>FR997805.1:2400000-3000000 GCA_905475355.2 Clostera curtula
TTCTAAATCCGTCACCACGCGGATTCTTGCTATATAGTAACAGGCTTATTGTCGTTCCAATTACTTAGAGGAAGCTTAATGCTTGCATTAGCAGTGGAAGTTTTAGTAGTTAATTTTTTAAACTATATCTTTACCATCGAAAGATCAACGTCCAACACGCCGGCTCGATATCGGCTCGAAGAAATCCATCAATCTATTTCCATCGTGGCCTTGGTAATGAAAAATGTTAGTGCCTCCGCTCGCGATCAATACGTAAGCATTTAGCTGTGACTAGTACATTATCTCAGCAAATATACGCCCACTGCCAGCCTTAAAATCTATGCAGGGAAATTGGCCTATTAAACCACACTGGTCAGAATGGTCTGTCCCGTTGAGGTATAAATACCCACCCGCTGGAGCTGGCGGAGAAGATCCTCCACCTTACAGAATACGGCAGCCATGGTTGATATTGTATTTATGCACGTGAGTAAGGTCGCCGGTTTTTTGGAAATCCTCATGGATACCCGGCCGTTGCGGACTTGCCAGGGTATGCGGGACTCCGGGGCACGGAAAGATGGTAATAAGCACCACACGACCTGCCGACTCATACCAACGGCGCTCCTCGACTGTCGGGGATCAAGCCTGGACGGAGAATTATGAAAGATTAAAACTAATGCTAATATTTTTTTTTATTATGCGTATAACAAACATTACACACAATACCATGTATTTGACACACACACGCACACACAAATATACAACTCTTTTGTTTATTGTTAAAGTCAAATTGAGAATAGATTATATTTATTGAACTATAATTTAAATTAGTTATGGTCAAACTTCGACCGCTGGGCGACCACTAGTATTTATAAAACTACTACCAGGTGGGAACGCGGCACACAACAAGAAGACCTGGTGGAAGAAACTCAGTGGGATTTTCTTTTTTTTAAACGCCTCGTTACAATGACTTTGAATAGTTTTCTTTGGTTCCCAATAGCCCTCTCTGATTTTTATCCAACCAATACGCTGCTCAACAAAATGAAAATAGCATTGATACGGATACTAATACAGCAATGCGCGTAATAACAGATGTAAATACACGTTGTATTATGACAGCAGATCGATCGTCGCAGGTTCAAGGCGGGTCGGGCTCTGCGGCTGTCTTCTGCTCATTCTGTTTGAGTAATGGCGGCTTTCGGTAGCGAGGCGCACGGTCATCCGTCGCACGGGAAATGTCCTAATTTTTCATCTACTCGTCGCTCCGTGGATATTTTAGGACCAGCAGAACGTTCACCTTTTTAAGTTTTGTACGGCCTGAGTTTTTTTTTCAGCTCATGTTCGGTGGACGACATTTTTCATTTTTAATGTCCATTGTTACTAGTGTCACCGTTGTAAAGACTTGATAGGCGTTGATTTTTATCTGATTTTAAAACTGCTGAAGTTCTACGTTCACCCATGTGTCCGTTTTCATTGATATCATCAACAATTATTATGATGTTATTGATGATTGTTGATTTCGATGCAGTGCACTACGTAGTTGAACTTGCTTCTTAGACTTGTAAGCCAGAGCGCATAGTTCAAATTAAAATCATTTATTTTGGATAGGTCACGATAGACACTTACAAATATTCAACACATTATTCATAATCATATTATATAAAAATAATTAATCAACCGACTACCTGCAGTTCGGAACGCGACCACTGCTGAGAAGAACTGGCAAGAAACTCAAAGGGCCTCTGAGTTAGGCAAGAAGCTCAAGTATCTGCATTCTTAAAATCTGAATACGAGTATATGCGAAAATGTTGCTGACGAAAGATTAAATTCTTCAATCCACTCCACAACGGTTACATCCGTACCACGGCTTGAAATACGGAACATATACAAAACAAACCAAAGCGCACTCAGCCGGCTTTACAGATGAATTCGTGTCAAGCCTTTTGTTATCCTCGTCCTGAGTGTGTTCGCTCATCAAGATCGCTATTTAGATACATTTAGGGATGTTCGCACGGATAAACATCTGTTATGTTCTAAGAAAATTCGCCAAACGTAGCTACAGCGGATAATAAATCTGTAGCCTTAAGTTTTTGTCACGTCCTTTTAAATTAATGATCGTTGGGTTTGACTTGAAAAAAGATTGTCTAAATATTAGTTTGCTTTCTACCTTTTATGAAAAATTGGGTTTTCGACGGTGGTGGTCTTATGATTAGCAGCACCAAATTACCCAAATTAATCTTTGTAATGAAGTTTATTTGAAAGAAAGAAGACCCGTTTTACTTTACTTTAAAAACGTTTTACTTTAACAAGAAAATTCTGTCCAATTACAATAACCCTACTGCACTCGTCACTTGTCGAATCCAACTCGGCGGGGCAGCGTTCAGGAAACTACGTCATATCTTCTCCTCCAGTATTCCTCAGTGCCTGAAGACAAAAGTCTTCGAACATGAAAATGATGATGATGATCCTAAATCTTAGTATATTAAATTCTCGTGTCACGGTGTTTCTTATTAAACTCCTCCGAAATGGCTCGACCAATTTTTGTGAACATTCATCCACCTGAATTTGTATTTTTAAACTTTAGAAAAAAAAATAGGTTTTTATTTTTTGTTATGATACACCATTCAAAATTACACACATCCCTAAATTTTCATCTCTCTACGATAAACCCCTATTTTATAATAGCGATATTTATATGGCAAAAGAACGTTTGCCGGGACAGCTAGTATATTAATAAAATCACTGAAGCTTTACTAAATGTACACTGTATCTAAATTTAATAATCTACTGGCGTTCATATCCAGGTGTCAATTTGTTTAACTAGTCCTGTCGTGAGCCAACGCTAACAAAGCTCCGGCCGGGGATATGACCTAAACACTAAACATTCTCAGACATAATTACCTGTCCTGGACAATCTATTTTACTCTGTCGAGATCAGTACCCCATGTTTACTGGACCGCGCAGACCAATTTGTGGTACAAATCTGTCATTATAACCACGTCAGCAGACATCTCTGTCAATTCCACACGATTAGGCGCTTCTAAGAAAACCGATGGTAACAATGTTTTACGGAGACCATCTAAATATAATAATGGCTTGGGCACACTTGACCTGCTACGCGAGTTCAATGCCAAAAATAATGTAATCACGCGATGTGCGCAAAAGCCAGGATCGGTTCACCGACTTGGTGACGAAGTGTGACATACGATTGGCTTCTCAATGAGTGTGTCTGAAGATCCTCGTTGCTATGTGTGTGTGGTTTAACGTTATGTCTGGCGAGGTGACGTAAAGTTTTGACTCCTGAATTTAAACAATGGTTATTACGATTTTTAGAATGTGCGCAAGGAAATACATAGCTGCATCTTAAAAAAATATTACCCCATAAGTTAATTTGCGCGATGAAAGTCTATGGCCTTCTTGAAGGTTCTATCCATAGGCTATGGATGGACCATTCCAGCGGTTTATTAAGTTATTGAAGGATTTATCACTTTATAAGATTTTCCAACCGTTTTTTCACGTGCTTGTAGTTGATACTAATTTGTACACTTGAGTACATCATATCAATTTTAAGTGATTTAGGCCTGAAAGCGTAACATACAGTGAGAAGAACACAACGCTCTTTCGCAGTTTATTTGTAAAATATACAGCTTGGACGTAACTGTAATTTATGCGTAAATGTATCATCGATTACTACTGAACATCCAGAATGTACCTCAAATTTAAGCAAGCAAGCTCTGTATTTCAAATAGCAACAATATTGCTGTCATTAGTGATTTTGTCGTATCACGACATAACAATAACTGGATGTTTAAGAAAGAGTAATTCTCCGATATTCCTAAGTAAAAATAATAGCGACTGAAACGTATGATTGATATCCTACAAAGAGTATTAATATCATAGATCATGTTGTCTAGGAAGCATAAACATACATATTTATGGAGCAGACAGCTCAGATCAGCTGGGCCCGGCTCTGACACGGCCGGCCTTGAACCCGGGATGATGGAGAGTTGGCAACAAATCGACAGCGATAAACGAGCGTTTTCGGAAAACCTGGTCAAGAACGAATTGTGTTCGTCTGGGACTAGTTCCATAGGAAATATCTTCCATATGTACTGTGTGTAGATTGTTTTAGTTCCAATTTTGATTTTTAATGTCTAATTAATATTAATAATTGATAAAACTGGAAAATCTTTTAATTAATTGCATTTTATGCAAACACAAATACATACGTTTAGCGCCAAATCGTATTTTAAAAAGTAAAGACTCCGGCTGGCAGTGTTTGCTCGTTCTATGGTAATGCATATTTCCAGAGCAAAGTAATGGCCACCACCTCACTGCATTATCTTAATGTATTGATTTATTTTTTCAAATTTATACGAGTTACTGCTTCTACTCAGGTCATAGATGACCCACTGTTGAGTCGGGCGTCCTCTAGTTACATGGAGGGTAATCGACCTACTGTGCCACGCTGGCCAGTCGGGTTGGCACATGGTTTCATATCAAGTTTTCCTTTTCTTGCAGCTAGGTCATGTCATTTCCTTCTGTTGGCTCTTACGACACCCTCAGGATGGAATGGGGTGATGACACTGTGTTACTGCTTAGACGGTACAAAACAACGCGTACTTCCTTTGCGCGTATTTGAAAAGTCGCAATCATATTCATAATCATCAATCTTGAGACCGTAGCCCACGGTACCCTAAAATCGACGCTTCTCAATAACTCATAAAATCTTTAGAGATTCGGGACCGACTGAAAAGAATAGCGATTGCTATGGCATAATTCTGTTACACTGGTATTGATGTCTTTGGTTTATCTATTCTGTATGTTAATATATCATGTCGCTTCCGAGAAGTCGGTGATAGAAACTTGCTAAGAAAGGTCGTCGGAATGGATCAAGTTCAGTTATCACCTACGAAAGCAGAAATATGTAATAAAGACTCGTACATAGATGTAGACCACGGGCAATTCAGATATGCAGCGAACAACGACTGGTTGCGTCAAGCTGAGGACAGGACACAATGGCGTGTTAGGGAAGATCTACACTGGTCTGATCATGAAAACTATCTTCTTATAAGATAAATAAGAAAATAAAAACACTACTAAAGACTTTGATTCACTTTGTCGTATGACAAACATCCATTTATTTGTTGTGTTTTGTTGTATAATCTCGATATAATCTGTCACTGGCTCTTCTCTGTGGAATAAATAAATATAAATAAATAAATAAATATCCTTGGACATTTCACACAACGCCATCTCGTCCCAAGCTAAGCAACTTAATGCTTGTGTTATGGTAACGAGATGGATGATAAACTACTTATATAATTTTTTTTTTTGGAAAATACATACATATTATAGATAGAAATGACACCCAGACTCCAAGCAAGTGCCTCTGGTTTAGACAAAGACACTTGCCCGACCCCGGAATCGAACCCGGGACCCGTTGATCCAAAGGCGGCACATCTAACCACTAGACCATTTCGTGGTAAGATCTTCAGTGATTTTTTAATTTATTCGACTATTTGAAGGCTCGTAAATTTCGTAAGAGTTTATTCGTATCACAAACATTTTGATTTTGATATGGATGGATGCAACATTCGCTCGCAGTCTCTTTCCTCCAATAGTGATATTACGTCTTGAATGTTAAATATTGTCGTCAGGCCGCGGCACGTGTTAAATGCAGGTTCAAGGGCGGTCCGTCGGTCGTTCCACTTGGGTTTTTGCGCTATCTGTATAACTATTTAGTTCCCTAGACGCATAGATTGATGACTAAAGCGTATAAGGATGATTGGCGCGAAGTGCTACAGTGGTCACGTCTTGTAACTCGTTAGTCTGGCGAGCTTTAAAATGTATCGTAACGTATGAATTAATTCAAATATAACATACTTTTGACTAGTGTTACAATTAAAAAAAATGTCAATTAAATCATCGCGCTAGTATTCGTATTCGCTGTCGTATTTATAAAGGTATACCTAGATCATCTCACAAAGTAGTCACAAAACAGAAAATAAACTGTTTACGTATAAGAACGAAATGACAAGCCCGAAGAGCTAGCCGCAAGAAAAGGAAGTAGTGGAGCATGTGTGGGTAGCGTGACCGTAAATAAATACATATATAGGGTAAGTCGGTGTAAGATGTCATATATAAGTGCTAAAGGTATAAAGGTTTATTCGTAGAAGCGGGACATTTTAGTTCTCGCTGGGGACAGCGGGACGGACAGGCTGAAAGCGGGACAATCCCGCCCAAAGTAGGACGTATGGTCATGTTATGTATGGGCTGAGTAATAGTAGTGTCACCCCAAGTGGAAATGTTAGAAATGGAAATGTTATTAGATAAAACACAGTATGACATAATTTGTATAAGTGAACATTGGCTTAGGGAAGAACAAATGATAATTAATTTAGAAAATTACAGTGTGGCCAGTTGTTTTAATCGAAAATCCATGTTACATGGAGGTACCCTAATATTAAATAGAAATGGCATTAAATGTAAACAACGGAAGGATATAGTTAGTCTATCGGTTGAACACAATGTTGAGTTATCATGTGTTGAGCTGGACAAGCATGTTATAGTGTGCGTTTACAGACCACCAAGTATGCAAAACTATTCTATTTTTGAGACCACAATGGAAGATGCTTTGGCAAAAGTCATCAAAAGTAACAAATCTGTCATTATCTGTGGTGATTTTAATATTAATATTTTAGAAAATAATTCAAATAGTAACAGATTATTAAGCCTCTTTAAGTCATTCAATCTGTCCAATATATTTTTAGAGCCGACTCGAATAACAACAACCTCTGCTACCTGTATTGATAATGTTTTTTGTAATTGTGATTTCATACATAAAGGCGTCGTTAATTATCTGCCCTCTGATCATAGCGGACTCACTGTCACCTTTAGGTCCAAGATACCATTGCAGAAGATTCAGATAAAGTATAGGCCAATAACACCTGGTAATTTAAAGAAATTTGATAGGGTTATAGGTAGTGTATTACAAGTTCAGGACTTAAACATAAACGATGCTAATAAACTATACTCGGATGTGTTTTCTGTAGTGCAGACTGAGTTTAGCAATATATTTAAGATAAAAAGTAAAAATACTTACCCTAAATTTGTTTTCAGTGATTGGGCAACCACAGGTATTAGGAAAAGTAGAGATAAACTGTACGAGTTATATGGGCTCAAGCCTTATGTTAGGACGGAGTCTTTTAGTAATTATGTTGCCGTCTATTCAAAAACTTTTAGAAGCGTGTGTAGGTTAGCTAAATCTAAATATATAAGTAGTAAAATTAAAGCATCGGATAATAAGATTAAAACAACTTGGAAAATTATTAATAATGAAACTGGCAGGAAAAATACACCATCTAATAATTACACACTAGAAACTAGTCACGGTACTGTAAATACTGACAAGGCCGTAGCTCAGGAATTTGTCGATTTCTTCACAAATATACCGATTAAAACGACAGAAACTTTAGATTCCTCACCTGCCCTTTCTATCGCCCTTCTCAGAGAAAATGTTACTACCTGTCCCATAGCATTTAGTTTTAAACATATAAATAATGTAACTGTTAAAAAAGCTTTCAAGGATATTAAGATCAAACTGACTGAGGATCTGTGGGGAATGTCTATCAAAACCTGTCAATCTGTTATTGAAACTTTAGCTCCCTACTTAGCTTTAACGTTTAACTTATGTGTAGATCAAGGAGTATTTCCTGATCTTATGAAACATAGTAAAGTTATACCACTTTTTAAATCTGGGGACAGTAGAGATTCTAACAATTATAGGCCGGTATCGGTCTTGCCAGTATTCAGTAAAATTTTCGAAAAGATCATGCTTAATCAAATGCTATTGCACTTCAACATAAACAATATCCTGCATGATCAGCAATACGGCTTCACCAAAGGGCGTTGCACTACTGACGCCGGTGTGTCCTTGCTAAGGCATATTTTTACAGCCTGGGAGGAAGCACATGATGCTCTTGGGATCTTTTGCGACCTCTCGAAAGCATTTGATTGTGTAAATCATGAAACGCTGCTTCTCAAACTTGAACATTACGGCTTTTGTAAGCAGGCCATTTGTATAGTTAAATCATATCTGAGTGATAGACAGCAGCAGGTTCAGATAAACGGTGTCAATTCAAGGAGCTCAAACGTAATAATGGGCGTGCCACAGGGTTCTATATTAGGCCCGTTTCTCTTTCTAGTTTACATTAATGACCTTCCCCATTCATTGCATAATCAACCCAAGATAGTCTTGTTTGCTGACGACACCTCACTTATTTTTAAAGTAGATAGACGTGCTAAAAACTATGACGATATAAATAAAATTATTAATCAAGTACATGGTTGGTTCACTGCGAATAATTTAGTATTAAATGGGAATAAAACAAAATGTATAAGATTTTCTTTACCTAATGTTAAACATAGTGAGTGTGATGTGGTATTGAATAATGATAAATTGGATTTAGTAGAGGACACTGTTTTCTTAGGGATAACGCTTGATTCTAGATTACAATGGGGTCCCCAAATAACATCTCTTTCTAAGCGGCTAAGTTCCGCAGCGTATGCTGTTCGGAAAGTCCGCCAATTAACAGACATAGACACTGCACGACTGGTGTACTTTAGTTACTTCCACAGTATCATGTCTTATGGTATTCTGCTATGGGGACGTGCTGCAGACATTGAATCAATCTTCATTCTGCAGAAAAGAGCTATTAGAGCTATTTACAATCTACGCAGTCGCGATTCCCTTAGGGATCTGTTCAAAGAAATCAGCATCCTAACAGTGCCTTGTCAGTACATATATGAAAACATCATGTATGTTAGGAAAAATTTGCATTTATTTAGTAAACAGTGCGAACGACATCATTATACTACTAGAGATGGAAATAAACTAGTTCAACCAAAATTTAGATTATCAAAAGTGCAAACTTCATTTATGGGGAACTGCATTAAATTTTACAATAAAATACCTTCCAACATCCTTCAATTAAACGAGAAGAAGTTTAAAATATGTGTAAAACGCACACTATGTAGGCAGGCTTATTATAAATTAGATGAATATGTAGATGATAAAAATGCTTGGCGAAATGCTGGTCCAGCTCCGCAGCCACACTGAAATAGTCTTATGTGGTCTTCATATATTGCTACTCCTTTTTTTGTAATAATTATTTAATTCCGGACTTTCACTAGGTCTTTTATTGACATGTACCTATCTCATAATATTATTTTTGACATCATGGATTTATTAAATATTCATGTTCCTTGTTTTTTTTACCACTGAGTAGGACTAATTTGTCTTTGTTTTTTTTTTTATATCGAGTATACAGGACCTTCGTATTATACAGGACCTTTATCATTTTATTTTGTATAATTGTTTAGAAGTTTGGAATTGTAAATGTGAGCACTATGTAGTCACCGTATTTATATAACTTATCATATAAACAAGCAGTTGAGAGTATGTCATGCTCGCTTAAAGGTCATGCTGGTGGTGTCGTGTGTGTCGGGTCCTTCGGTTCCCTAAAATATGGTTGAGCTGGGGGATGGCTGGCACATGCGTCATGCTCGTGATCGGGTGCCGCCAGTTGGGGCCGGTCATCCCTTAACTGCTATTGACATACCTACATAGCTTTATATTGATCTCCTGGACACTTCTGTTGTGCAATATGTTACATTGTCCTCACATCTTAGCTTACTATAAATAAACACGAAATCAATGTAACCCAATCAGATGCTTGTAACAGAAAATATGATAAAAAGAGTGTCCATGGAGTTTCTTGCCTGTTCTTCTCCATAGGATCTACTTTTTGGAACATGCAACTAGATTCCTAACTTCACTTTTGACTTTTCAAAAACACCAGTAAATAGGTTCAATTGAAATAAATGATTTGAGTTTGAGTTTGAGTTTGAGTTTGAAGTGCCGCGTCTTAACATTACTAATGTATTTGTAAGTTTGTTTGTTCATACGTTTGAGAGTAGCCTCCGAGACTCGCTCTAAGTGTTTGCCTCTGTTTGTCGAACAATAACGCCGGTAGAGCTTTAGAAATCGTGACGGTAAAACGGATAAGTGGTTGAAAATTTCAAACAAAAAGGGATATGTAAGCAGTGAAAACCAAACTCACATTGTTCCTTTTATATTTGTCCGTTTTACCTCAGTGTGGATCTTGGCTTATAACTATGTGGTGGAGAAAAAAATCCATTTATATTTCACTATCGATACAGTATAGATCATGCATTTATAAATAACAACAGTAAACATGTACTTCTTTAGCCTCTAGCTTCAGAATTAAGAGCCTTAATGCTATTTATTGAATGTTGAGAATTACTTTAATAACCATAATCCAGTGATCTCGAGAACTCTATCGGTATCGTGAGTTTTCAAGTGTATTTTTCATTTACTTTAAGTATGATAGTGACTTTTAGATTAAGTTGATATTGCTCAAGAAGTCACAAGTTAGACGTATTTGCACATATTTTGTATAAATATAATACGGCTCTCAATCGTGGTCTAAACTTGAAGGTTTAATCCAACCCATTTGTTTAGTAATTTAAGGTATAAAAAGATTACAAATCGTAAATGTTTAAAAATATTAATCTACCATAGATTATAGGCCCATACATTATTTGAGATGTAATGGGATCGGCCAACTTTAAAGTACCCATGCATACTTTACTCTTACAGCTCAGAAAAAGAAGTTTAGTATTTGTCCAGAGATTGCTAACATTTTGAGAAGTACATAATGTACATACATTGTTTGGTGACAAACTCTTCGGCAATGTGTCCACATGACTCACGTTACTGAGCTAAAGTCAAGGTCACCGTGAGCCTACGCAGCAATCAAAATTTTATGGACCTCCACGAAGTGACTTCTTTAAATACAGTTAATGGTTCATGACTGCCGAGGCCCCCTTATTTGGTTTTATGTTCAATAGGGACAGTATGCAGCGTCTAGGCGGCTGGGAGCATATCAGTCTACATTAACATAATTTCTCATCATCATCATTTCAGCCAAAAGACGTCCACTGCTGGACATAGGCCTCCCGCAAGGATTTCCACAAGGCCGGTCCTGAGGCGCCCGCATCCTATGCCCTGCCCATTGCCACTTCAGTTTGGCAATCCTGTGGGCTATGTCGGCTATATTAGGGCCTATATTGATATTATATTCAATATTCTAAAATAAATATCTCTTCAACCCAAGAAGAAGGGGTTATATGTTTAAAAAGTTGCCACAGACTGACACACAAACAGATAGACAGTCTGTGAACCTGTCGTACCATCGTAATTTGTGAATGTATAAACTGATTAAGATGGTTTTGGCGAGTCTCCACTGCCGTATATCTTAAAATGTTGAATATTATTTATTTGATCACCTAGTTAGTAAACTTAAAACGCCCGTTTTTCCCGGGCATTCTAGGTGCATTTTATGATAATAATTAAACGCATAATACGCAAGTACGCAAAGGTCCTATGGTGAGGTGTAGTCTAAATTACATTTTTTATAAACTTCTTTACGTCGTGGTGATAACAGCGATATTAGAACAATTATGTACGTTAAAATGTTTGACCAAAAGCGAGCGATTGTTGCCCGCGAATATCTATTGAGATCATCGCCAATGAATGGTAACCAACTGTTCAGTGAATCATATCGCTCAGTCTGTCTCTGCCTACATCCTTTCCGCGAATTTGGATACCTCTGTGAGGCGGTTGAATGCCGATTCATATCAAACTTACTCAGGGTCCAAAGGTCGAGATTAAGGGTTGGCGACGTTAAGATATAAATAAGAGGATACTTTTTCCTATACTATACCTTGATTAAACAAAACGTGTTGGTAATCGCAGTTCATACAAAATTATAGATACGTCATTGGAAAGAAAATGGACCAGGAATTAAAAAACTAAACCTAGTTTGGCGCCATTCTTGACTGCCTCGTTGGTCTAGTGGTTAGATGTGCCGCCTTTGGATCAACGGGGCCCGGGTTCGATTCCGGGGTCGGGCAAGTGTCTTTGTCTAAACCAGAGGCACTAGCTCGGAGTCTGGGTGTCATTTCTATCTATAATATGTATGTATTTACAAAAAAAAATGTATATAAGTAGTTTATCATCCATCTCGTTACCATAACACAAGCATTAAGTTGCTTAGCTTGGGACGAGATGGCGTTGTATGAAATGTCCAAGGATATTTATATTTATTTATTTACCAATTATACCATGGTTTTATATTCCGTGTGGTGACGGATTTAGAATACATATTGTCGCCACCTTATTTCATCCTAAGGGTGTCGAAAATAATAATAATAAGGGACGACAAAAGGAAATTATAAAGGTGGAAACCTAGCCGCAAGAGAAGGAAAACTTGATGCGGATCCCTGTGCCAACCCGTCTGGCCAGCGTGGCACAGTAGGCTTATTACCCTCCACGTAGTTGGAAGAGGCCCGATTCAGCAGTATTCTAAAGTAATTAGTATGATTTATACATTCGTATGTTGCGTGAATAGTAAACAAGGAGTTTTAAATTGATAGCGTTGGTTTAATTCCGTTACCAGCCGGACCTAAAATGGCTTTGTTTAAACTTGAATTTAACAGCCCTATGGAGTGATACAAGCGGCTTTGGCACAACAAACGGTGGGCTGCGGAAGCGAGGGTCAGAGGTTCAAATCGGTTTACGAAAACTGTGCCAAGTGCCAACGGCCCCAACATATGAAATTGAATTAGAAGGCGTAGTTCTGTCACGATTTGCTAGAAAAGTAATTGCGAGATGTACGATGTACTCGAAAGCGTGTATTTATGAATCAGTATGGAATTATAATTAATTATATGTGTACATGAGTAAAACGCGTGTTATTGAACTGTAAGACGTGTTCTCTGACATCGTGGAGAATGGAGGATATATTATATAAACACTATGTTGGAAAACTTTTTATATGTTATATTTAGGTAGTTATAAGTCATTACATTTAAATATTCATATTGGCCTTTCTATTTTTTTGTAACACTATTACGCGTATATTGCAGATATACGTTGCATTTTTGTTGCCAGTTATTTTAGGGAGACAAATAGGAATGTGTAACTAATGATTCAACTTATTTTTATTCCAATTATCCTGTTTATCTGTTTGCCTTGAACAATTTTAATGTATGCATGCATGTTTGGGACTGACTCACGATCCATTCATAATAACGCGAGTGACTCATTCATTACTTACCCATAAACGTTTCGTTTGATGGCAATTGATACTATTAATTCAGTTATTTTTAATGCGGAGATAAATGACGCCATCTTTAGTCTTGGGAACATAAAGCGGGAGGCCAGGGTAAAGGGATTATATTACAAGATGTAGTTTTTATACCAATAGAGTGTCGGTGCGCCTGATGGCAAGTGGTCACCGTTGCCTATGGACGTTTGCTACACTGGAAGTCAGTCACGTGTCGCCGGCCGAGGGTGAAAGCATGACGCTTCCTCTGATAGAGCTCTGGCGACCTTACGTGTAACCTGTATCGCGTGGGCTGTTTCATCATCATCATTTCAGCTAAAAGACCGGTTCTGTGCCGCCAGCATGCTTCGTTTTCCGGTGACCTTAACCAGGTCATCGGTCCACCGCGTGGGCCTATCAGCACTGCGCTTTCGGAACGCGGTCGCCACTCGAGGACTTTTCTGCTCCATCGGGCATCGGTCTGGCAAGCTATTTACTGGAGGCAGTTTACAAAAATGTAATTCACGAACACAAATGACCCAGACCCGGAATTCGGAATGCCCTAAGGCAGCCTCAAGTTCTAGACCGACATGGCAGTCAAATGTCCAGCCTTAGGTCAACTAGGTAGGACGAGCTCCTTAACGAAGACCGATACTCGGCGTAGCCCCCTCTTTTTTATTTCGCTGGAGAAATGCTTTATGCATACCGCCGTCCCTCTGAGTCGGGGTCGGCAAGTATGTGGGACGCCGAAAACGACTCTTCTACCCACTAAAACCCCAAGCGGCAAGCGTCTTTCAGAGGGCGTCCCGGGCGCCCTTTGACATTTAGGCTTTCATCAGTGCTGCTAAATGGAGAAGAGATCTGTGAAAGGCTGGATGCGTCAAGCTGGAGCGCTCTGGCATTAGTGTCCAGTAGTGCTCCAGTCTGTGCGGTGGCTGTCCGCTATTAAGTCACCAGCCTTCACGCGAATCTATCGCCGCCATGTATGGACATGACAATAAATTCAGGCGTGTATGCGATTAGTAATAGCTCAGATCAACGATCTTTCGGAGTTTTTTTGCGACAAACTTTTGGCTCTAGCCCAGAGATGCAATTATAAAAGGATCGTGGATCTCGGAGACTATTTTAGGCGGCGATATGCTGTAGCTTGTGTTGAAGCTTGCTATTTTCTACCGATGCGATCGCCATTGTACTGCTTAATTCAACAGTTATTGCATAGTGTGTGTGGTTGCTACGGCACTAACTAAAATATATTTGAAGGAAAGACTTCTTTTTATTTCAGAAACCTTCGTTGGTTCTTGCACAACACTTGCTGATCATCACATGATCAAATGCATAGTTTACAATTCTATAAAGGATATACGGACAAACATTCATTTTATTTAATTAATGAGAATATAAGTTACCAAACCTGTCGAAATCGATTTTGACTCTATTGAGTATTGAGTGACGTTTGGGGCCTGGTTGTGATGCTGTACATTCACTTCGCTATTCGTTTTTGTGTTTTCGCCACACTACTACTACTTTTCAGCCAATACATGACCCACTGCTGAGTCGGGCCTCCCCCAGTTAAATGGGGGGGGTGTTTAATTAGCCTACTGTGCTACGTTTTTTGTTGTTTATCTGTCTCCTATCTACACCAATTATTTACTTGTTGCTTGTTCCGTGTGGTGACGGATTCAAAATACACAGTGTCACCAATGTAGGTAGGTATACCAACCTGAAGGTGTCATAACTAAAGGAACTCAAGAGGCTCAATAGAAGGAAAACATGTTACAAACCCTGTGCCAACTCGTCTGGCCAGCGTGGCACAGAAGACTATGTTCTCTGCAATGATCAGTAAAACTATTTAGTTTTTATTCAATTATTAAATTACCTTAATTCTATATTTATAGATTGAAATATTCCTAGGTTCTAGTAAAAGTGTAATACATTTTTACCTATATTTAAAATACATGTATTGATTTATATCTACTGTATTAATTTATATCAGACTTTGAACATTATATCGTGAGAACGGTTCAAATATGAAAGATGACATCAAACTACATACGTTCAGCTTAAACGAGTATATTTATCACGAACTCATTACAGAGCCAAAGTACATACAAGATATTTAAGGGATTCATTTCATTCTACACACTGCGAATATTATGTGCAACTTCGTGTCTTTTGTTATTTATTTTGGTCAAAGCTATACAAATTAAAAAAAAAGTTTGTGTTTCCCAATCACGTTAATTATCTTAGTGTGACTTTTGCTTATGTTTGAAGTACTTATCATTATTTTACCGATTTTATTTTCTGCAAATGTAGGCTTTGGTGTATTAATTTTTAAAGAATAAATTTTACGACAAAGTTTTATGTGTGTGACCACGTCCACGCTCGGAACTTCATTCGTTTGTACGTTTCTATGATTTTACTTAATCACTGTGTTTAATTTTTATGGGATTGTAATCTTGAATAGAATAGCTTTAATGTACGTTTTAGTTGATACTAAAAGAGTTTTTTTATATAGCTGCGCTGTAAACCGGTCAGCTGCTATTTGTAGACAAGCAATACTCTTACATACTACTTTAAGTACATACATATAATCACGCCTCTTTCCCGTAGGGGTAGGCAGAGACCACTTCTTTCCACTAGCTACGATCCTTACATACTTGTTTCGCTTCGTCCACTTTCATTATTCCCTTCATGCATGCTCTTCGGTTTAGGGTACTCTTGACCTGGCCTTTTTTCAAGACATCCCTGGTTACTACTTCTCAGCCCATAAAAGTCCCACTGCTGAGTCGGGCCTCCTCCCATCACATGGAGGGTGATAAGCCTACTGTGCCATGCTGGCCAGACGGCTTGACACAGATTTTCCTATCAAGTTTTCCTTGTAGCTAGGTTATCGGCCTTGTTATTTCCTTTTGTAGGCTCTTACGACACCCTCAGGATGGAATGGGATGGTGGTCAGGGTGTGTGTGGAATTGAACTCCTCAGTATTCCATTTCAGCAGGTAACGGACCCACTGTTCGTCAAGATAGCGCGTAGGCACACACGTGACACATAGACGCATCCATCTCAAGTGTTGCAAGGTTTACACAGATAATAACGTATTTACGAAGTTGCTTCTAGCTACATGTACAACGTTCTGTGTGGTGACGGATTTAGAATACGCAGTGTCACCAACCCATATCATCCCGAGGGTGTCGTAAGAGGCGACTAAGGGAACGCAATAGGCAAATCACCTAGCCGCAAGAGAAGGAAAACTTGATATCACCTAGCCGCAAGAGAAGGAAAACTTGATACAAACCCTGTGCCAACCCATCTAGCCAGCGTGGCACACTACGCTAATTTCCTTCCATGAATTTGGAGGAGGCCCGACTCAGTAGTGGGTCAGTAATGGGCTGAAACGGACGAACACGTACAAAGCGTGTCTTAATGATGATGATCAGAATGCTGAAGAATCTAAATGGCAGGTATAGCGCGAACGATGATGCGGATAATATAATACTTCTACTTTGTGGAGGTTTATGGGAGAGGCATATATTCAGTGCCAGTGGCTGGTAAAATCAGGACGCTTGAGTAACTACGAAGTGCGTCACAGGAAATGTATTTGACAGCATTCGAATATAGTAACTCCCCACTCCAGGCCGCAAACCAAGCACCCCGTATAACGTTGTATGATTAGGAATTCCACCATCAGAACTAATTAGGTACGGTCGGCGATGGCGTAAGCTTTCGTACGGCTTGTTATATCGTCACGCTGTGGTGGCGGGGCGGTGGACTGTGCACACAGTCGTAAAAAAAAAATATTTCGTCATCAACCGCGCGGGAACCTGTTCCAGGAGTACTTCAGACTAGTGTTCAACGTAATTTTGTGCTGCTACGGTGGTGACGGATTTAGAATATATAGTGTCACCACTCCATTCCAGCCTGAGGGTGTCGTCGACAATATGAAAAGGCAGGGCCAAGAACCTAGCCGCAGGGAAGGGATACTTGAAAGGAAACCCCTTTTTTTTTGTTCGCCCGCCCAAAATCCTTTATGGTCTTCCTCGCCGGCCACGGGGATGGCCAGCGAGGGGAGTGTGGGACTCCCCAATAGTGGGGGCCTACCCACTAAACCTCCCCGGGGTGTTCCAACTCGCGTCCTGTTGCGGTATTGTGGGATCTGATGCAGAACTACGCCAGAAAGGAAACCCTGCGTCAACCCGTCTGGCCAGTGTGGCACAGTAGGCTAATTGCCCTCCTTGTAATGGGAAGAGGCCCGATTCAGCAATGGGTCTTTTATGGGCTGAAAAGTTAGTAAGTAAGGGTGTTACTCAAATATACCTCATGGTTACTGTCGCCCATGGATGGTTGCAACACTAAAGCTGACGATGGCAGCACTTTTCTTTTTGGAAAAATAACAACTTCATGCTTTCCTTGCCAGCACCGTTCTTCCTCTGGTAGAGCTCTTACTTCACTACTGATGTGTTGAGTAGAAGTAGTAGAAATAGAGTCCCTTCCCAAGACTGGCAGCTCCAGATTACGAGGTAGTTTTCTGCCAAGCATCATTATCACTTATCTTTAAAGGAGCAGTTCTATAGATAGATTGACTGATCACGATATCTCTGGAACCATAAGACCTAGAGACTTGAAATTTGGTAGGAATATTCTTTTCACCGAGTAGAGGTAAGCTAAGAATTTACGAAATTAAAAAAAAAGTGGGGGGTGGTGGGGTTAATTATTTGGCAAACAACTTTTGCGGGATCAGCTAGTGTACTAATAAAATCAGAGTTGTAACAGAGGGGCCGTGCGACCATTTGCTGGTGGGAACGATGCTGGCATATCATAATCTTGGGACATAAATTACCCACTCCTGGGTTAATGGCATTGGCCTACTAAATCATGCCGGCCAAACGGGTCGGTTTACGTTTATGTCGGGTATATAGTCTGGATTTTGTGTCGTAGAGTCGCCTTACTACATAAAAAAACCCGTTATTAAGTAACAACTAGAACCTATCTGCAAATTAAGCGAGGAAATAAAAACGATTGGGACTTGTTATAACACATAAATTTTATTTAAAAAAAAGAGTCCAATATTCTATCTTCTCCTTAAAGTTCGAAATCCTAAGCAACGGAGACATTTCAGAAGTATGTAACTACTATTCCATTGACGATATATTGCATGAAAGGAGTGAGTAATCTATACACTACAAAATATACCTGAAAGTCTAGTGCTTTTCACAAGCACAGCCAGCAATCACTCCGCGTAAATACTCATCATCATCATCAGCCGACACTAGCTTGACGCATCCAGCCGTCGCCGCCGCCCGCAACACTTCGCAGATCGTCGCTCCATCTAGCAGAGGGGCTTTACTCTACGCTCGCCGATTCGCTTTGTAGGTTTTTCTGCCCACCCCACGGCCACTTTAGTTTGCTAATCCTATATTAATTTCATATATTCTTAATGTTACAACGCCAACCAGTTCGGCGCTTCACACACTGGCCCCGCGCTCCGTTGCTTGGCGCGGCTGCATCGAAATTGTTAAAGCAAGCAAAGTCTAAGAAAAAAAAAGTTAGGTAGTTCTTAGAAAGAAAATATAACTTATATGTAACAGTGGTTCTATGCTGTGGGCGATTTTATAATTATGTTTGCGTTTGTTCGCAGATGAACTCAAGGATTAAATCCTGCCGCGGGAGGGTAAGTAGCATTTTCAATTACTGATTTCCAAATTCCCTACGGCATTTTCCAGCGACCAGCGGTTAGACACGACCGAGTGAGAAGGAAAGAGTGAGAAAATGACAAGTAGGTACTAAAGAGGCAAGCCACTTCGGCTTATTTGATTGAGTGAATCATAAGCATATCTCTGTTTATTTATGAATTTTACCACAAAAACCAAGCTTTGACATTATAACAAACTTAGAATAAATACTCAAAGTGTAAGCCAATTACAAGATTTCACGTATAAACAATTGTGGAAATAAAAAAAAATATTATTAATTAAAAAAGTTAAGGTTATTTTGCGTTCTATAAATGTTGTTAAGATTTTTACTGCTGTTGTTGATCGCACAGTGAAATAATTTTGATTTATCAGATGTATATATATTTAGATGTCAAGTACCACTTTATCATTTATTGTTTAAATATTGATTAACTTCCTTCGCGTCGATAGATAATCGATCACGAATCTGTAATGTGATTAAATCTGCAAAATACTTAAATTTCCCTAATAAAATGATTAAATATAATCATAACTAATAATAGTACCTTGCATTAAAATAAATGCCCTGGTTTTCCGAGTAAGCTGCAATGCATCCTTCGTGTTTGCATTACAGCCAATATTATATTTTTGGCCAGAAAAACTACAGCATTGATAAATATATTTGGCTCCTACAACAATCACTAGACGCTAGACAAACTGAACGAAAAACTAAAAATAATGACATTCGACAAAAAATATCCACCGCTCGGACTTTAGACTTTGTCAACAAAGGTAAAGCAACAATCTAGTTTTTGCTCCCCATTAAATAAATAGGCACTAAAATCTTCGCGCATTCCTGCACGGTCGATGATGGGTATCGAAACTTAGGCGATGTATTTCGGTTTGCTTTTCCTGTTAGCAATGATATTGCTTTTCCGAGAATCCGTGCACTTTTTGTCCGGACGACAGTTGAAGTTTATTTTGGCCGTAGAGACGTCGCCACACCCGGGCGAATGACGACAATTTATAGTTGCACAGGATGCACTCTGAAAGTCGAAGTATTTGCACAAAACACATTTTAAAACAACTATCAAATGTCAAATAATTGCTAACGAATGGGGTGTATTTTTATACTTGGAAAAACAGATAGTCCGGGATCCCCGGTACATTGTTTTCACTTGATTACTATCAAGCTAATTTTTCGTGAGTAGCTTCATTTTCATGAGACGCCCAACATTTTCTTGTCGACAACTCTTGATTGTGGTAGCTAACAGAGGTAGCAAGGGTGAAATATGTTGATTTTATGATTCAAAAAAATTTATTACTAACCGGGTGCTTTTTGGTATATCTGATGATAATTATCTAAATTATTCGAAAATGTATTTGTCCTACAAAATGTGTGGTTTGATCAAAGAGTCCTCCACCTCCAATATGTATGGATAACGAGGTCATAAAAAATGATTACTAACCAGCTGGTTTTTTTTTATTTACTTAATAAATATGTATATTATTTAACCGTCATATTGTCCTACAAGTTGCGTGGTACGTTATCCCGGTCCTACGCTCAAAAGTTGTTAAAACCACAAGACCCATTTTGTCATCACTAACTGTAGGACAATAATTTTACATGATAGGTTAGTGTATTCTCTGCCCAAATGATACAATGTCCTACAAGAAAACAGGTATGTAACGCGAGTCCGACAAAAATTGTAATTTTTTCGTTTTCCTACTTATAACTTACTAGCGACCCGAACCGGCTTCGCACGGGTGCATGTATTATACATATAAACCTTCATCTTGAATCACTCTATCTATTAAAGAAAACCGCTTCAAAATCCGTTGCGTAGTTTTCAAGTTTTAAGCATACATAGGGACGGACAGACGACAGCGACTTTGTTTTATACTATGTAGTGATGATACAGTGAAAACGTCTTTTTTTTTATTTAAATAAATTATTTTTCTTAAGTAGTACAAAAAAATAATTATTTACATATAAAAAAAAATAATATTCATCAGATTCATCTGATAAATTTTCAGTATCATCACTGTCATTTTCATCTATTTCATTTTCCTCGTCTTCTGTCTCTGTAATGACGTAAAAAATTAAGTACTATTATTTAACATAAAATGAATCCACTTCGTTTTATAGTGTGCAAAACTTTTTATATAGTACACACATACGGATTCCGATATACAACGACATTCACCGTTATGTTTAATGGATGAAAATTATTTTATTAGAAATTTAGTATGTTAAAAATAATTTTAAAAAATGGATTGCCTGAAAAAGTCCTAAATTTCTAATAAAATATTTTTCATCCATTAAACATATCGGTGGTCGTTGTATAGCGGGATCCGTATATGTACTATATAAAAAGTTTCGTACACTATAAAACGAAGTGGATTCATTTTATGTTAAAAATACTTAATTTTTTACGTTATTACAGGGTCAGAAGACGAGGAAAATGAAATAGATGAAAATGACAGTGATGATACTGAAAATTTATCAGATGAATCTGATGAATATACATTTTTTTTTTAAGTAAAAGTTATTTAAGTTAATAGAAAAGATGTTTTCACTGTATCATAAGTTATAAGTAGGAAAACGAAAAATGACAATTTCTGTCGGACTCATGATACATACCTGTTTTTTTGTAGGAAATTGTATCATTTGGGCAGAGAATACTAACCTATCATGTAAAATTGGTGTCCTACAGTTAGTGATGACAAAATGGGTCTTGTGGTATTACCAATTTCTGAGTGTAGGACCGGGATAACGTACCACGCAACTTGTAGGACAATATGACGGTTAAATAATATAAATATTTACTAAGTAAATAAAAAAAAACAGCTGGTTAGTAATAATTTTTGATGACCTCATTATCGATACATATTGGAAGTGGAGGACTCTTTGATCAAACCATACATTTTGTAGGACAAATACATTTTCGAATAATTTAGATAGTTCTCATCAGATATACCAAAAATCACGCGGTTAGTAATAATTTTTTTAGAATCATTAAATCAACATATTTAACCTTTGCTACCTCTGTTAGCTACCACAATCAAGAGATGTCGACAAGAAAATGTTGGGCGTCTCATCAAAACAAAGCTATTCACAAAGATTCAGCTTGATAGTAATAATATTTTTTCCATGATCTGTAGAACAACTTTTGAGTGTAGGACCGGGATAACGTACCACGCAACTTGTAGGACAATGTGACGGTTAAATAATATACATATTTATTAAGTAAATAAAAAAAAACCAGCTGGTTAGTAATCATTTTTGATGACCTCGTTATCCATACATATTGGAGGTGGAGGACTCTTTGATCAAACCACACATTTTGTAGGACAAATACATTTTCGAATAATTTAGATAGTTCTCATCAGATATACCAAAAAGCACCCGGTTAGTAATAAATTTTTTTGAATCATAAAATCAACATATTTCACCCTTGCTACCTCTGTTAGCTACCACAGTCATGAGTTGTAGACAAGAAAATGTTGGGCGTCTCATGAAAATGAAGCTACTCACGAAAAATTAGCTTGATAGTAATCAAGTGAAATCAATGCACGGGGGACCCCGGACTAAGAACGATATGCTCGATTTAGTTTTACTGATACAGACTCAATTCTGAGGTTATTGGGCTGAGTTGATGATAGTGATAAACTTCGATCAAGAATACGCGAGATTTGCGTTATGAACAAAAATACACCACGAAAGTGACATTTCACATTTCGTCTGTGATTGGACGATTTGAATGAACGATGATAATCTTGGACCGCAATTCTACCAATCCATGTACGTTTCCTCTAGTAACACATGATCAGCTGATATTCGATCAGTTTCAATGTAATTGTTCAACTTTTAGATCTCTTATTCGTGCCAGTGTGGCTATACCCTAGCTGGACTGTCTAGAAGTGGCTTCAAACAACTTTAAATATTGAATAACGGTTGGGATCCATTGATGGAAGCCTTTTGTGTGTTTAGCTTCGACAGTTGGTCTGGAAAAGAGACTTGCAATTCTAATTATAGTGAGTGCAAACACTTGCAAGAAGTATAAACAGAAAGAGCTTAAGCCCTGGAATAGCTAAGTGCTTTTTGCCATTGGATAAATATGCCTAATACGGTATATCAGTTGTCTAGCCAACGTTTCAGCCTATAAGTAAGCTAGTAGTGAGGCTAATTTCCCTCCATGAATTTAGAAGAGGCCCGACGCAGTAGTGGGTAATATATGGGCTAAAGCAACGAGGACCTGTAGTTGATATTTACGAGTATATTATATTTATTCCAAAAAGCATTTACATATATTGAAGCGGTAGGTATCGATGATAAAAATAATACTTACGGATGCCATATTTCATCTGTATTTGGCTAAACGGCTCGCGGAATGCCGTAAAATGTTTTCCAAAAATGGTTGTTTATTGCAACGCGTTTTGTTCCAATGTGCCCTTGGTTATTGCGGGTCGTTCTTCGAAATATTTGGAGCATTGTCTCATTGCATTGTGTTGGCAGGTGGGCGTCTAAGGGTTCCCAATTTTATGGATGCTGTTTGTCTCAATTATCAATGAACGCTAACAGTGCAGGGCTGGCGAATATACAATCTGAATTTGCAAGTGACGTCAGAAACAGGGATGATCATCCAGCCAGACGATGTGCTATGTCTGGCAGGGGTCCGATGCGCCTATACCCCGATAACTGTATTCGGAGATTTCTTAACTGTGCGAATTGCTCTGGAAACTTCGCTATCGCGGTGTACGACTTTTTGGTAATTCTCGCATTTGTGGGCGATATTTCTTGATGTTGTTATCTGAGATTTTTCGGGTAAATTGTGTAAAGTATCTAGTCTTTTAGGTTAAAGGTACCCTCTTAAGGGGGCAAAAATTAAATCAGTACAAATATCAAGAAATCACAAAATTAGCTTTTGGTATCGAGCTTTTGGCCTTGCTAAGCCGGGTCTCATCTCATCACAGGGAGGATAATTAGCCTACTATGCCACGCTGGCCAGACGGGTTGGCACAGGGTTTTGTATCAGGTTTTCCTATTTTGCGGCTGGGTTTTCAGCCTTATCATTTCCTTTTGTCGGCTCTTACGACACCCTCAGGATAGAATGGGTTGGTGACACTGTGTATTCTAAACCCGTCACCACACGGACTAGTTACTATTACCTGCCAACCCTAAGTAAGAGGTTGTGTGGGTAGTAGCGATCAGCTCGTTCGATATGTGACGGGGCGAAGTCGTAGGTTTATAGGTCGTGGGTTCCGGTTTTAGTCCGTAGTCGGGCAGAATCGGGTCAGCTGATTTACTTTAATGCCGTATTATATATTTAAGCTATTTTAACCGGTCACTTACTGCCCCAAATGTATCGAGTTTCGATGGTTAAACTGAAGGATGTATAATTTGATGATTAATATTGAAATAGTTAGAAATTCTCCTATTTGAACTGATTTCTATAGGGTGTAACAAAAATCCTTTAGCCATAACGAAAGGATTGCTAGTACTGCCTTGTTGGTCTAGGGGTTGGATGCGCCGCCTTTGGATAACGGGGTCCCGGGTTCGATTCCGGGGCCGCGCAAGTGTCTTTGTGTAAACCAGAGGCACTTGGTCTGAGTCTGGGTGTCATTTGTGTTCGTGAATTTTATGTATGCAAACGGCCCCCGCTATACCGACCTCGTAGAGAAGGGGTTTCTTTAAAAAATCAAAATTACCAGTACATTGCAAGAAAAGAAACGCTTGTCTGCCTCCTAGATAACACCTTTCAAAGTAAATGCATAAAGCCTTTGCAATACAATAAGTCGAAAACAGCTTTTTGATATCACACAAATACATATTTATGACGCTGTACCCTCCCGGATCGGCGTCCCATTGAAGAAATCGATATATATTGAGAAAATATTATAACTCTAATTCGCACACTTTTAATACAGAATAGTCTCGCTCAATATTTGGCATTTGTTTATAAACATAATATTTATTGTGGCAAGAAAATACAAAAGTAATAAAACTAGGCATAAAAAAGTAGCCAACTGCAATACCAAAGTAGCCAACTGTAGCACGCTGGCCAGACGGCATAGGGTTTCGTATCTCTTGTAGCAAGGTTATCGGCCTTGACATTTCCCTTTGTCGGTTCTTACAACACCCAGAATGGAATGAGGTGGCTTGGTGGTGGTGACTTTGAATGCTAAATCCATCACCAAGCAGATCGTCAACAAAGACGCGTAAAGATTCAATAACCTGTAATAAAATTGGGCCAATTCTGGTTCAAAAAAGGCAGAATCCGAGTTAAAAGCTTTTCAAAGCAAGTGTCGAATTCGTTATTTACATAGTTATCGGGTGTTATCGAGGGTCGTCCTTCGCGGAAGCGGCGGGTTATCGATAGAAAATGTCGAATGTCGACTCGCAACGATAACGACGCCATGAGAAAGGATTTCAGGAGGCGTGTACCGATATGAGATTGTAATGGTGTGTGATTACACTATTCCCTCGTTATTTCATCTCTTGCTCCGGGTGTCGGGCTTCATCCGGGGAAAATTAACAGAATCATTTTTTGTTCCGCAGCGAGATATCCAGCCTATTTTATATCGTTCTATAAATTATATCATCATCATCAGCCCACATTAGTCCACTGCTGGACTGGCCAGGGCATAGGCCTCCCCTAAAGAGAGCCATAGCGCCCTATCTTCAGCTTGACGCATCCAGCTGCTGCCCGCTACCTTTCGCAGATCGTCGCTCCATGTAGCAGAAGTAAATTATAAAATAAAGAGAAAATATTTGTATGTATGTTTGTAACGAATCAAAAAATACGAGACCGATTTTAAAAATTATTTCACCATTGTAATGCTACATTATCACTGATTAATAAAGGCTATTTTAATTGCAAGAAAAACATAAAATATTAATGTCCACCCGTGCGAAGCCGGGACGGACCGCTAGTATATCTATCTATACAAATAAAATGAATTGCTGTTCGTTAGTCTCGCTAAAACTCGAGAACGGCTGGACCGCTTTGGCTAATGTTGGTCTTGAAATATTCGTGGAAGTTCAAGGAAGTGTTAAAAGGAAAATGTGAAAAAAAAAGTTCCAGTTAAAGTTTGCACATATTTTAATAAAGGGGAAACATTTTTATTTATTTATTTACTCTTTATGTACTACAAACTCGGTACACAAGGCGGATTATAAGATTCTGGAATTATCATTCAGGTTTTTTTATTTATTGATTATTATTTATTTATGAGGCGGTACGAAGTTTTCCGGGTCAGCTAGTAATATTATAAATCCGTCACAGCACAGATCCATTATTTCTAGCTATTATTATCTATAACATATGCAGCGAACCTCAAATAGCTCAGACGCAGCTCGAGCTTTCACGCTAGCTCCGCCCACCGGCCGTCATTGCTCATAATAATACAATTACCTAACATATCGGACACGAACAAGTTTTTTCATCGTTTTGCCCTATGGTACTTTTTGTTCCTTCTATCGTCTTACCTTTTTTGTTGGGCACTTATTACGCCGCCCAGAGTGGCCATTGCCCATCCCAAATAAATTAAAAAGCCATCATAGGACGTCACTTTTTGTCGTTAACTGGTTGCTACCGATTTGTAAGCGATAGGGTTGTCAAGTAACAAAAAATCCTCCAATATATAATAGGCAAGGTGGTGATTAGTACTCAGCACATAAATGACCCTCTGCTGCGCCACTCTCGCCAGACTGGCACAGGGTTTTGTAACAAGCTTCTCTTGCGGCTAGGTTTTCGGCCTTGTCGTTTCCTTTTGTCGGCTTTTACGACACCCTTAGGATGGAGTGGGGTGGTGACACTATGTATTCTAAATCCGTCACCACATGGATAAGGTACCGCGCAATTAGTGGCGTAATTTATTGACTGCCTTGTTGGTTTAGGGGTGAATGCGCCGCCTTGGGATCACGGGGTCCCGGGTGCGCTACCGGGACAGGGCAAGTGTCTTTGTGTAAATCAGAGGCACTTGCTTCTGAGTCTGGGTGTCATTTGTGTTCGTGAAATTTATGTTTGCAAACAGCCCCAGCTATACCGACCACGTAGAGAAGGGGTTTCGTTAAAAATATAATTACGTATAGGTACTGTATAATTGGCGTGGACCAACGATCTGGTTAAGGTCGCCGAGTTCCAATGGAGGTGGGTTGAACGGTGGCGGACGTTTGCACCGACGACCTGGGTAATGGTGTCAACAGCTTTTATGGAAATCCTTGTCCTATGTCCAGCAGTGGATATTTTAATATTTTCGACAACCCTACCGAACGAATGGTGATAGATAATTAGGATTTTATTTTAACAAATTAGAGTATTGCGTGGATATAATTACGGTGCCATTAGTTTTAAACAGATAATTCATTGTTCCATTATTGTTGGCGTCCAGATAAATTTGTAGGCTGCGGTAGGCGAGTCATTGCGAGTATGCAATTAAGTGTCCAAATTAGCTACCGGAAAATGATACGCTTTGACCGTAGTTTAAGTTGAAAATGTGCACTCTGATCACCTTTTCCGTTTCTATTAAAAAAGCTCTTTGTTCTTTTGTAGCATATAAGCCGAATGTCCATCGCCAGCTAAAATTAGTTAGTTTAGTTTAGCTTGCATAGTTGAGCCAGATTTTCATACATGTGCGTCCACCGACGATAAACGAACTTCTATGAAAAACTGAACCAACTTATTTTAGCTGGCGGCGGACGTTTTAAACCTAGCGCAGAGGGCTAGTATAGCATCGCACGAATACAGTTTGCTTGTGACATTTATGTTGAGCCTTAACTTATAGAAACATGTTGACTAATATTGTACAAAGATTTCGTATTTTTTTATGTTATTATTGTACTCAGATGTACTACTACTATTCAGCCCTTATTGAACCACTACTAGGTCGGGCCTCCTCCAAATTCATGAAGGAAAATTAGCCTACTGTGCGGCGCTGGCCAGACGTGTTGTCGGGTTTCGTATCACGTTTTCCTTCTCTTGTGGCTAGGTCATCGGCCTTGTCATTTCGTTTGTCTCAGGATGGAATTGGGTGGTGACACTATGTATTCTAAATCCGTCACCACACGGACCAGACACATAATCAGATATACATCCGTCTAATTACCTACCATGTAGTTGGAGGAGGCCGAGAAGAAGAAAGCGAAGAAGAAGATACACCGATTGTTGTATTAACTTATGACGTTGATGACGTATGAGTTAGTATTCTTGTAGCTATCGCGTCTCAATATCGTGGGAGCTTATCATCTCAGCCTTTATATACGAGATGTGCTCTTCGGTACAAAAATACCTCTTATCACAATTAGCAAATTTTTTATTTCCCTGTACTGATATATAATTAGTCATCGTGATTTGAAGAAAAATTCTACATTTATTATTCGAATATGGTTCCGAACAGCTACTACTGTGAGTCATCCAGAAACCCAACGCGGAGTCACTTTTATGTCGGGTGACTCACATCAGACAAACCATAAGCTAGATGAACAGGATTGCGTTCAGGTCTTAGGTTTTTTGGGTTTTTTCTTCCAGGTAATTAAAAATACATGTTGTGGTGATTGTACGTGCTTCTTTAATGCTAACTGATATAGAGGTTATGGCGGTAGAAAAGTTAAAAAAGTCAAATAAAAAGTGGGTAGGTCATTTTTGCGTGAACACTAGATAATAGTTGAAAATTGTCCTTAAAAAAGCCTAGCGGCCGCTCCCGGCTTCGCACGGGTGCTATGTTACCCGCGGGTGACGCCACGGGGTGAAGCTAGTAAAAAAGCCTAAGTTACTCCTCATATCATCAGCTACCTATCAGTGAAAGTCCCGTCAAAATCGGTCCAGCCGTGCCAGAGATTAGCCGGAACAAACAGACAGACAAAAATAAAAAAATAATGTTATTTTGGACTACAATTACGCATTTAGTAAATAGTTGTTATTTTATTATTACAAACAGACACTCCAATTTTATTTATTTGTATATAGAGTATAGTTGTGTCCTTTGTACGCAATAATTGGTTTAAACAATACAACATGTTTCTGTTCATAAATAAGATCGTACACGGCCACGTGTTATAAGGTTGACGTGTCTGTCTCTGTTTGTGTCATCATAGCTTCTAGACGAATGAACAGATGATGCGGTTTTTATTCGAACGCAGGGTTTCTAGTCATCATCATCATTACAGACCATTAATAACCCACTACTGAGTCGTGCCTCCTCCAAATTCTTTAATGGAAATTAGGCCACTGTGGCAAGACGGTGACAGTGTTTGTTTCAAGTTTTCTTTCTCTTGCGACTAGGGTGTCTCCCCTATACGTTTCATAAGGCGCTCCTTACGACACCCTCAGTATGGATTGGTATCATTAAAGCAGATTTACACAGGGTCAGTAGCTGTCGCCAGTGCTGCCGCCGAAAACTGACTTAATACGATTTACACGCAGTCAGTATTTCGTCAGTAGTCGAGGGTATTTCTTGAAATCAATTTACACGATAGCAGTGCCAGGTCTCGGCAGTGCACTGACGTTAGTTACTGACTCAATGTACATCTGCCTTTATGTATTCTAAACGTAAACTGACCTGGAATTGAAGACACAACAGAGCTGAAGCCCCTGGAACCCTAAAACTCGCAATGCTCATTGCTCGGACCGCAATCAAGTAAAACCGCAGAATTCTTGTCTCTGCACAAAATTAACGCTGCGGCCAGCGGTTCGTGTTTACGATTCAATTGTCCAATTTTAGCAACGTGATAGGAATAAGTGAAATGGATGCATTTTTTTTTTTTAACCGACATCAATATAGGAGCGGTTCTCAATTTGTCTGTATGTTTTTTTTTTCTTGGATGTGTGTTACCGCTCCGAATTGTGATTTCGGAGTCAGTGTGGTGACGGATTTAGGTAGTGTCACCGCCCCATTCCATCCTGAGGGTGTCGTAAGAAACACATGGCCGAAAACCTAGCCGCAAGAGAAGGAAAACTTGTGCCAAACCGTCTGGTCAGCTTAGCACAGTAGGCTAATTACCTTCCATGTAACGTGGGAGGCCCGACCCAGCAGTGGGTCATTTGTGGTGTAGTAGTAGATAGATAGATAGAATTCCGATTGGCCCCATGGAAATTTTACCGAAATCGGTTCAGTAGTTTACTGTAAAACTTAACATTAGCGAAAATAACCATTTGCCGGATGGCAACTTTGGGTGTTTTTGGACGCCTTACTAGTTGTTGGTTCCCAGCTATGTGTACAAAAAAAACCTCTTTAAAAATTTCTGTGTATGCCGATTCCGAGTCCGTCACCACACGGAATATACATATAATTAACAAATTTGTAACAAATCCATTATATCGCATTTATTTGATTAAGTATAATTGCAACCATGTCGTGTCTGACATGATATATACGAGAAACGAACAAAGCCATTTGCAGAGCCATAAATCTACAGTCCACCAGACTTATTTGCTTCATATTAGGTCACTGTAAAGGGCAAATGGTCGGGCTAAGTGTCTCATATAAAAAGTCAAAGTAGTTGGCATCCTGTTTTGCCGGTACCGCAGATGTGCTGCTCAGCCATGTGGCCGTTGTACCCAGGCCCCTGACTGTTTTACTTGTTGAGGTAGGTCACTGCCATGTAAGGTGAGAATTGGTATAACCGACCAGCTCAAAGGGCAGTTGAGTGCGAAGATATGTAGGCCTTTGTTGGTTCTTCGCAAGTTGGCACGATTATTTGGTCTTTGTTTGAGCGCTTTGGCAGGATATTAGGATAATTGGGGTCAAGTTCTCTAATGGACAGAATGTGTGTATGTAGTGTTAGTCTGTGAATTCGTCAATGAGTTCGAGTTTCATTAAAAACCATCCTATAGATTATGTTTAGTCGTAAAAGGTCGTATCCCGTCACATGTTTTCTATTTTATTGCGATAATTTCTTGTGGAATAATTAGTTGTTCTTAATCCATCAACTTAATTTAATGTTTAATTTTTTAATTTAATTCTGTTAAATTTTAAAAGGAAAATAATAATATTATCAAGCGTAAAATTCGAAATTCAGTATTGTAATTTACTTTGTAAATGCATGGAACAGAAGGCTTTTTTATCTATTTATTTTATAATCCATCAACAGTAGCAAATGTAAGAAAACGATGCGAATATGGTTTTATTTAAGTTTAAACTCAAAAGTGATATATTCACAGTACTAGTTTTAAGTTGTTTCGGAAACTTGATTCTCCATTACGCTCGGCGTTTGGTATCTTCTTTGTGCAAATAAGACACAATAGAAAGATAAAATTGCTGGAATTTCAACAATAAGTCATACGCCAGCCATCGTCTCTTCAATACCGTAGCATTGTTCGACAGATATGAAAACAAAATCGCATCCTCACAGTCGGCTTGGCGCATTGATCGCTAAACTAGTTCGAACACGCTTTTGTCACGATAGAAAGGCGATTTTCTCCGGTGCATATCGCATGCGCATAAATCAGACGTTTACCTTTTCTCATCGCCGCCGCAGGTGTCCACGCGGTGCCATCGCACCAGGACCCCATTACGGACAGTCCCGATTGTTGCATTTCATTCACCTGCGATTTGTCCATCTCTTATTAGCCCGCCGACCGCGTCCTGTAGACGGCGACTTGTCTCACGGGCGAGACGTTCTAATTTCAATTTTGACGCCTCGCCCTAAGATCTCGTGTCGCGTGTCACGCGAACGGCGGATGGGAAGCCGAGATGCTGTAATTTGGCCGCACAATACCGCGCAATAATAATCGAAGCCGCGCGTAATTGCGACGACATCCGTTCCTACGAGACGCGTACATGTGCGTTCCGTGTGAAAGTTCGAAAGGGCCAGTCGGACCAGGCTGCGTTATCAGAACCCGTTTTTACGCATTTTATATGTATCTGCTTTCTTACCCGCTAACGATAACGTGCACCGAGGTTTATTGCTTTTATATTGACAAGATATTTCTTTGTGCTCTCTCCTAATAAGGGATTATGTTTGTAGTTTCACACCTAATAAAGGTAGTTCACAATGAAAGCTGGGTACGACAATGGGGTCCCGCCACAACTGATTCGGTCCCGATGCGCGATTAGCGCCTTTGTCGCTTTTTAGGTGCGGAAGTCCCATTGTGGACGTTGTCATGTGGTCACTGTCGGGTTTGATTTGTGCGCATGTTTTGACAATCGTGCCTTAGATAAATGCTCTCCTCGACTGACATACTGTTATGTCCGGCCGTTTTCACTGATGCTACGATTCATCAAGACTTGTTTACGCAATCCCAAGTTCCTACCTGGCAGCATGGAATGCTTTTTATTTCTTTTTAAATCACACACTGAACGAAATTCAACTCGATAAAGATCTGACAGTGCCACAGATAAAGTGCAACGCGGTGTTTAATGTAGCCGAGTTATTGATAAAAAATATTTGTACCTTGGGCCAGGCGTGGGATCACGGATCTGTAAAAAACCGGATATCCTTAAATGTGTTATACTGAAGTTGAAGCAATATTGTTATAAATGCACTTCTTTTATTATAAAATACGGAAAGGATTAAAAGATGTACATTGTCAACTGATAATGTTATTCAATCGCGGTGCATTTTTTACTGTTCCGGTTTTTTAATACGTCGCTCTTACATTTACATGTATTAGTGAAGCGCCGGTTAACAAATCTGTGTATCAAATATTTGAATCACATTTTTTTATACAGTGTGTAACAGAAATCAATAAAAGTAGTTCTGTTCTGTGTTTTCGTACGACAACCTTGGGATGGAATGGGTTGACACTGCCTTCTAAATTCGGGCTCATTGTATCTTAAGGATCACTAATCACCAATTAGGCACCAAAGATGCGATGGTAAGCTATTAGAAGTACAGCCCAAATAACAATAATAGAAATGTTCTATATTTTTATTTGTAACTAGCTGACCCGACAGACGTTGTCCTGTCTGAACTATGAATATTGAATTCGAATTGGAATAATTAATAATAAATTAATATACCGCCTTTTCTTATCGATTCCAATCCCTTATTTAATGTAATTAAAAAAGTAATTATGCCAAAAATAGCGAACCGTCGGGACGAACGTCAAATGTTTGACAGGTAACAGTTTGTATGGGAAAATAAAATTGTTGTTTTTATTATTTTACTTACAATATCAATTCTCTCTACACTCTCATTTTCTCTAGACTCTTAAACCTTCCCTGGACTCAGACGAATATTTCAAGACCAAAATTAGCCAAATCGCTCTAGCCGTTTTCGAGTTTTAGCGAGACTAACAAACAGCTATTCATTTTTATATATAGAGATAACTTGACCTTAATCCGTCAACTCAAAGGTCTAAGTACCACTTACAAACCTCTCATCGAATTCTTCAAATTAATAAGCAATCGTCAGTGACCTGCCGACTACCGTTACTCAATATAAACACGATTTGAACAAGTCGGATTAACATAGTAATTTTTTCATAGCATTTTTGGAAGCTCGATGAATTTGGTATTCTGATCGTCTTGATATGCTGAAAGTTTGCTTTTCACACAAGCACTTCAACTCTTCGATGCATCAATAGTCGACTTGGCCCCTCTGGAGAACCTGATATGCTGCCAAAGCTGAATTGAAGTTATAATAGTCGTTCCCCGGCGACCTTTACCAGGTCATCGGTCCTAATAGTTTACAAACGTTAAACACGATGACAGGATAAACTCGTCGCTTGTCAAAGAGCGGAGAGAGAAACGAAACCTGTGGTCTACTACTATTCAGCCCAAAAATTACCCACTACTGAGTCGGGCCTCCTCCAGTTACATGGAGGTTAATAGGCCTACACTGGTCAGAAGGGTTGGCACAGGTTTTTGTATCAAGTTTTCATTCTCTTGCGGCTAGGTTATCGGCCTCGTCATTTGTCGGCTCTTAGGACACCCTCGGAATGGAAAGGGGTGGCGTGTGTAACTATTCGCAAATGTTCAGCGTCTTCGTTATCGCTGTGGGAAGACGGCACAGCTCCAGCGCGGCCCCCTTAACCTACACATCTATCACCACGGCCGCGGCCGTCCGAGTGTCGGGCGCAGACGAAAGGTTCAATCACGAAACGAGACGCTTCCGAGAAGACGCTCCGCTCGTTTTTTACGCTGGAGCCCAATACTTTTGGGGCCCGCACGACGTGAGAAGAATCGTGGTAATTGACTTGTTACTGCGGACGTGCGTGTGGCGTTTTTATGGTTGTTAATAGATTTTTTTACCATGTTATCGCCGGTTGTAAAGCAATCACGAATGTAAATGTTGCGGTACGTACGCTCAGAGGCTTGACTGACAGCCATCGTGTATTAACCCCTTGTAATTGGCGCTAGACGATAGATGTCGTTGTCCTGGCGAAGTTTTCTAGATTCTGTTTGGGGATATTTTGATCCATTTCAGTCAACAAGTTGCTAGCCAATCTGTGGCATTGTTTCTAGCAACTTGTTTATGATATATTTATAGAGGTCGTCATTGTTAAATATCCACCGATACAAATCCGTTCATGAGGCCTCGGCCTAATATAACTAGTGGACCATTATTAAGTATCAACTACAACAATATTATACACTGGAGGCCCTGGGTTGTAACCCAAAATTCGTAATTTGCTCCGGCCATGTATTGCAGTCCGATAGTGTTTGATGAAGAAGGCTAGTACCCTCCATGCCAGGAGGGCTGCGACCCACCAGTGGGTCGTTTATGGGGTGAACAGTAGTAGTGTTTGATTTAAGGTTCAGGTTCATCGTCCCATTTCGTGAGTTCATACAAAGCGACTAAAAACCTCAATCATAAAGAACTGCAACACCTACTACTACTCAGCCGATACTGAGTCCTTCCATTATATGGAGGGTACTGTGTCACTCTGGCCAGACGGGTTGGTAAAGGGAATTGTATCAAGTTTTCCTTCACTTGCGGCTAGGACATCGGTCTTTTCATTTCCCTTTGTCGGCTCTTACGACACCCTCAGAATGGGGTGGTGACACTGTATTCTAAATCCGTCACCACATGGATACCGACTGTTACCGCTGATGATGATTGATACGTTGACTTCCGCGTCGGACGGAACCCGAATAAACGGTCGCAGTTTAATCTTGCCGCATTTTTTCCTAGCCACCAATCACTCGGGAGTCGTGAGGTGCGTTTTTTTCTCTCAAGACCCGTTAGTGACCCGCACCCCAGGCTTCTCGATCACAAATCACCGCTCGCCGTGTTTCGATATACATCGATCCTTCAAAAGCTATCGGTTGTCAATTTTTGCATACGAGACACGCGTTGAATGACTCTACACTCCGATACGTCATTCAGATGTTACCAACATATTGGTGAAGTATTTTTATGAATGTATAAAGTGTTAAGTGGATTTTTTTAAGTACAGAAAGACATGTTTGGGTTTTATTGGAAACCACCGCGTGCATGACATTTCGTGATGAAGGGTTGCGAAGAGGTGCCATATGTTGAAAATAAATCGTTTTGTGTGGGCCAATTAGGGCCCAGTCGTGGGAAGCGCCTTTGTATTCAGAACGTGTGCTTAGCTCTCTCTCAAAGTGAGCAGTATTGGAATTCGACCGCTTTTCAGTTACACTTATTTAAATGTTGTTATAGATTGATCAATGCAAAAGGGTGACACCTACATGTACCTATTTATTGAATCCGTACGCTTATATCTTCGTCTTCGTTCTATCGTACGCCTATTAATAAAGTGTGTCACCAACGCATTCTCTCTTGAGTGAGTCCTACAAGAGATAATATAGAACTTGGATTTCTAGCCGCGAGAGAAGCTTCGGCCAGCGCGAGCGTGGCAGTAGGATTATTTCGCTTAAAAACATTGAAATAAAACTCGACTCGAGTGTATTATTTATGAAAGATGGAATTGGTTGCTGGCACTGTGTATTCTAACATACTGTCACCACCTCATTCCGGTCTGGGTGTATCGTAAGAGCCGACAAAAGGAAATGACAAGGCCGAAGAGGTAGCCGCAAGAGAAGGACATCTTGAAACGAATCCCTGTGCCTTGTCTGGCCAGCGTAGCACAGTAGGCTAATTACCCTCCATGTAATTGGAGGAGGCCTGACTCAATAGTGAGTTCCGTGATCCAAAGGTTTGTATTGTATTAAGACGAAGTAGATTATCATCATCAGCACACTGAGGTCCACTGCTGGGCTATGTAGGAATCCGCCAAACAATTAGTCCGTCGTTCGAGAATTTGTAACTTCCCTTCATACATTTCTCCTGTCGTAAACGAAGTCATCATAAAAAAGCATGAACATTTAAAAATAAATCTGTCACAATGTGAACTCGTGTAATGGTTCTTAAAACGAGAAATTTATTGCGATACTTTGCGGTACCATAAACCGACTTTCGTCTTAAAAGTTTTATAGTTCGTCCTGCCTCGTATTGCCATACGATACGCAAAATTGAGAAGCACATTACCTTAAATTCAAATAAAAGTTTTACATCTGTCTCAGTTTTCAATTTGTCTAAAATGTTTACGATATCTGACGAAAGTTTGTTCCCTAAGGGTGCTTGCATACGGTGCAAGTGAACTGTGCTTGTAAGATACGGGCTACTTGCGCGAGTACTACGCAGAACGCGTGAAGTTAAATCGCGCCATAATGTCTCGGACGAACGAAAATTCCTTTAAAAGCTTTTTTTAAATTGATGTTTGACTTGAATTAAAAATTCTCGGGAGTACCCCTAAATTTGTACCGTTTTGGAATGGGTGTGGATGGACGTATAGGTTGTTGCTAAAGAAATGGATAGATTGTGCATAAGGTTAATTCCCCAAAATATATTATTTCATTAAAATGCATGCAGTAGTTTTTGCGTGAAAGAGTAACAAAGATCAATCCAATACAAACTAACATACCTTTAAAATAAAAAACCCCGCGACACAACAAACGTAAGAAGAACAAAAAGAGGTAACCTTTAAACTGCTGAGTATATTCTATTCTCTTGAGACATATCTAAGAACACTCTAGATTCATATAATTTTCAAACAAAAATCCAAATCGAAATTGCTTCATCCGTTCAGATGCTGTGTGTGATGACACACAGACACGTCCAATTTATAACACCCCTCTTTCTGTCTTAGGTTAAGATGTAACATCTTGTATTCGCATTTCGATAAACTTCGTCGTAAGTTTATTTCAATTTACTAAGTCACATAAGAGTTAGCAATATATTTTATTGGTACGAGTATGTAAGTACTCGTGCCTGTAATGCATTAGTTTAATCTTTCTGTTTACCAGCTTTAATAGTACGTTTTAAAAATGTTTTAATTAACTATTAATTCATTTATAATTATGTTAAGAAAAAAAATGGTCCGGAAACTTTTATTACTACTTCATTAAAAGATTGACTTCCGAATTGAATTTAAAAAAACCGGGTAACAGCTCGGACGGACACGATAAAATCATTAGACGGTGCAGGAGATCGGTTTATTTATACCAGGTGTAACAAAAATCCCATAGTATGACTATACGAAAGCATCAACAGTATTGGTTATAAGCACTGTGTGCACCATTTCAGGAAAAATATTGTCACTATTTTTCTGACAAAAATGCCATGACTCGAGAGATGCGCATAGAGAACCCAAAAACACTATGCATTTCATATACCTAAACCGTGTGGTGACGGATTTAGAATACATAGTGTCACCATCTCATTTCATCCCGAGGGTTTCGCAAGAGCCGACAAAGAGAAATAACAAGGTAACCTAGCCGCAAGAGAAGGAAAACTTGATGCGAAACCCTGTGCCAACCCGTCTAGCCAGCGTGACACAGTAGGCTAATTACCCTACATGTGGAGGAGGCCCGACTCAGTAGTGGGTCCTCTATGGGCGAGTAGCAATTGCATCGTGTCAGAATTGGGGCCCAGTTCGTCATCGTCGTCGAAATTGGCAGGGCTGACTAGCGCCATTAACTGTATACTACAAACACACGACGCTCCAAAATCGCTTTAGGCTATTATAAAAATATTAAAAAACCCACAATATTGTGTGGTTTTCTCCCGCTTAACATGATTACTCTCGCCGGATCAGGCTTAATGGCAATCGCGGGGAGAAGAAATGTTTTTGTGAGAGTCTGTCGTGCGGATAATATTATTTTTATTACATTAGTCCTTTGTTGCGCACGTAAAAAACGTGTGATATAATATAAAATCTCATTCAATCCTAATCTTATTGGTCTAGGCAATCTGGTCCGATCCCGGGGTCCGGCAAATGTCTTCGTGTAATCCAGAGATCTTTGCTCTGGTTCCGGGTGTCAATTGGACCGACTTTAAAGTCAATTATTTCGAAATGAGGTTTGTGTGGTTTGGAACATTTAATTATAATGTCCCTCTCGCAGTAGTCACTATCACTACATAGTATAAAACAAAGTCGATGTCGTCTGTCCGTCCCTATGTATGCTTAAATCTTTAAAACTACGCAACGGATTTTGAAGCGGTTTTTTTAATAGATAGAGTGATTCAAGAGGAAGGTTTATATGTAATACCCACCCCCGCTTTGCGCGGGCGAAGCCGGGGTGGGCCACTAGTCTATATATAAACAAACAATGATACTGATTCTCAGCAATCGACTTTCACGTTTACATAGAGATTAAAATCCGTATCATTTAAAAAAATACCACAGAGAATCGTCAAAAACAAGACAGTAGGAATTCGTGTCATCATATTATAGCGTGTTATTTATAGGTCAGCGATAAAATTATTTTTAACAACTAAACAACCAACTAATCTATTATTACTATGCACTCGTCTAGAAGGGAATATAAATTATGTCACTGGCGCTGTTTCGTATGATAACCATAATATTTAGGGGCACCACTTTGATAACCTCACCAACATTATGATGTCAAGTGATCGAACGGGTCATAAACATAAAAATATTTGTAGTCGATTATATATCATAGAAATCGAGTCTTAAACCCATTTCATTTTGATGGAGTTAAGCCTCATGGAATTCGACTAAAGGAACTACTACCCGGCTTTGTTCAGCCAGGCCACCTCCAACTACATGGTGGGCAATGAGCCTTCTGTGCCACACTGGCCGAGACGAGTCCTCTTGAGGCTAGATTGTCGGCCTTGTCAGCTCTTACGACATTCTTGGGATAGAATTGGGTAGTGAAACTTTGTATTTTAAATCCGTCACTACATGGATTAAAGGAACTAGGTAGTCAAAAAATCAAGCCCCTAGATAATAAAAAAACTGCCCATAAATAACCAACAATAGAATTGGGCCTCCTCCATATTCATGGAAATTAGCCTACTGGGCCACACTAGCAAGGGTTTGTATCACGTTTTCCTTCTCTTCCTTTACTTTAGTATTGTATGGGTTGATGATGATATTGTTTATTCTAAATCTGAACATTAATAAGTCACTATACTGAAATTTAAAATACCAATTAATAAATAAGCTGGTATACAAGTCATCAAACGTTTAGAAGAATGCAAATAGAATTTGAGGCGCCGGGTATCCCAGTACCTCTCACATGCTAAGCGTGCCGTCTACCATCCGAGATGCCAAATACCTAACCAACACGCCAGCGTTGCACCGTCGACTAATATAGCTTCTTAAATTAGGAAGTGCAGTTAGAAATAATGTAGCATTTAGATTGCAAAAGTAGATACAGGTGTCATAATTATTTGGCTAACTACCATTGTTTACACGGAGCTATTGCAGTCTGTCCTCCGGGACCTATGTAATGGGACGACCAGTAACTATACGGTTCGACCATCTATCAGTTTTCACGTTGCCATTTGTGTGTTCACACAAATGATGGACGTGGTGGGCAAGGATCGTACATTCAGCAGATCCAGACGTTACTTGCAGATTGGTTGGGTTACGCACAATCTCCTAGGTTTTATTCCGACACCGGTACGCGACAATTAGAATGGTCTGCGTTGAAATAGGTGGCGCCAACACAGCCAGTGAGATTACAGTCATCAGGCCCTGGAGCCTATGGTTAGGTGTTTACCACAGCTAACTTCACGCTGCTTTGCACTTGATAATGTGGCAAAAACTACACGTTGCGTAGTTCTTTGAGCAAACAAACTGAATATGTTTGTCAGTTCACACTCGGCTTACATTGAAATAGATGTATAATTTCATTCTGCCACGCTGGCTGGATGGGCACAGCATTTCGTATCAATTTATTTCTTGCCAGGGTTTTATGCTTTAAGCCTCTCCAGGACCAGAAAGTGAGAGGAAATGTCTCTGATAAGCGCGAAAGTTCGTATAGATGTATAGATGAATTTTTGTTACGCTAAAGGAAGGGCAGAAAAACGTAAAGAAAATAAATTTTATAAAAAGGCTATAATTTATAAAGAAATTATGTAAACTGCGCTTACGAAGTCGCTAGCAGAAGCTAGTAAAAAAATACTTACTATACTTACTCGTAGTAGTAGTTCAACCGTCCACCGGCCCCTTAAATAACTAATTTCTATCAATGTGATTATCAGACACGATGCGTTAAGCTGCTAAATTCAAAAGTTCTTGCCAGATACGTCCTGCAGTGACACTATAGATTCAGTACGTTACCAAAACTGTCAAAATCCGCTATACTTGGGCGCAATCGGTTGTTAAGCCTTGACTATTGCAACTCCTGGATCGCTAAGGCTTGTTTTGGTACCTCAAGTGGACTACATAAGATACCATGATCAGACGTTATAATAAGACCAAATCCAACCAGAGCATTGACTTTGCTCTTCATCGGTATCACCTGTCATACCGGAATTATATAGGATATAAAATAGGCGTGATAAATGAATGAGCGCTTGCGTGTCTTTCGCTCAGTGCGTCTCACGCACGCACCAACTAATTTACAATCGTCTCACTATGATTTATTGTGTGCGCGTGATTTTGATTTATGCCGAACAATTGTCAAGAGGCTATTGACTATTCATTCATGGTTGTCGGTTGCTGAATGAACAGCGAACACTAGTGGGTGCCACTGCGATTATGGAATCAATTAGTTACGTTGGGATATAATTAACCGACCGTTAAGTTTCCGTAGTGTATTAGACTCTTTAAATATTCTTTATGAAGCTTGATATAAATAAGATACTCTTGTCTTAACTGAACAGAATTTACAGATGTCTGCAAGAGTGGTTTACATTTGTGACTAGTAGACTAGACTAGACATATATTCGTGATTCGTCCTCAAGATTAGTAAATAACACATGTGGTCTTTCTAGGTTTCGCCACTATTTGTAAATCGTCGAAGAACCGTTTAATCATGAATACTGTAACATTACTTAAAAAACAATCCGGCCTTTACTTCCTAGCTTGTTAAAAAAATAAACTTTGTTACATATCGTTATTATCGATAAAACATATAATTGCTTTTATCAATTAAGTCACGTGTTTGGTAACTTCCATTGGTAAGATCAATGGAAAATTTCCTGGACGAGCAATTGAGCTCAATAAATTAATCCTTTGATTGAGTCCTTCACGGCTAATCGTTTTATTGTTTAAATGAACAATTTATTGGGCGTTCCTGCAAACGGCAAGCTATATCTGTATATGAAATCTGAGCCCATAAATATAATAATCTAAAAAGTGATAGTAGGAAGGTGAGCATTCAAGCTGCAATGCCGTTAACCTAAATGGCGCCCTCTTTCATTTTTTAGCGTTATCTCAGTCAGTAGCAGTCTAATTTTTATCGTGCTCTGTCCTATATGATTTGTAAACATAATGCTAGAAAAGGCTACCTAGTTACTGCTAATTTCACGGTTTACTAACTCTTATAAAATCGCAACGAGGACAAAAATAATAATCTAAATCGATCCACAATTGACGGAGATATCGGAGAACATACATACAACCGTAAACGTATAACCTGTTGCTTTTTAAAGTCACTTAAATACAGGATTTACTACGTGCATATTATACTTCCCTTGAGTGACTACCGCGTTCCGGAAAACGCAGTGCTGGTAGGCCTCCCACACGGTGGACCGATGACCTGGTTAAGGTCGCCAGAAAACGATGGATTCGGGCGGCCCAGGACCGGCCTTTATTGATATCCTTGGAGGAGTCCAGCAGTGGACGTCTTTTGGCTGAAATGATGATGATGATATTATACTGTTTGTTGAACGAATTTGCTCTGATAAATCTATCTTATCTTCTATGTAACTAAAATGACGATGTAAAGCAATTCTGCTTCTTGCCGTCTTTTCACTTTAGAGCAACATTCGGACCGGTGATAAATGGCAAAATGTAATTTTTTCGTAATAACGCACTCATGATGGAATTCAGCGAATTCAACAAAATTACGCAGCAAATTGTCGGTCTACGGGTTGGATATGTCGGTTCCTCTGTTCGATTTTTGTGTCACTTCCTGTGTCAGGCAAGTGTCTAAGCCAGAGATACTTGCTCTGTGCTTGTCTTTAATTTGAAAGCTACTTAGCTTATGAAGCATCTATTCTTTAAGGTGGATGCTCCAGGGTAGCCCGCGAAATTCAAATTTTCTTACGTTTTTTGCAATTTGCAGGGCAGTGCTAAGTTGTATGATGATGAAAATTTGATTAGCGGCTTTAAGACCCTTGTAGTTACAGAGTTATAATCATAAAACTCATCAATACAACCCTCTAAGCTCATAAAGGTGCAAGAATGACTTTGACGTTGAAAAAGTTTTTCTTGCACCTTTATGAGCTTGGAGGGTTGTATTGATGATTTTGATGATTATAATTATATAACTACATACGTCTTACAGCCGCGAATAACATTTTAATCAACATACAACCTAGCACTGACCTGCAAATTGCAAAAAACGTAAGAAAATTTGAATTTCGCGCGCTACCCTGGAACATTCACCTTAAGAGTGAATTGCAATTGCAGTCATTGTACAAATCGCGTATGTAGCGAATCCGTGTCTCAGTGAGGCCTGCAGTCAATCATTCAACGTAGGTTCCTAGCTCGCACACGCTGGCGTCATTTCAATGATAATGGTATCTTTGTCATCGGGCTTGCGCAAGTCGAGATTACAACTACGTTGAATGTAGGTCGGCAGTTTAGAAAACACGATGTCACCGATCCATGTCATCCTGAGGGTGTCGTAAGAGGAGACTAAAGGAACGCAATAGGCAGATCGCCTAGCCGCAAGAAAAGGAAAACTTGATACAAACCCTGTGCCAACCCGTCCTGTGCCAACTTGCCAGAGTAGGCAAGACGAGTTGGTCATTTAGGAGCTGAAACGACGACGACTTAGCCCATAACAGACCCAATCTCAATCGAGCTTCCTATATTCCGGTCGGCTCGGGTATACCGTTCTCATTACTGACTAAATACTGCTGATGTTCGGCTTTTTCAGAATACTGCGCGTGCTTGCTTTCAGAAAAGTATCTTATCCATCTATTTAAAACGAAACTATGATTATTAAAACAATGTTTGGTATCTCTAAAGAGCGTGTAAAAAATCTAAACGTCAAAACGTCGTCTAAAAGTCAAAAACGTTCGACACGTTATATTTCCCATATCCCTTGTCTACTAATAACAGGCGCGCCTATTACAGCATGATAGCTCTATAAAAAAAGCCAGCCGCCTTAACTTTATCCAGACAAACCAGTACATAAATTATCGATTAAACTGCGACCAACTGCCGATGTCAATGGTGCAGTTTCGCGAGTGTCGAGCCTCACTGCAGCGCTGCAGTCAAACTTATTCGTAGCCTATAAATAGACACGTCTGACTCGGCCGACGACGTCTCAGTTTGCATACGTCCTAAGTCTACGAATAGCATTATACCGAATTCAACTTTAACTCAACATATTTAGAGGTGATATTGATTGGAGTTGAGAAATATAGATTGCAGTTCCATTGCGCCAAATACGAGCGTTCCATTTTTAATTTTAAAACTATACCTGATCTCAGATATATTGAGTGCGCTTGTAAGTACCCAGGTTAGTAAAATAAGGTTTTAGCACGGGTTTAGTTCAGGGTTGATAGAGTCGAATCTCGCTTGGCAACGAACACACAGGCCGGGAGTTAGGTCGGAAAATGAAGTGTTTATAGTACTCCTTATAGTACTATCGTAGTATGACGTGGTTGTGTGCGCTGCGCCGTACGACGAACGTTGAACTGCACCCGAGTGCAACGTGTCAGTGTGTGAGAGCGGTTATACTTGAATGGGCATAGTATGTGTATGTTGCTCCGTCTGAGGTCGGAGCGTGGTTTATTGATTTTTTTTCTCATTACGTGGTTTGCGCGTGTGGGTGAGTCGTATAATAGAGGCGTTGCTTGTCACTTTGACATATGATTTGTTACGTCACGGTTGGAGCAAGCGTCACAATCGCTGAATCACTACATAGTATAAAACAAAGTCGATGTTTTCTGTCCGTCCCTATGTATGCTTAAATCTTTAAAACTACGCAACGGATTTTGAAGCGGTTTTTTTTATTAGATAGAGTGGTTCACGAGGAAGGTTTATATGTATAACACACCCCCGCTTTGCACGGGCGAAGCCGGGGCGGGCCACTAGTAATAAATAAACTTGACATTGGCAGAGTTGTGTACATCGCATGCGACACATTAAAGAAGAAGGGTACCGAGATTGTAAGAAATTTAAAAATAAAACTTTAGTTTAAAAATAAATTATTATGCCGATTTAGGCAGATCGACCTGTATTTCATCATCATCATCATTTCAGCCAAAAGGCGTCCACTGCTGGACACAGGCCTCCCCCAAGGATCTCCACAAAGGCCGTTCCTGGGCCGCCCGCATCCACTGCTTTCCGGCGACCTTAACCAGGTCGTCGGTCCACCGTGTGGGAGGCCTACCAGCACTGCGCCTTCCGGAACGCGGTCGCCACTCGAGGACTTTTCTGCCCCATCGGGCGTCGGTCCTGCGAGCTATGTGCCCTGCCCACTGCCACTGAAGTTTGGCAATCCGGTGGGCTATGTCGGTGAACCTGGTTTTCCTGCGTTCGTCGATCGCGCAGGGAAACTCCGAGCATAGCCCTCTCCATTGCCCTTTGGGTGACTTTGAGCCTTCTGATGGAGCCCATAGTGAGCGACCACGTCTCTGTTCCATAAGTCATCACTGGCAACACACATTGGTTGAAGACTTTTGTCTTCAGACACTGCGGTATTGTGGACGAGAAGATCTTTCGAACAGGAGTGGCTTGAACATGGATATTATACATGATCTTCGTCTTCTCCATGTTCATCTTAAGGCCGACTCGTTCGGAGGCTCCACAGAGGCAATCGAGCATCCTGTATTTGCACTCGTGTAATGTGTACTTGAAATGTCTTTTTAGTTGATCTGACATTGACTAATCATAGTTTAAGAATAGACAAAGACAAGAATAGACTTTGTGGGTACTAAATATACACGTGATCTTAATGGGGGGGTGGGGGGTTAGTCTTAAACCTCACCACGTATCACCAAGGGGGGAGGGGTTAAAAATGCTAAAAAACATGACGTCATTAATGGACAGCCCCTTATCAAATACATATATTGACGCTCATTTCGATCGAAATGTATGATGGTTAATTTGCACATTTGGCTTTATCGTGTTCTGCAAGATATCCTGTAGATATTCAAAAAGTGTCTTAATCCTTAAAAATACAAATATAAAGCTACAACATTATTATAAAACTAACTAAAAAAGACAATTGAAAAATGATTCAACTTTGAAGCCATGATTTAGCACAGTATTTTATAACTATATCTCTTTTTCTAGGTACTGGTATTCCGATGACATCGCCAACCACCGCTTGCAGCAATGGTAAGGGCACACATTTATTTATAATTTATTTCACTACATATTAAAGTCCCGGAGCGGCGACCACTTTCCGCAGTGCTGGTAGGCCTCCCACACGGTGGTCCGATGACCTGGTTAAGTCGTCGGAAAACGATGGATGCGGGCGGCCTAGGACCGGCCTTTTTGTAAATCCTTGGGGGAGGCCTATGTTCAGCAGTGGACCTCTTTCGGCTGAAATGATGATGATGATGATGACATATTATAAAACAAAGTCTCTGTCCGTCCCTATGTATGCGATTTTTTTTTAAACTACGCAACGGATTTTGTAGTGTTTTTTTTAATAGATAGAGTGATTCAAGATTAAGGTTTGAATAATACATGCATTTAGAGGTTCATAATTGCACCCGTGCGAAGCTCGGGCGGGTCGCTAGTTTTAGATATAATAGTAAAATCCTTTAAGAAGTAAACATACGTTTAGCTGTCCCAACTCCGCCTTCAGCCTTCCGTTTTAACCGTGTGGTAGCTTCGTTATGAGCTTTACATGATAACCAGTTCATAAAGTTACCTAATGCTTTAGTCATTAACTTATCAATTAATAGTATAATCCCAGCTGTCGAGATTCGATCATAATTAATTTAAATAATGGTTCTATAAATTTTCTTCTTTTTTCACAGTACAATCTGACCGTAAACTTATAATTAAAATAGTAAAATTGTACTGTTTTCTTTTTGTAATTTTATTTTATTATATTTTATTACATACATATACACATATACATACAATACATAAATAAAAAAAAACATATACATAGTTGTAGTCTCAATTTGACAACAGCCTATACTAATAAACAAAAGAGTGTGCGTGTGTGTCAAACAAATGGTAGTGTGTAAAAGTATTTTTTTATTTGATATATTAAAAGTGTGGGAAATTTCATCCTCCTCCCTCCGGGCAATTTTCGTAAAAAGCAGTACAAAGTTTTCGCACAATAAGTGACACGAGTCGGGCCTCCTGCAAATTCATGGAGGGAAATTGGCCCACTGTGTCACGTTGGCAAAACGGTTTGGCACAGGGTTTGTGTCATTTTTTCTCTTGCGTTCCTTTAATCGCCTCCTGATAATATGGGTTGCCTGGGTTGGTGACGTTGTGTATGCTGAATCCGTCACCACACAGCATAAATGCCAATCACCTTTGTGTAAAGGTGCAATATTTCTGTTCAGTCAGGTGTGAAATATGAAACCAGACGAAATTAATGTACCGTGCATGTTTAAAGTAGCCCGTCTTTTGAACTGGGCAAATATTTAGCGTCTCACTTTAGTCACCGTTTAGTAGAGTCTATGCATCTGAGTCACTACGTCGCAATTAAACTTCATCTTGACTGCCTCGTTGGTCTAGTGGCTAGATGTGCCGCCTTTGAATCAACGGGTCCCGGGTTCGATTCCGGGGACGGGCAAGTGTCTTTGTGTAAACCAGAGGCACTGGCTCGGAGTCTGGGTGTCATGTCATATCTATCTATACAATGTATGTATTTACAAAATATATATATATAATTAGATTATCATCCATCTCGTTACCATAACACAAGCATTAAGTCGCTTAGCTTGGGATATACATTTTTTTTTGTTAATACATACATATTATAGATAGAAATGACACCCAGACTCCGAGCCAGTGCCTCTGGTTTACACAAAGACACTTGCCCGACCCGGGAATCGAACCCGGGACCCATTGATCCAAAGGCGGCAGATCTAACCACTAGACCAACGAGGCAGTCAAATGAGAAATTGATTATCCTACATTACTCAGCCACCAAATACAAGAAGGATTTCCAAGATCCGATCGGTAGTTGCAGAGATTAGTTCGTTGAAAGAAACGAACGGGATATTATATTTTATTACATTATAAATGGTGCTAGTATATAATAGGTATGTATTGATAATACAGACAAGGACACTGAAAATCAATGGCGCCTCGCATTTACGAGTCATGTGATCACATGTAATTATAATAAATAGGGTTGCTTGTTAAATTTTATTAAATTATATTTAAAAGCATATCTATAACGTATAGCTATAAATTGTCGAAACGTATTTTTTTTTCTATTGTTAGGGCAAGATTTGTGTGTCGCATTTTTTTATTAATAGAGTTCGAGTTGGATTTTAGATATTTTTATTTCATAAATATGAACAGAAACGGTTACAAATAACCCGACTTTCTTAGAGTTTTTTTTAATAAGCTATTTCCAAATATTATCTTTTTTTTTTAAAAATACGATACCCTTGCACTTAGCTGCATTGCGGGGGCAGTTTACAAACATAATTAAAACGAACGCAAATGACATCCAGACTCAGAGCAAGTGCACAGCAAAGGTAGCACATAATATAACCCCTAGACCAACATTCTAGTAAAACATGACCGTTTTGCGAGGGACTTAGAATACACAGTTTACCATCCTATTCTATCATGAGCATGTTGTAAGGAAATAATAAGGCAGATAGATATCTTAGCTGCAAAGTTGATACGAAATGACGAGTAGGTATTTTATTGGCTAGTTCACCAAAAAAGTATAATACCAACCTTTGTACCTTTTTCTGTCGTAATAGTATTGTAAATGAAACAGAATTTCTTTATAATATATTTTTTATAAGTATAATTATAATATTTATAAAAAAAATATTTTTATATTGATATCAAATTCGAATGGAATGCGGTTGCATCAAAACGTGACAACCCTGCTCGCGTGACGCCACCGTCATAAAGACGAAGGTTTTCAGAGCATTGTATGTGATTTGTTCAGGTGTGAGCTGGGAGCAACTCGGGCGCATTGTCCGCCGGCGATGTGTGTCACCGGGCCGGTTTCTATGGATTCATTAAAGCTATGATTGTTATATAATGACGTCAATGATTATCGCATCTATTTCTGGATTTTTGTTGCGCAATAAAATAAAGAAATTCGTGTGCATTTTCGTATGTAAATAATGTAGATGGTAGAGCAAAATTAAGCTTGAAACAGTGGGTACGTGTTTCACCCAACGATGTTTAGTTTTTCTAATAATATGAGTCACGAATTTTCTAGACCGGATTTAAATTAAAATATGTCTGTAACATTAGAAATTAATCGATCAGTTATCGTTTAGTAATCTGTGTTCCGCTATTTTTCTGTGTTCATTAAACTAGCTTTGTTGATTTTGTTACGATGTAGTTTCGAATTTCGAATTTTTTTTTGATGATAAAAACATATTGAATGTTCTAATTTTACACATAGTACGTAGATCAGAAGTACTATTTTTTTACACTTTTATTTTGTACATTTTTTGTTTCATTCTTTATACACTGCTTTGTCCCGGTAAAAGTTATAATCGGCAAATTTAATACACAAGTATATTTTTAAAAATGCTAATACCACTTGTAATCTATTATTAAGTCGAACTTTATGGTGCACCATAAAATAAAAGCATCGCAAATAAAAGAAACATTGCATGTTTTGACGACTGATCATATTTACGAGTTATTTCTCTCCCCCTCAAATGGGGTCTGAAAATGACGACCGCTATACACCCTGCATACTAAACATCGCCAGACAAGATGGGGAGACTGTAATTTATCATTATGATAATAACAAAAGATAAACTAGCAACGCGAAGTGCCTAAGAAACTAGGAATGCTCCGAAAACTAAAAATAAGTCTAAAGTTATTGACAAGATTGGCAGAGGCGTATTACGCTCTGTGAACCAGCGAAGTTCTAAGAAATGACTAGCATAGATTTCACTTTTGGGATATTTTCTTTGCATTCAAGCGGGTTAGTCCACCACCGTCGCAAATTAATGAGAGGTATTGTCTGTCATGTTTCGGTTAATGGATGGCTTGGTCGTCTCCAATATACAGAACGCGGAATGAAGAAAATTAATGCTTCAATTGAACAGTGGGCTGCAATAGCTACTCAAAGTCAAACTCAAAAGGAACTTTATTTAGGTTTTATCACAAAATTCTTATAAATCGTCATATTTAAAATTATCACTAAAATTATTACCGTTATCATATTACAACCCCTGTCCCACGCCAGGTGGTAGTCTCCATACACACCTATCAGTCGTCATATCTACAGACACACCTTTCATTCACATTTCCTCATTCTTACAATCCATCCATCTCTTTGATCTCCCACAGCCCTTGTGTCAACCCACATTTATGCTGAAACTACCACCGGTTCGGAATGCTGCTCTACAGAGAAGAGCCGGCAAGACACTCTGTAGTTGCTTTTTTCAACTCATTTGTCTTGTTTACAAAAAAGCACTTAACTGCATAGTGAGAGCAAGTTCGCCAGATAATAAAAACACGCAACACGTTAACGCAAACCTACCACCATTGATTGGTCCGATACACAAAGTCCGTTGTTTCTACAGTGTGGAAATTCAGTGTGATTGTCTTTGTACTCATGACGCATGAACACTCATTCCGCCCGTCAGCCATGGAGGCAGTAAGGCAGATGCAATCGTGTTTTTAGTGCATAGTCGCACAGCACAGTAGTACAGCTATAGTAGAATGCCACATAATCCGGCCCTTTCTGGTCGCATGCCCTTTGCATTTTAGCCAGTCCAAAAAAAAAATATTCCGTATCGATTTCCTTAATTCTTTTTCTACAGTTTTGGGATTTGGTTAGCGGTTCTACAGGAAGTAACATAAACCATGTAGTTTAGCACTAGGTATCCCCACTTCTGGACGGAATTTCCACTTAACATCAGGCGGAATGCAATGTGCCTGCTCTTACATAAAAAAAAAAAAAACTGAGGGCATAAGACTTTATCTAAGGAACCAGTTGTGTGTTTGAATCGGAAGTATGAGGGATCAATCGACGTTTTTCTAAATCAGAATTTTACTTTAAAACAGGTTTCCTAGTGAAAACCAACCAAGTAGCTATTATTATTCTACAAACCAAGTAATTCGAAATTTGCGGTTCGATGAAAGTAAAGATGCTTATTGTTGTCTGAAATTTTGCACACAGTTACACCCCGTGTTTACATATTTTAAATCCGTCTTAAACTCGCGATAAAAACCCAAAGATTTTTTATATGATGGTAAGTTAAACGACGTCACAGAATGCTCAGAGACATGAATGATATTAAATTCGACAAGGTGTGAAGCAGAATATGAACGGATTGTCAGTCTTAATGTTCCGGTTGGAATGAAGTTGTAAATTGTTCGGAACATTTAGATAATGTGGATGTAGCACTGAACGTGACCTGTGAACTCTTTTACGTCAAAAGAGGCCAGTTTTGCACGGCAGAAATCTGGTTACTGTAAATTTTTTTAATTTAGTTATAGGCTTGGAGAAATACAGTATGTATTTCTATTCTGCCTCTTATCTATTTGGGGGTTCAGATGACACCCTCAGGAAATGGGGTGGTGAAGTAAATTGCCCGTCCCTGGAATTATACCGGATTACCTTTGCTGGTGATGGTATCCGTGTGGTGACGGATTAAGAATACACAGTGTCACCACCCCATTCCGCCCTGAGGTTGTCGTAAGAGCCGACAGAAGGCAATGACAAGGCCGAAAACCTAGCTGCAAGAGAAGGAAAACTTGATATGAAACCCTCGTCTGGCCAGCGTGGTACAGGCCAAATACCCTCCATGTAACTGGAGGACGCCCGACTCAATAGTGGGTCATCTATGGGCCGAGTAGACCACCTGCTTGCCTGGAGCCGCCTGACTGGGGAAGGATCTCCATCTTACAGAATCCAGCAGCTAAATACATCGCTTGGGTCGTGTTCCTGCGCGTGGGGGAATTAAAGACTACAGTGCGAAATACGCCGATTGAAATGTTGATGGTACCTGGCAAATGGGAGGTTTTTTAATTGTGTTTGGTCGCTTTTTTATGTTGAACCTCCTCATTGATACCCGGACGTTAGGAGCTAACTAAAAAGAGCTAACGGACCCTGGGGCGCGCCCTGGCTCTAGCGCTTAAACCAACGAGTATCCTTGAATACCCGAACCAGGGCCACGAGTTTCGCTCCCCGCTGGGGAACAAGTTCTGCGCATCTAGGGGCCTTGGACTATCAGAGCCTCACGTTCTAAACGCCCTCCGGTTACAAAGGCTGTGACAGCCCCCGTGCCCCCGCTAACAGGTGCATGCCGAACGCAGCGCGCTTTTTTCCCGAGGGCATATCAGCAGCCTAACCTACATATTGGTAGCTAACCAAATCAGACTAGACTGCGGCAACGGCCCGTAATTGGCCTAGTACTGTATGGAACCTCCTCCAGTAGGATGGAGGGAAGGTTCCCTTAGTGTCACGTTGTATAGTTATTCAAACCTTTGCCACCGTTGACTTTGAGTCAAAAGTAGTAGCTGCATAAAAGTACATAAAAACTAAATTAAAAATTTAAAAATACATCGCGTTGGGGTACCGCTCCTACTTATTTATTACCTGACCCCTGGTCCCCCAACGCCAGTATTGTATATGTATTTTTTTTATTTTTTACTTTTTAAAGGGTACCTACTTACTTAGGTCATTGTGTCGGGGGTTTATTTAATTTTTTAATTTAGTTTTTATTTTCTGCTTTTTATAGGTTATGATGTAGATCCCCACCACATATATTTTCAGATATTGGGTATCCCCCCCCTTTACCCCCAGAGTTTTTTGAGGGCTCAACAGATTTTCATGGAACATATTATTTTGCAATGTGCACGTGATACGCTTTCATTTGAGACCCCACTCGATTATATTTGCAGACATTCGGTTATTCTTCCCCACTTTCACCCCCCATAACTTTTAAACGAGTAAACCGATTTTCATCAAACATATCTAAGAACACTCGCCCATAACTCACTTGTCATACTGTCAAAAAAAACTGTATTGAAATCGCTTCATCCATTCGCGAGCTACGGTGCCACAGACAGACAGACACGTCAAACTTATAATACCCCTCTTTTTGCGTCGGGGGTTAAAAATGAATCATAATTTTAGTTAGTTAGATAGTGGTGTTTTCCTTTCTTTGTAAATAGATGTATCTGCTTTAATTTCACTATTTACAATTTTTCATATAAAACCCCTAATACTATTAAGCCTCCATTATATTGACAATATAACTCCAGTATTCAAGAACGTACTCAAATAATACTCAATAGAATTACCATAACGATAAAATCGAACATAATATCACCATGACAATACACAATTTGTAAACGAACCACTATATTGAGGGCAGACACAACAATCAAGACTAACCCAATGCCCGCAGTAATCAGGAAAAAGGAATATTCTTGGCAAGATTTCCTCATAATAACCAGAACCGAAGAACCAAGCTGCGGAACCGGCAAACGGAAACCGTGGATCGCAATTGATTTGTCAATGTGGCAAATTAGAGAGAACCCGTGGCCGGGGAGAATTCCTATTCTGGGCCGGTCATGTTATTTTGGAGGTGATGTAGGATTAAGAAACGGGGTAAATAGTCAAGATTACGGCGGGGCGTGGGCGGAATCGAGGCCATGACGAAACACTGATTGATAACGTTGTACAGATTGAGATACGCACTGTGTTGCTATGCTAAGCCGTCTGCGTATGTGGACGCGCGTTCTTTTGTTATACGTTACGCGATATCTGTACAGCAACACTTGCATGGTTTAATTTATACTTTTCGTACATCGATTGAACAGAAGTGTTTTATCCATCGAGACCTAACTTTAATCTATCTTAGTCAGAATCAGAAGTATGAAAAACACTATTGACTAGATGTTGCTGATGTTTGGCCCTTTGTGACTATAAGTTTGTCCTTTTGTCCAGAATATAAAACTTCTGGGAAATAACGCGTGTTGTAAAAGTCAACAAAACCCAGCACGCTTGGTGGTAGGATCGAATGGTCCCCCTGGCTAGCTACCACCCTCACATCTAAGCCCGGGCAAGCAGTTTTACTGTGTTCCGTCGTGTGTATGTGAGAGCCGGTGCCCGACAGGGCATTTCCTTGAATTACCTGCTCCATCTTAGACCCTGGCGTTGCTTTCCATCACGTAAGCCCAGGGTCAAAGGCATTCAAGTCACTGATCAAAAAAATATACCCCTGCCTTCGTAAATAAAAATGGCGAACTAAAAAAAAACAATAGTTTGTTCTTGCCGGCTCTTCACTGTAGATCAGTATTCCGAAACGGTGGTAACTAAATGTAAAATTTTAAATTATAATTTTTTAATGACCTGTCTAATGCGCTAACTAAAACTAGATTAATTGAATTTTGATGGTTCCAATTGGGTCGCACTGGATCCAAGCTAAAATAAAATGTGGTCCGCCAATCGTGCCGTGCTTAAAATAAACCACCTCAAATCCGGCCAGGGATTCGCTCGTTAAGGGCTGCATTTATTGATCCAAAAAGTTGTCTAAAACGCTGACTCACTCGGCCTGTATTAATCTTTCCGCACCCTGCCACCCCTTCCTGAATTTATTACTCGATTCGTCACAGCGTAATGCCAGCAATCTATACGTGTTTAACAATACTCAATGAATTGTATAGTTTTTTGTGTGATTGCCATGATGCATCCTAGACAAATCACCACTGACGGGCGGTTTGTCTTGTATGCACTTTAAGAGACTATTATTGAACATTTTGTGCTACATCTGCATCATCATTTTCATCTCAGCGTTATGCGCCAGGTTCAAAAGCATCAGAGTATTTCATACAGTAAAAACAATGAATACCTACTTATTAATAGGGTTGCCCTTCTTAGTTTCGCAAAAACGCTCAACGATTGCGCATACATTATTAAATTTATGTGGGACGGATTTAGAATACATTGTGTCACCACCCCATTCCATCTTGAGGGTGTTGTTAGAGCTGGGAGTCGACGATGTTGACGCAATGACTGTGCCGTTTTGTGGCTTCACTTTAATTGACTTCATTTGGTAGAGGGGCTTTGCAGATGTTTTGAGCGGGATTGTGCTTGTGCCCTTAAGGGATTTGCTATTGTCAATTTGAGGATCAATTGAATCATTCAGGCCCACCCGGTGGAGCCAATTTTGATGGTACGGAGATTATTGACTCTCTAACAGATCAGACAGAGATTCATTGTAAGTTGTAACGTCCATACTTGACAATCCTCTTTTATTATGCAACCTCATAATATTCAACTGGTTGCAAACTTAGCACTACATATATACATTTATGTCTGGGATTTGTATAACTGACTACCTATGTATCTAGTTGGCTCTACAGTACAGATCAATTTTATGACTACTGGTTGCACAATAAGAAGAAATTATACAGCATAATTATACAGTATTATTTTTAGGATACGGGATGCAGGTCAAACAAAACGCATAATAAATAAAATCACTTTCCAATGCCAAAATTTGCTAAGAAAACGATACGATACTAGGACGGTAAGAAACTATCGTATGAGGTAAACATACGATAGTTTTTTATGGTGCTAGATTGGTGGTCTGGTTGGCCCGAGAGCCAACGAATTTTACGCATTTCCGTGTGCATTAGTGCAATCATTAAGTGTGTTTCAATAAAATCATTGAAATTCACTGCTCTATGTACGTGCTTCAGAAATGTTTTTGGAAACAATGAAAACATTTCTATATTTCACAGATTTAAAGAACTATAGATTCTAAATCATGTGTATGGCTTACTTTTCGAAAATTACCCTGTATAATTCAGATATTTTTCTATAGCACTAAAAATGCGATTTACAAATAGTAAACATTTTATTCTCTTATAACCTATAGCTACTGATTCGGGTCTCTGACGTGTGGGAGAAAATACTACCAAACTGCTCAAGGCACGTTTTTGGTATTCTCATAAACCTAAATTATCGGCAGATCTATTTGTTTAACCACATCATACAACATGCTCAAAATAGTTAGAATGAAAATAGACTCCATACATTTTTCTTTAATGTTATCTTTCTTTGTTCCAGATCCAACTCGACACTTTTACACAGAGGCCCGTTTCCTGCACAGTTCAGTCCACCATCAAGTTATCTCAGAGTTACAAAATATACTTGTGAAATCCAATCTACGTATCCTATCAATATTCGGGATATCTCGAAAACTGCAGTCGGCACTAATCATATAGGACCAAAATCTATGCAAAAGCTTAGTAAATAAATGACTGAGTCGACTATTCTATCGAACAACTTTTGATTTCTTAGTGCGATATGCGCCTTATTATTTTTTACAACAGCTACGTTGACGTCCACGGTGCATTATGATATCTTAAAATTGTTCGATATAATATTATGATAGAAATGTTCTTTTACTAAAAAGTTAACGTCATCAGCATATGATACTTGATAGTGATTCACTGCACTTTCGTTTATCCTTAGGACCAACTTGTAATGCTGAGAATTCATTAATGTTAATTAACTATTAAATTTACCAGCTGCAATGGTAAAATCGCGGAGGGAAATGCAAAAATGCTCCTTAGCTAATAAGTTTGATGACTTCAAATCCGTCTTACCTGTCGTACGTTTTTCCGTTTTCCTTCGCAATCCTATAAGTTCACGCATTATTTGTGTTGTGTTTGTCTTATATGTGTTTTGAATTACATTGACTAACAAATACTAAACGTTCTAACGCATGACCTTTATATTTTTACGATATCAACTCGCGAGTGTGCATGACTTCAAATAATGTAGTTTTAAATTAATTATTTTAGTACCAAACATTGAATATCAGACAACCTGCTAAACTGACATGTTTATATTTTAATTAATTCGATTGTTTATTTATGTATATCGATTGTTAAGTTTACTTCAACAATTCGTGAATGTAATCATGAGAGATCATTCGTTTATCGCCGCGCTTAAAACTTGATTTTAGGTTTTTCTTTACTTAAATTCGAGTTTTAATTAATGCATGGCTATACCCGGCGGTTGCATACTACTTTTTTGATACAGAAAAAATTGATTATGCAATCAGTTAATTTGATGAATCATTAATTAATAGAAATTGTAACGTTTGATTTTATAAATTGAATTTAATTGTAATAAATATTTCGGCATGAGATCCTCTTTTATTCCATGTGTTCCCACAGTCATCTTTGCGCTCAATGGCTTGCTAGAAGGTCGGACGTAAAGTCATTTTTCAATTAGCAATGTCATCAGGACGGCGCGACCTCCGAGCTAACCTACTGTGGATACAATTCAACCCGACAATGCGGCTCATAGGTATTTTAATGATATATTTTCCTCATTTAAACAACAGTGATCAATATAGACTAAGCAAGTTTGCGCAGTTGTTCGGATGCATAGTTAACTTTTCCCAAAGGTACGTTAAGTACATACGTCGGGAGGTCACGGTAAGGTTAAATGCGGCGCTATGTGGTCGTGGTTATAGTCCTACATAAATTAAATGTATTGCATTTAATTGTGTATGTACGAAGCCGCCAAAAAGGTATTTTATGTTGTAATTCTTTCTGTTTAATACATAGTTTCGTCGTGCCGTTGGGAGCTACATCCTACCTGATATATATACTACTACTCGACCCACACATGACCCACTACTGGGTTAGGCCTCCCTCTCAACTATATTTAGAAGTCTTCGCCTTTCAGGCTAGATGTGCCGCCTTTGGATCAACGGGTCCCGGGTTCGATTCCCGGGTCGGGCAAGTGTCTTTGTCTAAACCAGAGGCACTGGCTCGGAGTCTGGGTGTCATTTCTATCTATAATATGTATGTATTTACAATAAAAAATGTATATAAGTAGTTTATCATCCATCTCGTTACCATAACACAAGCATTAAGTTGCTTAGCTTGGGACGAGATGGCGTTGTGTGAAATGTCCAAGGATATTTATTTATATTTATCAGTGCCGGTCTAACCAAATTTGGCATTAACCGGCATTTTTATTTTTAAACAAAACTAGTTAAAATCTGTATTGCGGGGGCTGTTTGCTACTAATACTCAGCCCACACGTGACCCAATGTTGAGTGGGGAATCCTCCAGTACAATGAAAGGTGCCACGCTGGCCAGACGGGTTGGCACAGGGTTTCGTTTCAAGTTTTTCTTCTCTTGCACCTAAGTTTTCGACCTTGTCATTTCCTTTTGCCGGGATGGAATTGGATGGTGACACTATGCATTCTAAATCCGTCACATACTGAATACTCTTAATATAGTATAGAAAGAAGGTCTCGTCCTCGCATCTGTATGTTCGTGATAATCTCAGAAGGTATTTCATAGATTTACCTATCAATAGAGTGATTCCTGAGAAAAGTTGTGGTATATACATAATTAACTAGCTGCCCATCCCGGCTTCGCACGACAGGAGATTTTTTTTTTTTACTTTTTTCTATATCTTATCTTTATCCTATATTAATCAGTGATAATGTAACACACAAATGGTGAAAGAATTCTTTAAATCTCCGGTACTTTTTGAGCCAATTCGTTACAAACATAACAATCAAATCTTCCCTCTTTATAATATTAGTATAGATTAGAAACCCTGTATCAATATGAAAACCTTCATATTTCCCGCTGCATATAATTAGTGAGATACCAATTCTTTACGTTTTAACTGTGTGATATTTTCTGATCTGATACATCAAGATAATGTTTTCCACAAACTTTGACACATTCACGCCTAATAGATGAAAAGTGCTCATAACTTTACAATCTGCTCCACATCTAGATCAGATAAATCTATAAAGAACCGTACGCGCCGTCAATGTATGTAAACATACTAATTATTTAAGAAAAATGTTAACAAACCAACTAATGATACGTCGGGTGAAATTTAATTCGTCCGCGGTAATCTCATGTTGGATCACATAAGCTTTATCGTTTTTGATCTAGCCGGGCGTTGACCGCTGTACGTTTGAAGAGATTTAGCGTATCAGTTTTTGGACGCGATGACTAATCCCAAGATGATTAATTCCGACATGATACCAAATATTTGTTGCTGCCAATGTATCTCAAAGTTTAAGCGGCCCGACATTTCTGTATTGGTTCATATAAATCAATAAAAAAGTTATATTTTCGGCTTCAGCTAAAGAATTAACATTTGCGTATTTAATTAGAGGCCTTAGATGAGGTAACTCGAAGCATTACTTGTAAGCAAATCTATCTATACTAATATATAAAGCTGCAGAGTTTGTTTGTTTGTTTGTTTGTTTGTTTGTTTGAACGCGCTAATCTCAGGAATTACTGGTCCTATTTCAAAAAATCTTTCAGTATTAGATAGTCCATTTATCGAGGAAGGTTATAGGCTATATTTTATTTTCAAAAGAATTAGGGATCCGTATGAAAATTGCGATTTTGTAAACCAAGGTGTAAAATCGAAAACCTATTCATGCGTGCGCTGCAAAAACTATTGACAATAGAACAAAATGATGTACTACGGATTTGTAGGTCTTATAAAGATCTACAAATCCGTAGTCCGTGAGAGCACATATCTAACTATCATAGTTTAGTCACAATAACCGATTTTATGTTCATAAAAATATGCACGGGTTCGAAGCCAAAGCGGGCGAAGCCGCGCGCAAAAGCTAGTCTAAAATACATTTAAAGACGATCCCATCTCGTACGATCAATAAAAACACGGAATTAACTGGTTGAAATCGTCAATATCCTATTATATTTTCTTAAAAATAATCTATTGCATGGTTTTGATACGTCGCAGTTATTCAATTCCTATGTTTTGATTTCCGTTCAAAAATAAATAAACAGCTTTGCCTAAAACCTAATCGGTAAATATTTTATTAAACGATTGATATTTGATTTAGACGCTATTCTACCATGCTGGTGTAACGGGTTTAAAGTTTTCCTTCTTGCATATTGTCTGCCTAATTCAATCAGATAGCCGCATCATGCGATTTCTGCGAATAATATTTGATCGTACGACTGGATATATCAAATCAATTGCTATCATTACTTGGTCATCGATTTTTGAGAACAAATTATCGGGCACTTTTATTAAACTACTTCTTTTCCTCTTATAGCGACAATACAAAAGCGATAAAGGCTTATAGATGTAGTCTGTATGTTTATATATTGCAAAACTAGGCCAGTTTATGAAGAATAAAAAAAGCCTGTTTAATTAAATTTTATTTTAAAATATATATTTAATTCCTCATAAACTCTATTGATAGATTAATACAGCATGCAATATCTAGTTTATCGCGTAAATACACACAGGTTGATGCGGCGTGCGGTTTATTGTATGATATGTAAGGATTATTACAGCGACCATCCGATACTGCGACTACCGTGCTACCTCCGTGTGGATTTAAAATACATAAAGCATAAGCATGTCGCGGGTTCGATTCCCGCACGGAAGAAATATTTGTACGACCTACCAGTATTTGTTCCAGGTCTGGGTGTTTTCTATCTATAATATGTATGTATTTACAAAAAAAATGTATATAAGTATTTTATCATCCATCAACGAGATGGATGATAAACTACTTATATACATTTTTTTAAGCATAATAACACAAGCATTATGTTGCTTAGCTTGGGACGAGATGGCGTTGTGTGAATTTTCCAAGGATATTATTTCAGCCTGCGGGTGTAAGAGTCGACAAAAGAAAACTTGAAACGAAACCGTGTGCCAACCCGTCTGGCCAGCGTGGCACAGTAGGCTAATTACCCTCCCTGTGATGGGAGGAGGCCCGACTCAGCACTGGGTCTTTTATGAGCTCAGTAGTAGTAGTAAATAATGTTATATCCTTATAATACTCGCTTAATTGATTCTCGTATTGCTTTATTTTCCACTTTGAGAAACAATGCCTTGTAATACGGCAATACATCATATATTTGTTTTTATAGTTAGTCCAGTTAAAGTGGAAAATATAATAGGTGTTCATTCTAAAGACTTTTTTAATATGGGGATCGATTAATCTGGATTGATTAATTGCGAGCTCTGTTCAGTAATGCCGGCTAATAGTCTACGAAAAACTACGATTTTTTTTTGTACCATTAATGAGGTAACTGATGTGAGAATACCAATTTAATGTTTTCTTAAATTTGTTTTCGTATAATTGAAATAGCTTAGTACCTATTTCAAATTCTCATTAGTATATCATATCAGTTTATCCCAAATTGATTTCTGTCCCAATATTTTGAATTATCCTACAAAAATTATAAACGTGAAAGTTTGTAAGAATGAATGGATGTACTTATTTAATGTTAGTCCTCTTTCGCGCAAAAACTGCTGAATGGATTTTGATGAAACTTTACTATAATATAGCTTATACAAAGTTGTAAATGTGGTGACGGATTTAGAATACATAGTGTAACCCCCCATTTCATCCCAAGGGTGTCAAAGGAAATGAAATGGCCGAAAACCTAGCCGTGACGTAATGAAACGGGAGGTGGCCCAAATCAGCAGTGGGTAATTTGTGGGCTAAGTAATAGCTTATACATCAGAATAGCACATAGGTTATACTTTTTAAAGATATATGTTATAGCAGATGACTCTGTGTTTTTGTTAAAAACCCGTGCGAAGCCGGGGTGACCCGCTAGATATTAAATATAGGTGAGACTATGTGCCACGGGGTTTGTGTCAAATATTCGTTCCTTTAATTCCCTGCTGACCCTTCCTATCCCATTAAAAAAATGTCCTGACGTGTCAGTGTGAGAAGCGAACAAGTTATTGCGAACATTGACTGCAGCTAAAGTATTTAAATTTATCAACTAGTCACATGAATATGTAGGAAGCGTTCGAAAGCGAACTCATTTGACGTCCGTAATTCTTTAATTAATTGGTGGAAAATATGAATGGAAATATGTGCTATCGGGCGAGGTATGTCGATTCGAGATAACCAGCTATGATCGGGTAACTCACTAGTACACGGTAAATCCATGCACAGATTACTCGCCTGTTCAATACAACATGTGAAAGTGTCTGATGCACTCTTGATTGTACCTGGGGCGGTATGTAAATACGAGTAGGTATATAGCATTAGGTATTTCCTCTTATACTATTGGTAAGTAGCTAGCTACCTTGTGACTTAAAGGTACGCTAGCAGCGGAGGAAACATTGAATGTCTTCAGCTGCTAATATTCTCTCATTCATCATTTCAGCCAAAAGACGTCCACTGCTGGACATAGGCCTCCCCCAAGGATCTCCACAAAGGCCGGTCCTGGGCCGCCCGCATCCACTGCTTTCCGGCGACCTTAACCAGGTCGTCGTTCCACCGTGTGGGAGGCCTACCAGCACTGCGCCTTCCGGAACGCGGTCGCCACTCGAGGACTTTTCTGCCCCATCGGGCGTCAGTCCTGCGAGCTATGTGCCCTGCCCACTGCCACTTAAGTTTGGCAATCCGGTGGGCTATGTCGGTGACCCTGGTTTTCCTTTGTATCTCCTCATTTCTGATTCGATCTCGCAGGGAAACTCCGAGCATAGCCCTCTCCATTGCCCTTTGGGTGACTTTGAGCCTTCTGATGGAGCCATTCTCTCATTGAGCTCTCATAATCATCATAATTTCAGCCAATAAAAGACCCACTAATGACACCACAATTTCATGGAGAACAATTAGCCTACTGTGTCACTGACCAGACGGGCTAGCACAGGGTTTTGTATCAAGTTTTCCTTCTCTTGCGGCTAGGTGATCTGCCTCTTGCATTCCTTAAGTCGCCACTTACGATACCCTCGGGATAGTGTGGGTTGGTGAAATTGTGTATTCTTGTTATACATAGTTTTTGTGTTGGAGATAAATTAAAAAGAATATTGCATGGTGTGTGTTTTGTCAAAATATCAGTAGGTTTAGGCGCGTCCCGTGCCATTATATTCCTGTAAAACCAGAGACACTTGCTCGGAGTGTCGTGTCTTTTGTGTTCGTTAATTAATTACAAGTTTGGTACACAGCCCCCGAAATATAGGTTTTATACATAAGAAAAATCTCACGTCGAATTAAATTTAAGAATAAAATTCGTTAGTACACATGAATTGTTTCCCTTGATAGATTTCAACTGCCTTACACCTAAGGTCGAGCTTCCGGCCTCATTTCAACCCATCGATGTAATCGGGATGTTATCGATATTTACTACTTCCTCGCAGTGTCTAAACGTTACCATTGTTTGCGCTCATCTCTAGCTGAGATCGTGAAATTATTTCAAGGAGTGTCTTTAAATACTTGTAATTACACACAAGTCTTTAATACTTGTGTGTACTGCTTAACAACCCGTCTTGCCAGCGTGGTACAGTAGGCTATTTTCCCTCCATGAATTTGGAGGAGGCCCGACCCAGTAGTGGGTCATTAATGGGCTGTAACGACAACGACGACAAATGCTAAACACTGTTCCTTTCACTTGGGCTATGTGTCTGCTATTCGAATTCGGTATTCGGCTGACTTGGCAAGGACCACTTGATACGAAACCCTGTGCCAACTTGTCTGGCCAGCGTGGCGCAGTAGGCTAATAACCGTCCATGTAACTGGATGAGGCCCGGCTCAGCAGTGGGTAACTTATGGGCTCAGAAATAGTAGTGTAGACCTCAGATATCTGGACAAAAACATTACGCATACCTGGTCATCACAGTGGACAGTTATAAATAAAGTTTGGTGACATAGTCAGTGAAGATATACCGTCGCGAATTCATCATCATCATCCTGGCACGTCCGTATTATGGCAGTGAAATGTTGACTTAATTTACTATTTGGACAGGCAACATAGGGCAAACACCGGTTCTGAACCGCCAGCATCTATCAAATTCCGTTGACTTTTAACCAGGTCATCGGCCCACCGTGTGGGAGGCCTACCAGCACTGAGCTTTCCGCTTTCCAGCTATTTCATAATTTCACCCCACGATGACTCACTACTGAATCGTGCCACCTCCAAATTCATAAATTGTAATTAGGCTAATGTGCCATGCTAGGAAGACGATTTGGCACGGGATTCGTACCAAGTTTTCCTTCTCTTGCGGCTAGGACATCCGCCTTTTGGGTTCCTTTAGCCCTCAGGATAGCATGGGTGGATTTGGATCAACGGGTTCCGGGTTCGATTCCGGGGTCGGGCAAGTGTCTTTGTCTAAACCAGAGGCGCTTGCTCGGAGTATGGGTGTCACTTGTGCTCGTGAATCACATGTTTTTAAACTGCCCCGCAATACAGGTTTGACGTAGTGCTTGGGTATCGTTTAAAAAAAAAGAAAAAAGACGTTCATACTACCCGGGTTCCTTCTCTAATTCCTTAAAAATGTTTTTAACTTTGACAACAGAAAATTGTAGTTCAAGCATACTATATGTTAATGTGATCAGGGATTTAGGAAACACAGTGTACCCAGACCCTTCTATACCGCGAGTGTCGGACAATGAGACTTCCAAACAATTACCCACTGCTGAGTTGGGCCTCCTCCCATTACATGGCGGGTAATTAGAATACAGTGCCACACTGGCCAGACGGGTTGGCACAGAGTTTCGTCTCAATTTTTCCAACTCTTGCGGTTTTCGGCCTAGTCATTTTCTTTTGTCGGCTCTTACGATACCCTCAGGATAGAACGTATTCACTGTGTATTCTAAATCCGTAACCACACGGACAATCTGCTAGCTATCTTTATGGCTCTATCGGTTAAAGTTGACCTAAAGGCATGCTTATGCGTTGCTTAGCTCTGATAAACCCGGATCAACCCACATGCACCTTACTGTACCTTGTATTATCCGGCACGGTCATTAAATCATCCTTCGATTTATAGACCTCGAGCTTACACGACTTGTCTTAACGGGCTTACAGACAATGTTGCAGAAAACCACACTTACGAGTATCAGACTATAACTCAACGGCATAAAGTTTAAATTTAAATAGACCGCAAATCTCTTGGTATGTGTTTTGTCTGCAACGAGATAGCGAAGGATGCAAAGTTAGCTGAGGTCGACTTTCTACCGTCAAAGTGATCGTGTTTTGTTTAGCTAGTTTTTGGAGTATTCTAGTTTTTGTTGCAAAGTTACAAGTCTATTTATGAAAATATGCATCGCAAGCATGTTATCTTAAACAAATAGAAATAAATAAATAAATAAAATAAATAAATAAATATCCTTGGACATTTCACACAACGCCATCTCGTCCCAAGTTAAGCAACTTAATGCTTGTGTTAATGGTAACGAGATGGATGATAAACTACTTATATATTTTTTTTTTTGTAAATACATACATATTATAGATAGAAATGACACCCAGACTCCGAGCCAGTGCCTCTGGTTTAGACAAAGACACTGGCCCGACCCCGGAATCGAACCCGGGACCCGTTGATCCAAAGGCGGCACATCTGATCACTAGACCAACGAGGCAGACTAGACCAATAGAAGCAAAGGGCATATGGTAATCCGTGTAAATATTAAATAGTAGTATTATACTAAATACTAGACTTTGGAATGCATAGTGTCACCACCCCATTTCGCCCTCAGGGTTTCGTAAACGCCGACAAATGGAAATGATAAAGCAGAAAATCTGGCCGCAGGAGAAGGAAAACTTGACACGAAACCCTATTCTAACCCTTCTGGTAGTATAATTACACGCGCGTAATTAAAAACGAGTATAGACATTAAAAAAAAATTACTATTCGCAACCCCTTATGGCATGAGACCTTTACGTTTCTGCCTACTCGATAGCCCGTGACGTTCCTTGAATATTCAAATGACTGCAACATTGTCTTCTGTCGGCTGAGCATTCCAACGGTGGTCAGGCCAGCGTAACAACACGACAGAGATGATTTAATGGCAGTTGTTAGCAGACGCGTGTTGCTAAGCGGTTAAAAATATTCCACACTAACATCTGCTTGTGGTTTGTCCCTCACTTCTCAGCCCACATATGACCCACTGCTGAGTCAGGCCTCTCCCATTATATTTGTTTTTTGATTTAAAAAAAAAAACGAAACCCCTGCACTAGGTATAACCTGCATCGCTGGGGCAGTTTACAAACATGTAATTCACGAACACAAATGACACCCAGACTCCGAGCAATTGATAAAGACACTTGCCCGACCCCGGAATCGAACCCGGGACCCGTTGATCCAAAGGCAGCATATCTAACCCCTAGACCAACGAGGCAGTTTGTTACGTTTCAAGTTTTCCTTCTCTTGTGCCTAACTTTTCGGCCTTGTCATTTCCTTTTGTCGGCCCTTACGACACCTTCAGGATAGAATGGGACGGTGACACTACGTACTTTAAATCAGTCACCACACGTATAAATACATATCCTTATAAGTGCGGGCCCTTAACACATAAGCTATAATTTATACTTAGACGTAGTCGCGAGTAAACTTATCAGCCAATACACTGAGACAAGAATGCATATTACAGCTAACAGTATGACCAAGCATTACACCGACGAAGCTGACATCAACCCAATTAAGTCACAACATTTCGTAAGTATGAAAGTCAGTTGTATGACAACTTTTATTCGTCGGCGAACTTTCCACCGCGCCCATATGCAGCTGAATGTCAGTGTGAGGACAGTCAGAAACGAAGTGCCAATATGCTCTTTGAGATCGCTCGTCGGCTGAAACTCAGCAGTAACTGGATATGCCAATTTGAGGTCAAAACACACAGACAGCGAAGGCGGGGGCGTTACGAAGACGGTATTTTGCATTGATGGACTTAGTGTGACTTACTTAAGTTAAAAAAAAACACGAAACTACTTAGCCCATAAATGACTCTGGGCCTCCTCCTACCACATGAAGGGTAGTTAAGTTAGCCTACTGTGCTGGCCAGACGGGTTGGCACAGGGTTTCGTTTCAAGTCTTCCTTCTCTTGTGGTTAGGTTTTCGGCCTTCTCGTTTCCTTTTGTCGGCTCTTACGACACCCTCAGGATGGTATGGGGTGGTGACGTTATGCATTGTAAGTCCGAGTAAGTGATTAATTTCAATCTAGACTTTCATATAACTAGTTAGATAGAACCAGTAAAGGTAATTACTAAGGAGAGTTGATTGACTTTTAATTCACCTTGAAAGTGCATTGTGATGATTGTAAAACGCATTGAAGTATCGTTTAATGAGAGCCTGAACAACTGTAAACTTTCAAACAATTTGCCAGTTGAATGAGATAGACCGCCTAATTTATTTTCGTTTCAATTTGTTTAGCTTTGTTTGTGCCATAAATGCTCTTTTCTTTTCCTTCGTCACTGGCCGGCGAAGGTATAGACAACGCCGAACTGACGGTGTATGTCACAATCGCATATTCGCAAAAAACTACACATAATCCGCTATAATTATAACGTAATAAATAATATTACGTATACAAATAAGAAGATATCAACCCGCACATAAACCTGGAAGGGCGTTACGACAGCCAATATAATTCTGAAGTAGACGTACACCGAAGAGAGGAGACAGGTGAGTCTTACCACTTTTTGCTGGCCAAACACCCATTCAAGCTGTAGTTATATATAAATATATTATTATATTCTCAGCCGGGTTATCTAGGGTAGGTTTAAGCCTTTTACATTGTCATACATGTAAAAGGAATGCTTTGTCTAAAAGGAAACAGAGCAATATGGCATACAAATTATGCAAATAAGACACCTTAATAAGTACTAAGAGCCGATTGTTAATTAGTTTTGACTTAAAGGTCTGCAATATGTAGCCTTGAGCCTTAGTCTAGACTGCGATTGAGTCTAGACTTCTAAGAACCCAATACCTTAATTTTAAATCAAGTTTCGGAGATTTCAAAGGTTGCACATAAGTGTCTGTCTAAATCTTATCCGATGCATTTGATCTTGGGTATGCACTAAGCCTTGACCACGTTTATAGAATATGTTTGTTCAGACTTGCCAATAAATTATTTTATTGGTAGTGGCGATAGAACAGTCTGTTAGGTTTCGCTTCACTATAAACGATCAAACGCAAAGAGAAAAGGAGAGCGCGCTGCTCGGAGTTTCCCTGCGAGATGGAATCAGAAACGCAGGAGAACCAGAACTACTCGCATTCCCCACAGGATTTCCAAACTTAAGTGGCAGTGGGCAAGCTCGGAGGACTGACGCTCGATGGGACAGAAATTCCTCGAGTGGCGACCGCGTTCCGGAAAGCGCAGTGCTGTGGGTCTCCCACACTGTGGACCGACGAACTGGTCAAAACGTCACCGAAGAGTGATGGACGGGACCGGCCTTCGTGAAAATCCTTGGTGGAGGGCTGTCCAGCAGTGGACGTCTTTTGGCAGTAATTGAAATCGCTTCGAAATCTAAAATCGATTCTTGTGATGTAAACAATAATCAAATTTGTTTTTGCGCGTTTTTGTCCAATGCCCCACTAATAAGTCGGACTGGGCGTAATTGGGCACTGCACGTGGATCGTTGGGCTGGCACGGACCACGGTCAACGCGCTCAAATCTTTTGTCAAGACATTTTAACCCATTCTAATTGGCTAACACAAACGAAACGTGTGCGAACTTTTTTTACTAGCGATTTTTATTGCGAATAAGGTTATAGGCTGGCAGATAGTGAGAAATGCAATTGATCCGCAGTTTAAGCTACGTCTAGCTAAGCCGGTTGTCGGATGGGTGCCAACCATGTTAACATCTCCCTCTTCCGTGCTTCGTAAGACACGTAAGTCCTTGTCACCAATATAAGATTTTTAAAAAATGCCAGCCACAGGCCAGAGAATAAAGAAATGGTGAAAGTAACCGAGATGAGGTATTTTGAACCGACACAAATCTGGCCAGCATGGCATAGTCAAAATTTCCCTCCATAAATTTCCCTTTCATCAGGCAGTCAGATTTTTTCGTCCATGTGGTGACGGATTTCGAATAAATAGTGTCTTGCTTGTGATTTCATCCCGAGTTGTCATAAGAGTCGACAATAGGAAATGACAAGGTCGAAAACCTAGCCGCAAGTGAAGGAATCTTGATATGAAACCTTGTGCCAACCCGTCTGTGATTGGAGGAGTTGGCAGTGGGCTGTGTATGGGCTGAGTATTAATAGTAAATGTACTTTTATAGAAAATCACAAGCTTCCATTGGTAAGCACGACAAGTAAACAGAGTGCCAAGTTCGTTCAACATTGTCGAGTAGGTACTTCGTTAAGTTCCTGCGACGACGAATTCCATCAGTCAACCCATTACAAGATTCCGACGTTGCCCGCTCAACCGTGTCACCCTCACACCGTAATACGGGCACGTGAAAACGCGCGGGAAAACCCAAATAATCGTTTTTTTTTCATTCAATTTACGCGAGTACTCCAAATAAAGTATCGGCAAAAAGTAAGTCATTGTCCGCGTCGGTTATGAATGAACAAAGGTCCGATCACACTGTCCTCATCCATCAAGTCAGCCCCTTATAAATACAGCCTATTTACTCAAAGATATACTCGCTCTAGATACGGCTGTGCGGAGTTTTTGTGTCTCTGTATTTGGTGATGCCATATGGCGAACTTAAAGTTCATTAAGACGAGTTCGTGATGAAAAGTAAACAGCATTTCTAGTGAACTTGGATCAGTGAACTGTCCTTTTAGTGTAGTTATGGTGAAACAAGATATTTCCACAGTTTTTCTTAAACAAGTTTTTACTACACCGTGTATTACGGAACACGGTGTAGTAAAAACTTGTTTAAGAAAAACTGTGTTTTCGGCATTATAATTCAAGATAACGGAGAACAATTGTAACAATTTTTTTACGCACACTGATTTCTAAGTAAATTGTGCCAACCAGTCTTGCCAGCCTGCCATGTATGCTAATCTCCCCCCATGGATTTAGTGGAGGCCCTACACAGTATTGGGTCGTCTGCAGAAACGCAGGTGATGAAATAAAATATTATAAAAAAAAAATTGGGTGGGTGTGAGAATGTGCGCGTGAACTAAAGTTTTGAGTGCGTAATTCAAAAGCTATTTTTTTATGTACGAGTATATCATCGAATTTGCTCAGTATTGAAATAATATTGTACGATTAAACTAAAATATATTTTAAAACACATACATATTAAACAAGTCATCATAACATTCATAAATTCGAGATCAGAACTGCAATAGGGCAACTGCATTAAGGGTTTACCAAAGAAGAATGGCCACAGATATCGCTTATCCTAAAGTACTGGATTGGCCCATTCGTAATTTATAGCTTCTTTTATGTTTTTCCTAAGGTTATCTGATTCAGCACACTTTTGTCTTTATGTGATTTGGTTCGACCACTTTTTACGACATTGAACTGCGAATCAAACCTGAGTTTTGATTTGAAATATTTTTTGTTTTTTTTTACTGTTTTTCTAAAGTGTAGCCAAACCCTGATGATACGCGGTCCCGGGATGTTTAATATGTTGTTTCCGTCTTGATAAATGAGTTAGCTATAGACCTTCTCCTGAACCGGAATTTGACTACACCCTGTGTTCCATTATAATTTGACTGCCTCGTTGGTCTAGGAGTTGGATGTGCCGCCTTGGGATCAACGGGTCCCGGGTTCAGTCCCGGGGTCGGGCAAGTGTCTTTGTCTATACCAGAGGCACTTGCTCCGAGTCTTGGTGTCATTTGTGTTCGTGAATTACATGTTTGTGAACTGCCCCCGTGATACAGGTTATACGTATAACTAGTGCAAGGGTTTCGTTTTTTAAAAGAGAAAAAATAGAATCACCTTGGCAATTTCGGCTACAGCTGGTGACCAAAATCTAAGACCGAATACCATATATTGGTCAGAAACCTGGCACACAGCATCTTTATAATTAGTACCATCGATCATTACGTTATGGCTATTAGGTTTTTGTTAGTTATAAAAGAACTAGCGATGATTACGAGGTTACTTCCAGGAATTTTGTTTCTACGTCAAGATTTGTTTAATCGGCCGTGTCAATCGGATGGCCTAATTGGATTCTCAGATCGATGCGTGTAGAAAACAATGAGCCGCGAATAGCGTACAGAACGAGTAAGCCAGCGGCTCTTAAAGTCGCTTCACCCACTACCAGGCGTCTTTCAAATGCATCATCGTTTCAGCCCACACATGACCGACTACTGACCGCTTCCTCCAAAATGGAGGGAAATTACCCTACTTTCCCACGCTGGCAGGACGGGTTGGCACAGGGTATAAATCAAGGATTGCTTTCAGGTATCTGCCTTTAACGTTCCTTTAGCATTTAGCCTCTCACTACACCTTCAGAATGGTATGGGTTGGTGACATTGAGTAATCTAAATCCGTCACCTTAAGGACAAGTTCTTAATGTATCGATTCTTAATCCTGGATTTTTGGCTTTTTAAACTTATAGTGGCTAGTTAGTGCACGCCGCTTCGTCCAAATGGGTTTGTGCTCATCCAAGACTACAGGTAAGTTTAGTCATCTAGAGGCCAGTTTTGGGTGTAGGAATCATGTGGTCTTGATTTACGTGCATTACATGGATATTCTGGGATGACATAATAGTAATTAGCTCTAAGTTAGGTATAAAATAAAAACAAAGAATGTAAAGTACAAAGCAATAAAAAAGCGAAAAATAACCAACACCATTTGAAGTCGATGTCAACGTAAATTGGGACCGACGTTAATTAGAATACAAGTATACTCAAGACACCGACATCCAATTGTTGTTGTTTATTTTTAACTTTTTAGTTTACTTATTATTTTTGAGGTCAGTTAACATTTTTTGTAAAAAATAATTTTCTACTAAACACTCAGATGTTTAAACACCAGTAAAACGCCAATATCTCAATCATAGGTTTAAAATCAAAATCAAAATGTTTTTTATTCGAATAAATTCTTGCGAATGCTTTCAAATAGTCAAAGATTTTAAGAGAAAAAAATTAAAATAAATATCATAAAATAAAATTAATAATTTAGTTTTTATTTGCGTAGATTGCTTCTTATCTATACATACAGCTAAATAAATTAATAACATTGGAGTGTTGGTTTGTAATAATAAAATAACCGTTTGCACCGGCTAATCTCTGGAACGGCTTTATCGATTTTGACGGGACTTTCACTGATAGGAGGCGGATAATATAAGGAGTAACTATACTTTATTTAAAACTAGCTTCGCCCCGCGGCGTCACCCGCGGCACGACAATAACAGCTGGAAACATCGCAGGACTCAGCTAGTCTTGTTTATACACCAGCAGTCTTTTAAAATTAGTTTAATAGATTTTCTGAACTGATGATGATGTTAAATTCAATTCAAGTCCAGGCTCTCAAATCCGGCCTTTAGCTATGACACATTGATAAGATTTCTATTGGTCATCGAGTGTTGAAACTGCTAAATGTCAATGCTTAGTGAAAGTAGTGCAATGTGTTGAAACGTTAACAGATAGCCCGCCTAATGAATTTAGTGCTCATAGATCTTAGGCCCGTATTAATAGTCGTCACTCAAAAACGTACTCAAGTGCGTTATCATTTGATACGCCATTATGACGTCATCAGCATCTTAAGATTATTGCTAATTAATAGTCACATCTCAGTAACCAAGATCTCGCGAACGATGACGTCAAATTGAACGAAGTTTTGAATGAGACTTGTCGCATTTCGTTATTTCTATGTCAAAAGATGTAAAACTTTTGATTGAAATACTTTAATTTAAATACTTATTTAATAAATAGCGCTAATACATGATATATAGTGGATTGCTACCCAAAAGAGCGTTAAATTGTTAAAAAGGTTCTGTAATTATTTCCCAATACGACATAATTGTTTACTACCTATCTCAGTAAGCAGGGAGCCGGCTCCCTATTTGCGACCGGTCCGCTTTATAATTTTATTAATATATATTTTTTTAAATCACCATGGCTAACTATTATTCTATCTCTTTCTAAACGAACCATTCTACACAGTAAATAATTAGTATGACGAACGTTTTGAGCGCGTGCTGTCGTGATTTACTGAATACGACTACTTGCTATGTAACTCTGCTCATTACTCGCGTTACCGATTACTGAACACTATTGCGAAAGGTTGCCGGCAGCAGCTGGATGGGTCAAGCTGAAGACAGGGCGCTATGGCGCTCTTTAGGGGAGGCCTATGTCCAGCAGTGGACTAATGTGGGTTGATGATGATGATGTGATAAATATCGTTGGAAAGGGATTTTCTTGTTGCTTACAGTCGTTTATACTGTACTTTATTTATCTAAACTATACTTATCAAAATATCTTCAGAAACGCACCATGTCGTATTACGAAAATGGTAGTTACTACAATCAAATCCATATTTTTCAGTATTCGCTTTATCTCTTGACACGATTTTTACAAATATATTAGTTTAAGAACTAAGCGTTCAGTTAGTGTTCATATTTTTAGTTTTTCTGTAAAGATGTAGTTTACATTAATTTTTAAGTTTGGGTGATAAAAATTCATCTGACGTCAAATTTGTACAGTCAGTTTTGGGCTTGTACATAAATATATTTTTACTATGAAATATGGTTATATTTATTTTTAGGATAAATGATTACCCCTTGGATCATTTAAAACAATAATATCTATAGGTTATCGTATTACTTTTCGAAATATATAACTTCAAAGTCCGAGAGAACCCAAAAAAATATAATGGTCAGTTTTGGGCTTGTACATAAATATTTTTTTAATATGAAATATGCTTTTCTTTATTTTTAAGATAAATGATTACACCTTGGATCATTTTAAACGATAATATCTATAGGTTATCGCATTACTTTTCGAAATATATAACTTCAAAGTCCGAGAGAACCCAAAAAAATGTAATGGTCAGTTTTGGGCCTAAAATAAATATTTATTTATTAAGAAATATGCTTTTCTTTATTTTTTGGATAAATGATTACCCCTTGGATAATTTTAAACAATAATATCTGTAGGTTATCGCATTACTTTTCGAATTATGTAACTTCAAAGTCCGAGAGAACCTAGGCCCGTATTAATAGTCGTCACTCAAAAACGTACTCAAGTGCGTTATCATTTGATACGCCATTATGACGTCATCAGCATCTTAAGATTATTGCTAATTAATAGTCACATCTCAGTAACCAAGATCTCGCGAACGATGACGTCAAATTGAACGAAGTTTTGAATGAGACTTGTCGCATTTCGTTACTTCTATGTCAAAAGATGTAAAACTTTTGATTGAAATATTTTAATTTAAATACTTATTTAATAAATAGCGCTAATACACGTTATATAGTGGATTGCTACCCAAAAGAGCGTTAAATTGTTAAAAAGGTTCTGTATTTATTTCCCAATACGACATAATTGTTTACTACTTATCTCAGTAAACAGGGAGCCGGCTCCCTATTTGCGACCGGTCCGCTTTATAATTTTATTAATATATTTTTTTGTTAAATCGCATGGCTAACTATTATTCTATCTCTTTCTAAACGAACCATTCTACACAGTAAATAATTAGTATGACGAACGTTTTGAGCGCGTACTGTCGTGATTCGTGTAACTCTGCTCATTACTCGCGTTACCGATTACTGAACACTATTGCGAAAGGTTGCGGGCAGCAGCTGGATGATGCGTCAAGCTGAAGACAGGGCGCTATGGCGCTCTTTAGGGGAGGCCTATGTCCAGCAGTGGACTAATGTGGGTTGATGATGATGATGTGATAAATATCGTTGGAAAGGGATTTTCTTGTTGTTTACAGTCGTTTAAACTGTACTTTATTTATCTAAACGATACCTATCAAAATATCTTCAGAAACGCACCATGTCGTATTAGGAAAATGGTAGTTACTACAATCAAATCCATATTTTTCAGTAATCGCTTTATCTCTTGACACGATTTTTGCAAATATGTTAGTTTAAGAACTAAGCGTTCAGTTAGTGTTCATATTTTTAGTTTTTCTGTAAAGATGTATTTTACATTAATTTTTAAGTTGGGGTGATAAAAATTCATCTGTCGTCAAATTTGTAGTCAGTTTTGGGCTTGTACATAAATATTTTTTACTATGAAATATGGTTATATTTATTTTTAGGATAAATGATTACCCCTTGGATCATTTTAAACAATAATATCTATATGTTATCGTATTACTTTTCGAAATATATAACTTCAAAGTCCGAGAGAACCCAAAAAAATATAATGGTCAGTTTTGGGCTTGTACACAAATATTTTTTTACTATGAAATATACTTTTCTTTATTTTTAGGATAAATGATTACACCTTGGATCATTTAAAACAATAATATCTATAGGTTATCGCATTACTTTTCGAAATATATAACTTCAAAGTCCGAGAGAACCCAAAAAAATATAATGGTCAGTTTTGGGCTTGTACACAAATATTTTTTTACTATGAAATATACTTTTCTTTATTTTTAGGATAAATGATTACACCTTGGATCATTTAAAACAATAATATCTATAGGTTATCGCATTACTTTTCGAAATATATAACTTCAAAGTCCGAGAGAACCCAAAAAAATATAATGGTCAGTTTTGGGCTTGTACATAAATATTTTTTTAATATGAATTATGCTTTTCTTTATTTTTAAGATAAATGATTACACCTTGGATCATTTTAAACGATAATATCTATAGGTTATCGCATTACTTTTCGAAATATATAACTTCAAAGTCCGAGAGAACCCAAAAAAATATAATGGTCAGTTTTGGGCTTGTACATAAATATTTTTTTAATATGAATTATGCTTTTCTTTATTTTTAAGATAAATGATTACACCTTGGATCATTTTAAACGATAATATCTATAGGTTATCGCATTACTTTTCGAAATATATAACTTCAAAGTCCGAGAGGACCCAAAAAAATATAATGGTCAGTTTTGGGCCTAAAATAAATATTTTTTTATAAGAAATATGCTTTTCTTTATTTTTTGGATAAATGATTACCCCTTGGATAATTTTAAACAATAATATCTATAGGTTATCGCATTACTTTTCGAATTATATAACTTCAAAGTCCGACAGAACTGAGACTGTCTGCACTCAAGTCCATCACTCAGATGATGACGTAAACCTAATCCGCAACTTGAGTCACGTTTATAATACGATGAGGATCTCAATATTCATATCAAGTGCGGTATCTTGGGCTGAGTAACGTCTATTAATACGGGCCTGAGACTGTCTGCACTCAAGTCCATCACTCAGATGATGACGTATACCTAATCTGCAACTTGAGTCACGTTTATTAATACGATGAGGATCTCAATATTCATATCAAGTGCGGTATCTTGGGCTGAGTAACGACTATTAATACGGGCCTTAGACTAGTTAAATAGTTCATCATCATCAAAATCAAAACTCATTTAATCAAGTTGGCTAATTAGAGCTCTTTTGACAAGTCAAACAATAAAATAAAATTTAAAATTGATTATTCACCATCTACCACCGGAATGCAGCTCTACAGAGAAGAACCGACAAGAAACTCTGTAGTTGCTCTTTTTAGACCGCCACTTTTAGGTAAAAGGCCGGGATGAGAGCGACATACGACGTGGAAGAAAATGACAAGGCTTAACACTAGCCGCAAGAAAAGAAAAACTTGATGCGAAACCCTGTGCCAACCCGTCTGGTCTAATTATCCCCCATTTAACTGGAGGAGGCCCGACTCAACAGTGGGTCATGTGTATGCTGAGTAGAAGTAGTAAAAATACGATTCGTTTATTTAAAAAAATGGGGAGGTAAATGCCAAATCTGGTTAGACCGGCGCTGACTGTAATGAAATTGGGAACAAGGCGAAGACATCACTATCACTATCACTACATATTATAAAACAAAGTCGCTGTCGTCTGTCCGTCCCTATGTATGCTTAAATCTTCAAAACTAGGCAACGGATTTTGAAGCGGTTTTTTTTAATAGATAATCTGATTCAAGAGGAAGGTTTATATGTGTATTACATCCATAACATTAGGGAGAAACACCGAAAAATTTAGAGGTTCATCATTGCACCTGTGCGAAGCCGGGGCGGGTCGCTAGTCTAAGTATAGTTGAGAAATGCTGGCAGACTCATTCAATGAAACACTTATAGGCTTGACATAGAATGTAAATATGATGTTACTATCGCGGTCATTTTTTCCCGGTGCGACAAGATGAACGACTTCGGATCGTGTTGGTCAACTGGTCGGACAACCTGCCTAAATTGACGATGCCGTATTGAGAGTATTCTTTAAGTGGTAAAGGCATACAGCATATCTAGTGGATTTCGCGTCCGTTCTTCACCTATGAGTCGAAGTCAAATAATTTATTTTGTATAAGACACAATGGACACTTACAAATTGTTAAAATATTAATAATTATACAAAGCAAAGTAATAAATATATTTTAGTTCAGCACCAGTTCGGACCGCGACCACTGCTGAGAAGAACTGGCAAGAAACTCAGGTGGTTTGTCATTCTTTTTTTATTACTTTTAATAATCCGTCAAACTCATTGTTCAAGTTATTTTGGAATATAAAGAAAAAGTATCTTATTTTTCAGAAAACCACGATGTAGGGAAACGAGTACACTACGCGCCTATACATATATTTTAGCAACACCAGAGCGCACCCACTGCTGAGTTTGCCTCCTCCAATTATATGGAGTGTAATTAGCCTACTGTGCCACGCTGGTTGGCTCAGACATAAAAACGTTTCTATTATTGATTGCTGGTGTTTGGTCCTTAGCAACTATAGCGAGTTTTCTAAAAAAAAAATAGAGAGTTTCTTGCCGGCTCTTCATTGTAGAGATGCATTTCAAACCGGTGGTATATTTTAAATATTAAATTTTATTTTATTGTTTGACTCATCAAAAGAGCTCTGATGAGCCATGACTTTTGAATTCTAATGCGTTTCGAACTATGCGCTAAGCTGAGTTTCTATACCAAACACACTTAAGTCCTCTGGGAAGGACTTGAGAGGTTTTTCCATGTTTATAGTATTATTTGTTAGTAACGTCATAATATTTCGAATTGGGACAACTGCGCAATAACGACCGCCGTCATTCGTAATGTCTTCCGTGTTCCAAAACGTAGCAACTGGCATTTGCAAAATATCGATCTATGACGTTTTCAATACTAAACAGGTATATATTGACATTTTTAGTTGACAATAACTGTTTTATTGCCAATTTAAACGCCATAGTAACAGTAAACTAGTTTTTGTTCAATAGTTTAGCTGTTCACCTTGCTGCATATTAGCATAATTAAGCAGTTAAGAATGGTCTGTTTTAATTACTCAATCGAATTAATTATTAATGGACTGCTTAATAGAGTCCCCTCCACTTCGACGGAGGGAAAGCTATGTTTTATACTGAAGCCCATTTAGCTCGGCAGGCGGGTTGGTGCTGGGTTGGTGCAGCGATCGACTGCTGCGCAGCATGTCGCGGGTTCGATCCCCGCACGGAAGAAATATTTGTACGACCTACAAGTATTTGTTCCGGGTCTGTGTGTCTTCTATCAATAATATGTAAGTATTTACAAAAACAAAAAGGATATAAGTAGTTTATCATCCATCTCGTTACCATAACACAAGCATTAAGTTGCTTAGCTTGGGACGAGATGGCGTTGTGTGAAATGTCCAAGGACAAGGATATATATCACTACATAGTATGAAACAAAGTCGATGTCGCCTGTCCGTCCCTATGTATGCTTAAATCTTTAAAACTACACAACGGATTTTTAAGCGGTTATTTTTAATAGTTAGAGTAAATAAAGAGGAAGGTTTATAGGTGTAACACATGCATAATTGCACCGTGCGAAGCCGGGACGGGTCGCTAGTTCTGTTACATATTCGATTTCCTTAAATTATCAAGACAGTCTCCGAACTTGAATTCAGATGAACAGTACGGCCGATTGCTTTAAAAAAGTAAAATGCTTAATGGAGCCGTTCTAGAACCAATCGGGAATCCGTCCACAAGCGTAGCATCTTTAACATGCCGTAAAAAACTTTTAATTATCAACTTTAACGAGCGACAGACGGGCTACGAAATAGTTGCGGGGAAACTGGATAGTGGCGGACACTTTAATTTATTGGCATCACGGGTTCCACGGTCCACATCAGAGTTGGTTGGGCAAATATTTTGTGTTAATCTGAGACTGAAAAATTCTCTGGCCCTAGGTGTCAGTTCTGTCCTTGAATTACATGGGTGTAATGGCGCACTCATATCGAAAGAATGAGCGTATCTCATTCTTTCCATAACCTCCGATACCTATACAAAAAAGTTTCCATAATGGAGTAAATGAGACCGCCACTAAGGACAGCGCTCGGTGTCGTGTTGTCGTTCAATTGTGAGCGTGCGGTTGTAAATAATTATCTGTATTTACAACCGCACTCAATAAATATTATCCTGATGGCAGCCCCGGCAACAAAATTGTTGTCTGTCTGAGCCAGTTGCTGTTGGGATATTATCAATGTAGTTTTTAGAGCTAAGGGCTAATAGAAAATCTTTCGACAGGCCAGGGAATGTAGGTTGTTTTTGTTTCTGCTATTCAGAGACGATAAAATCCAGTTTTCAACACAAGCACAATCACAGAAATGTGTTTCAATAGGAGAATGCTGCTGAATTAGTGACGTCTTCCGTTACTCTCTCTTAGATTGTAAATACAAAATATTACCAACTAATCATATTTATTGAAGCATACAGACAGGCTTTGGAGATTTCTTAACCGTGCAAATTGCTCGGAAACTTCGCTATCGCGGTGTAGGACTTTAGGCAACTCTCCCATTTGTACGCGATATTTATTAATGTTGATTGTTTAGATTAGTATGATAAATTGTGTAAAGTATGTGTAACCCCTGTGCCAACCCGTCTTGCCAGCGTGGGACGGTTGGCAAATCTTCCTCCATGAATTTGGAGGAGGTCCGACTCAGTAGTGGGTCATTTATGGGCTGAAACGACTACGATGTCGCATGCTGGTCGCTACAGCTACAAAAAATGTTTATAAGTGAGAACGTGTGTGAGGGAGAAAGAAAAAGGAGGAAAGAGATAGAATCAAGGAAGCCCAAGAGGTTATCTAGTCATACATATGTTATTACTGGTCTGAGCACTGACTCATTTATTGGAAAATTACGCTGTGAAAGTGCCGCGATGTCTAAATGATAGTGTGTGGTGAAGGCGTAGGTGCGCCCGCGCACTGCCACTACGCTCTACTAGGGTCACCACTCAGCCATGGAGTAAATAAAATCTTTTGCCTGTGTGGTGATGGATTTGGAATACACTTGCTCCAGTCCTTTCTATTCGGAAGGGGTCGTATGAATAATAAAAGAAATAAAATAATATTGGTAAGTGTTACATATTACTTTAAGAGAAACCGGTTATACTTTTGGAAGCATCTGGGTTTCTTTTTGAAGGAGTTCCGCCGACAACTATAGTTTGAATTTTCTCATTCAGAAGTACAACTGGTTACTCATATAATAACTTGAAAATTGGGCAAAATTTTTGTGTCTCATTGGCGGTGATTGGCGCTGAACTGACGCGTAACCCACACATATGTTGTACCCCCACCACGGAAATTTATGCTCCAGTTCTTTAGCTATATACATCTCTGTCAAAGTCATATAATTTATTTTGTATGGAACACAATGGACACATGTAAAGTATCAACACATTGATATAAATTATACAATGCAACATAATACAGTTCAGAACGAGACCACTTCTGAGAAGAACTGGCAAGAAACTCAGAGGGCTTGTCTACCTTTCCGCACCCTGAGGGGGTGGAAAGAGCCACCCTTTGAGGATGTAAGTTGGTGACTGAAACCGGTAACTAAATAGAAAAGTGACAGCCCTATTATGATAACCCGCGCTGAAATAGTTAATGCTCTTTTGACCAGTGGGCGGGAATTTTAACATTTTCGCGATTGACGTGGACTAACTTATTTACATTATTTGAGGGCAACGACTCACTTGGCACACGTATTTGTGAGCCATATGACTGTTGCAAAGTCACGGTTTACAAGGGTGGAGGATGTTGCCACGAGTTTGTAGATCGGGAGCACATTATACAAAATACAAATGTTGGCCTTTGGATCCCCGGTACGATTCTACAGGCTTTTGTAGCCTACGTCCCTTGCGTAATTAACACTACTCAATTAATCTTTTACATAAAAAATTGTGTTTGTCTGTATGTCCTTTAAATGATTGTAAACTATGGATGTGATCATGTGATAATATGAGGCAAAGTGTTGTGCATGAGCTGACGAAGGTTTGTGAACAAAAAAAAAGAATATTTCTATAATGTCTTTCCTTCAAATTTATTTCAGTTAGTGGCGCGGCAACGCGCGCATGGTACTGCTAGTGAATAATAATTATTGTAATTTCATTTTTTTTTTGGCAACGTACAAATCTTTAAGCCCGCCATCAATAACAGTCGGTAAAGGTCGCTGGTTAGCTTTTATTTTGTAGAAAACCCACTTGCCCCCCTTGCCGTTGGAGCTGGCCGCGTTATGTGGGACTCCGGGGCGCGTCGAGACAGTAAATTGCGCCCACTAAAACTTAGGCGATTCTCGACTGCCCGAATCCAGGGCTACGGGATTCACTCCTCTCGACCAGAGAACTATGCTCCGCAACCCTGGTGGGCCTTGGCCCGGCTCGCTTAGTGGAGCCCCAGCGTTCCACCAGGGGCCTTTTTGGATTAACGTAAGAAACCATGTTAAATAGAAGATTGCTTATAAAACAAATATGCAGATTTTTTATTTACTAATTATATTGCGTAAATAAAATACATGTACATAAGGATAATTACTACTACTCAGCCTATAAACGACCCACTGCAGTGCTATGTCTCCTCCCATTATAGGGGGGGGGGCTAATTTTCCTACTACCGTCCAGACGTGAAGGCACAGGGTTTCCTTCCAAGGTTAGGTTTTCGACCTAGTCATTTCCTTTTTTCGGCTCTTACGACACCCTCAGGATAGAAAAGGTAGTTAGTTAGTACCACCCGGAGAATGAGAGATCCACCGATACAAATCAACTCCAGCTGAAGAAGAAACACTCAAAATCTTTCATACTAAAAAAGACGCATACGTCATTGGTAATCTTAAAAAAAGATCAAACGATCCCCATGCCGTGCACCAAGAGGCCTGCCAAGTCCACGTCACGAGATAAGCCAAGTTAATTAGCGATACAAAGCGAGGAGGCCCACAATGTGGAGGAAGCATGAACGAAATTACCGCTGTTCATATAAAGGATTCTTTTGTTGGATTAATTAGGGGGAGCTGCGGTACGCGAATACCTTGGAGTTATTGGGGATTTTTAAGTACCACTCTCTAGTGTCCTTGTGTTGTGGCGCTTTTGACACACACATTCTTACTATGTACTCCCCAGCGTTAAATGTTCCACTGCTGAGTCGGGCCTTCTACCATCACAGGGATATTAGTCTACTGGGCTACGGTGGCCAGACGGGTTGTCACTCCTCCGACTACAAGAGTATGGTTGAGGAGGGCGATGGCTGCCACATGCGTCATGCTTATGGAAAGGTTACTATTATTGACAAGATGTGGCTGATGTTTGGCCCTTTGCGACTATTGCTCGAGTTTGCTCTACACATCTCTCGAGAGAGCTAGAGAGGATGGTTGGCAAGTACCACCTGCCTGGGATCCAGTCATTAAATTGATCAAATCTCAAGCAAAATACTCATCTGCAAGACCTCTGGACACCGTGAGCGATTTCTGCGTGCACATGGAACGTTATCAATAAAACAAAATTATAGGCGGTAGATTTTAACTGTTTCTTTGTACTTTTGAAGACAACTGTCATCTAGTCTCTCCCGCGACCACGACTGCTGCAAAGCATTCGAAACGTCGGGAATTAAATAATGTAATATACACGCGATAAATCCGTTAAAAAGTGTTTAATTTCAATGTGTAATAATCGCGAAAACCTAAGAAATCATAATGGCGTACTTAACAAAAGCAACTGACCTTTTGTAAATTTTAAATTTTATTGTATTGTTTGTTTTGTCAAAAGTGCTCGAATAAGCCAATTTGATTAAATGAGTTTGGATTTTGACTTTTGAAGATAAGGAAATCCTTTTGATGCCTCCTACACCCTCAGCATGAAATGGGGTGGCGATACAATGTATTCTCAAACCGTCACCACGGAATCACGCATTATGCTATTTTTTTCGTCGGATATCCTCAGGGCTGTTGGGGACTAGCTGGGGTATGTGAGACTCTGGGGCGCCCACCGCACACATAACTTCCCCATCGCACGCTGGGAACTTACGTTGTAAGACTCAACAAAACCCAGCTCGCCTGGTGGTAGGATCTAATTGTCCGCCCGGCTAGCTGCCACCCTCATATCTAAATCCGGCCAAGCAGTTCTACTGTGTTTCGTCATGTGTATGTGAGAGCCGGTGCCCGACAGGGCATTTCCTTGAATTGCCTGCTCCATCTTAGACCCTGTCGTAGCTTTCCATCACGCAAGCCTAGGGGCAAAGGCATTCAGCTGAAAATACGACACCACACGGAAAGTGAATTATTATATTTAAATTGTGGGCGTGTCCGCGCATTAAATTAGCCGATAGAGGCCACATAAGTTAGTCAACTCGTTCTACATATTCAAATAAACATTTAAATACCGCGTCAGTTCTGTCCATCAATGCATAAATAACGAAATGGTAATAACCTCATCAAATTTGATTCAGCGATATACGAGATTAGCGCGTACATTGTCTTGCGTCGGCAAAAAGCGATGCGGTATGAGAGTGTACGAAAGAATGGGGGCGGTAGCCTTTGGCGATTTCGGTGAGTGTTGCCTACCGGATGTAAAAGTAAGGCATGCTATCCATACCTACTAATAAAAATAAAAATTATCTGTCCGTCTGTATTGTTTTGTCTTCATTTCAGCCCGTAAATAACACTGCTGAGCCTCCAATTTCGTGGAAGGAATTTAGCCTATTATGCCATACTGGCCAGACAGACACGGGATGGCACAGGGTTAGTCATATTTGGAGTTAAGTTTTCTGCCCTTGGCTTTTCTATGCTATAGCCGCCTCTAACGACACCGTTAGAGAGGAATGTATTGGTCATTATCATCATCATTAACATTTCAGCTAAAAGACGTCCACTGCTAGACATAGGCCTCCACCAAGGAACTCCACAAAGGCCGGTCCTGGGCCATCCGCATCCATCGTTTTCCGGCTACCTTAACCAGGTCATCGGTCCCCCATGTGGGAGGCCTGGTAGAATCGTGTATGCTAAAACAACCATCACGCGGACATTGTAGCAGTATTATCATTATAGCAGTGTTGTCAACTTAATAGTGTTGCCAAAGTAACCGTGTTGTCAATAAAGCATTCCTGTCAGTATAGCACTGTTGTCAGTATTGTCAATTTTGTTGTGTTTCAATACATATATGTACTGCTATATTGAAAACACTCCAAAGTTTTCAACGTTGTTTGTTGTTGTCAGGATTGTAGTGTTGTCAATATAGCAATGTTCTATGTGCTATACTTAGCAGTGTTGTTAATATTTTATTATAATAAGAAGGCGTTTGATAAGCATTGTTTGAAAATATTGAAAATGGTAAGAAAAATTGTTAAAGGGCTTTCACGGGTAGTTGCAGTGTCATAGGAAATTCTACCAAAGAGTCCGGTATATTTGCTCAGAGCCTGCGTATTACTTGTTGTTGTTAGGAATTAAAGCTGTTGGGATTTTCACCTTTGTTTTCTGCATAAGGTTCCAGGGTAGCCCGCGAAATTCAAATTTTCTTACGTTACATCATAAAGGTGCAAGAATGACTTTGAGCTCGAAAAAGTTTTTCTTGCACCTTTATGAGTTTGGAGGGTTGTATTGATGATTTTGATGAATATAATTATATAACTACATATGTCTTACAGCCCCGAATTACATTTTAATCAACATACAACCTAGCACTGTCCTGCAAATTGCAAAAAACGTAAGAAAATTTGAATTTCGCGGGCTACCCTGGAACATTCACCTTATGATAGTTTCCAAAGAATCTGTTGCGTTTATTAGAAAAGTGGACTACTGACAAACAATATAAAGATGACTTTAATTATAAAAGAGATTGCCTTAAACTTTTTATCACCTCTTGCCAGACAGTAGTGGGTGGATAAATAGTTCATAGACTGCATGTGAGATTGACCAAGTATCGAGCTGGCCAAATTGCGTTATCAACTTGGAAATCGGACTCAAATTTCTGACTAAAATGTACCACATCCTTTTCCCCGTAGTATGAATTTATGATAAAGTTTAATGTACCATAGAAGAGGGAAGAAGTGTTTAAAAGAAAGAAAATAATTTATTGTAGCTCACAAGTGACATGAAGACAGTGACATCCTTAGACATGCTATCCATACCCAATAATAAAAATAAAAATTTACTGTCCGTCAATCCGTATTGTTTTGTCTTCATTTCAGCCCGTAAATAGCCCACTGCTGAGGCTCCAATTTCGTGGAAGGAATTTAGCCTACTGTGCCACACTGGCCAGACGGGGTGGCACAAGGTTTCGTCTCGGGGTTTCCTACACTTGCGGCTAGGTCATCGCTAGACTGATAGGTGTGTATGGAAACTACCACCTAGCGTGGGACAGGAGCCGTAAGATGATAATAGTAATTTTAAATATGACGATTTATAAGAGTTTTGTGATAAAACCCACGTAAATAAAGTTCCGTTTGAGTTTTTTTATCAGCTATTACGACACCCTCAGGATGGAATGGGATGGTGACACTATGTATACTTTACCCGTCACCACATAGATAATGTTTATAGCATTAAACGCATGCAATTTCCATCAATCAGGTAGTTTTATTTGACATTGCGTGTTGTATCCGCAAAAAGCCAAATGAGGCGGTACGTAATCTCGTAAGGGAGTGGCAGAACAGGGCCAGTGGCGGTTCATCAAATTTTCCACCCGTGGCGTGACTGCACGGATCTAGATCCTGCGACCGGTTGATATACCGCGCTCGCTAAACAATGATGCTAAAATAAATATTAACCACTGCTGAACACGACGCACTGTTTCACGGGCTCACGGTTTTCCGGGACCTGTGTAAAAGTCAAATCCATAGTAGGGCGTTTAAGAAAACAGTTTCTTTCGCCAAGTTTTCTCGGTTGGTGCCGCGTTCCGACGTGGTGTTATAAAAATGATGTGTGTAAATTGTAATTGGTTTATTCTATAATGCATTTTTGGGCCACCGTTTCGGCGAGACAAGTATTTTAACGTGCAGAGAACAAGATAGCTGCAAACCATTTGAAAAATACAGGAAATATACTTTTCCTATAGATGACCAACTGCCGAGTGAGCTACATGTAGAATAATCAGCCTACTGTGCCAAGCTGGCCAGATGGGTTGGCACAGGGTTTCGTATCAAGTTTTTATTTAACAGGCCTCGACATAAAATAGTAATGTACTCTATTAATTTCATACTACTTTTATTCCTAAATACGCATTTTGCGTATTGATGACACCCTAGTGTCATCAATACGCAAAATGTCAGCGAAAACAAAGAGCATGAATAACTAATAAAATTTTAACTGTGCTAGCAGAATTTACACGATCAAAACGAAATAAGCTGAGATTTTCACATTCCTCTTTATTTATTTAACATCGTACCTACATGTCGAGACTTGTTCGACCTCTTTTACGCCAACAAAACAATAGCCACTTTCCATAGAGCAAACAATTACTACAACTAAACAATTACCACTAAACGCGAAACCCGAGCCAAGAATTTGCAAAATTTACAAAAAACGACGGAAACAAAGTGTCACAACATTATCGCACACTGGTCACGCGTGTGGGTAATACGACACTTGCAAGAGATGCGAAATAAATTAATAACAGAAGTTCAACGTCATACCAATTTATATTGCAACATCCGGCTTATTGAGTAGCATACTAGACCCGACTACAGACCAGTAGTAAGACATTTATGGTTATAGATGAAAAATACGTAGTACTAAGTATCTTCGATCAATGAGTGTTGCCAGTACAGAGACTTGGTCGCTTAGCCGGAAGGCGGACCCTGGCAATAGCCGGGATTAATTAAAAAGATCAAACCAAAAGGCTCAAAGGCACCCAAAGAGCAACAGAGAGGGCTATGCTCGGAGTTTCCCTGCAAGATCGAAACATAAATGAGGAGATACGCAGGCGAACCACAGTTACCCACATAGCCCACTGGACACCACAAAGAGCTGCTGCAAAGAGTGCTGTGACAACCTGGTTACGGTTGCCGGAAAGCAAAGAATGCGGGCAGCTCAGGACTGGCCTTCGTGGAAATCCTTTGGGGAGGCCTATGTCCCGCAGTAGACGTCTTTTAGCTAAAATAATGATGATGATTTATCTGAAGGGTTTTTAAAGCGAACCCTCTTTCTTAGGCAAGAGGGTTCACAAGGGAAATGAAATGAAGTGATATTGATATGTAAAATTGCTCACGCGCACGAACGCGATACCATCTAATGTTAATCCAAAATGAAGCCCAAATGTTTAGAAGTTTACACAAAGAACATCGGAATCAAACCGGAGTCTTATGATCCAAAGAAAGCCTTATCTCTCCCTAACCAACGAGGTGTTGATTAGGTCGTTTTTTTAATCAATCTTCCAAGATATTCATTGTGGTGACAGATTTAGAATACTTAGTGTCGCCAACCCATTGCATCCTGACGGTCTTAAAAAAGCCGACTTTATATGACAAGGCTGAAAACCTAGAAGGAAAACTTGATACAAAACTTTGTGTCAACCCGTCTGGCCAGCGTGACACAGTAGGCTAATCGCCGCCCATTATTGGCCCGTCTCAAGAGTGGGTCATTTATCTGAAACGATGATGATGAAGGTAAGTAGATAATGAGTAAATTGTCTCAAATAGGCCTTCTGTTCATTAATTTAATGGTCATACTCGTCGCCCGCGCACCTCATATATACATACACTATAGTTACACTGTCGAAATGGCCGCTCCGGTTATTGACCCCGCGACCGTGGGCCCAAAAACAGGTACCTGCCGCTTTTGAGAAATTCGTAGCCGAAGAGCCCGCAGGCTATTTCTTATGCTAATTAAGTTACATGAAAACTGAAACATTTTGGTTCTTTTTTACGTAAGTATTGCGTAAGTGATTATTGCAGATCCGTGTGGTGACGGATGTAGGATACATACTGTCACCACCCCGTTTCATCCCGAGGGTGTCATAAGAGAAGACAGAGACCGAAAACCTAGCCGCAAACGAAACCCTGTGCCTGCCCGTCTGTCCACGTGGCACGTTAGGCTAATTACCCTCCCTGTGACGGGGGGAGGCCCGACTCAGCAGTGGGTTATTTATGGGCTGAGTAGCAGTAGATTATTACAGCATATAAATCAGGGGAGCTCAGAAGCCTGATTGAAACCGCCCAGGTTGCCCAAACACAATTCTCCGGCAGAAAAAATGTATCTAGGTAACGTCATAATTGAAATTGAATGAAAGAGACTTGTAGCGACCAGCATTCTTAATACTTTACACAATTTACCAGAAAAATCTAAATCCGAACTATCATCATCAAGAAATATCGCCTACAAATGCTAGAATTACCAGAAAAGTCCTACACCGCGATAGCGAGTTCATAGAGCAATTCACACGGTTAAGAAATCCCGGGAAGCAATCTGTAAATATAATCGCCGTTATATTTGCAAAAAAGGATCTACTCTACTACTCACCCCATAGACGATCCACCACCGACTCGGGCTAGACGTTTTGGCACAGGCTTTCGTATCAAGTTTTCCTTCTCTTGCGGCTAGGTTGCCGGCCTTGATATTTCCTCTTGTCGGTTCTTACGAAACCTTTAGGATGGACTGAAGTGGTAAAACTATGTATTCTATATCCGTCACCACAAACAAAAAGGATCTGACCCAATTAAAAGTCAAATGGAATTGGCACGACTGTAGATGCATTATGTACTATTTAACACGAAACTGCCTCGTTGGTCTAGGGGTTTCATGTACCGCCTTTGGATCAACGGGTCTCGGGTTCGATTCCGGGGTCGGGCAAGTGTCTTTGTCTAAACCAGAGGCATTTGCTCTGAGCCTGGGTGTCATTAGTGTTCGTAAATTGCAGGTTTGTATACCGAGTGCAGAGGTTTAGATTTATTTTAAAAAAACTTGATTACTTGGAATATTTTTTAGATGACTTCCGTCTCTATGACTACAAAGGGACCTTTAAGACGCAATTCCTAGCTTCTTGTTGTTTAGGAAAGTGCTTCTAAGCGGCATATGTGGAGTTTTGAATGTCATGCTGACTCCCAAATGAGCTTACCTCCATTTAACAATACTTGTTATCATCAAATCTGTTATCATGTGTTGCCAAAATTTCGAGCACCCAAGTTTTCTTTCTGCCACTACTTAAAATGTGCTATATAATATATTGATATTTGTTTGTTCCGTTTGGCAAAACTGCTTACGAAATCAATTTCAATTTATAAAAATGACTTTACATTGCAATTTTATATGTCATCATCATCATTTCAGCTTAAAGACGTCCACGGCTGGACATAGCCCACCTCCAAGGATTTCCACAAATGGCAGTCCACAGCCGGGCGGCTGAGGACTGCCATTTGTGGAAATCGGTTAATGGTGGTCGCCGAAAAACGATGGATGGATTTTATATGTAGTCATAGTGAATTACTTACTTTGTCACCATAATTTGACGATTTTACACAAACTCAAAAGGAACTTTAATTACGTAGGTTTCGTCACAAAACTCTTATAAATTGATATATTTATAAATAACACTACCATTGGCCCCTGTCCCACACTAGGTCGCAGTCTCCACACACACCTATGAGTCATCATATCTACATTCACACCTTTCACACACAACTCCTCACTATTACAATCCCTCCATTGAACCTATCAATGACATTGAACTTAACAATGTCAATCCTATAGAATTATCTGGCAATTTAGTCGGTGATAGTTTGAAGATAATAATATAACAATTTAGTACTCCTGATCTCGTAGCTTTCAGGATTTTGTAATTCGAAATGCAGTAAGTATAAATTTAAAGAAACCGTTGTTTGACGGAATTAGGATACACAATGTCACCCACCCATTCCATCCTAAGGGTGTCATAAGAGGTCTGAGGAAATAAAAGATAAAGTAGCCGCACTAGAACGAATATGCTACCAGGTGTAACAAAATCTCTGTAGCCACAACAAAAGGATCGATAGTCCTGCTGATATAGATACTGTGTGCAGCATTTCAGGAAAATCTGTGTAGTTTTTTGGTATCAAGGCCACCACCACCATCACGGTGGACCGGCGATCGACTGCTGCGCAGCATGTCGCGGGTTCGATCCCCGCACGGAAGAAATATTTGTACGACCTACAAGTATTTGTTCCGGGTCTGGGTGTTTTCTATCTATAATACGTATGTATTTACAAAAAAAATATGTATTAATGTAGTTCATCATCCATCTCCTTACCATAACACAAGCATTAAGTTGCTTAGCTTGGGACGAGATGACGTTGTGTGAAATGTCGAAGGACATTTATTTATTATTATAAAAAAAAAAAAAAAGATGGTTGCGGGCGGCTCAGTACCGGCTCCTTGGGGAAGGCCTATGTAGAGCAGTGGACGACTTTTGGCTGAAATGATGATGAAGGGAACCAGTCACAAGAAACATAGATAACCGGCCTTTGGGTTCTAACCAGGGTATGTGGGGCGCGAAAACTATCGCCTTTCCTCGACTGACTGGCTGGCTGACTTCAAGACCGCGGGTTGTCCACAAACACCTCGACATGTTTGAAAAAAAAAGTACCTAAGAATGTTTTAGAAAAACGAAATCCTATTCATACTTCGAGATAGGAAAAAAAAATTGAACACAGAACCAACAAAACCTCTTTTGATTAGCTTTATTTCCGATGACTATATGGTTTTTGTTATACCTTGTGTACAAACCGGTGCCAATCTGTCTGGCTAGCGAGTTTATTAGCTTCTTAACTTGAGTCAGAAGTGTGTCGTAGATGGGATGAGTTATATTTTTTTCCTCAACTCTGTGTTGTGGTGGTCCCACGCATTATGGGCAAATACTTTAAAATGTTAAAAAACCATTGAAATTAAAACTTTTTGAAATTGCCACCGACATCTGTCTTAATTATTGTTACCTGATCGAAATTTCTAGAACCAACTTTTATGAGGTACGTATTAGAACATGTGTACTAAAGTATTCTATTTATTGCTTTAAATAAATCATTTACTAATTAATGCATGGCAATCGGCAAAAAAGCTTTCGATCGCGCAGAACGGTATTTCGAATTCACGCCAATCATGAGTGATGCAAACGTTCCGGTTTCAAAACCAAGCTCTCGTCAATCATTCCATCCTTGTCGAGCGCCAAGGAAATGGAAAGAGAGCGCGCCATTTTTACAAGTCGAAAGTTTTTGCTCAGACCAACGTACGTAGGAGCGCTGGAATGCAATATTCAGTTGAATAAAAAAATAAATGGTTCGCTTGCGATGTTATCGGTTGTGCGCGCCCCGCCAATTATTTGATCAGATTCAGTTGCCATGGCAACGGCTTGTTTCGAACTCGATCGATTATTCGGCTCTTAAAATGTTATGGTTCTTATCGTTAGGTATGACTCACGGTTTCAAATGTATCCTATCCATTTAATTTAAAAATATTTTACAACTTCTATAGGGTAAAGGATTAGCACAAATGTATCGCATATTACTGCTATTGGTTTAACCGACCATGGTATATGTTTTACGGCGGGTTTTAAAGATGCCACATCATATCTCGTAAACAAATGTTAATACAAGCCCATATTCATTTAGGCTCATTTTTAATGAAGTTTTCATAGACAGGTGTCCCAAAAATAGCACGCCACAGCGACACTGGAAGCAGGCTAGACCTAGGTCTATCCCTAAAAAAAAGGCTGAAACAAAATTTATAGAACAATAAAAAAATAAACATCAGGTCATTAACATTAATTGACGATTGAGTTACATACTCGTTATACGAAAAAATCGGGTCGAATAAACTTACAAAAAAAGCGAAAAATACTAATATCTCGAAATCCATGAGACATTTATTCAGCCATTTTTTTTTGTGGAATATACTTAGGGCTATCCTACTTCCAGTGTCGTTATGGCGTGCTATTTTTGCGACACCCTGTATATAATCACATCTTTTAACATGTTCGAATGAAATTATCGTATCACTTAAAAAAAATCTTAAGCATTAAAAGGAAACATTACTAAATCGAATTGAATGCAGTTTCAATAATCGAATAGAATAATTGTAATTTCATAATTTATTAGATCTGACACTCCGTGATATTGTTAAAAATAAATAACCTAAAATAACAGCCTAATAGGTGTTTAAATTGAATGCTATTTGAGAACAACGAAATTAATATCTTATAAACACAAAGCTATGCAGTCAATTGTAACGAATAAATTTTCCTAAACAGACAAATTTTAATTCAGTAATAAATTTAATACAGTTTTTTTCTTTTTTTCAGGATTTATGTTGGAGTGGTTAGGGTCATCCATAAATAACGTCACTCGTTAATGGGGAGGGGGGTCTCAGCGAAGTGTGACTAGAGACACGGGGATCTATAGTTTTGTGACGTCACATGTTAAAATTTAAAAATACTTATGTTGATTTTATTAGATTATTTAATAAAAAGAAGTATAAAAAATATAGCAGTTTTCTCTCGATTATTTTTATATTCATGCGAAAATTAAAAAAAAAATGTAACGTCACATCAGGAGGGGTGTTGTATAAAAATTCGACGACCTGTGACAAAGACGGGGGAGGGGTTCAAAAGTCCTAAAATTCGTGTGACGTAATTTATGGATGAACCCTTATATTGAAACTTAAAACGAGACTAACTCATTCGATAGCTTGGAATCACAGAATAAGGGAATCGGTAAAAAAATGTTTCCCAAAATAAATAAAATGAAAATCAAAAGCCCCCGTACGCAGGTTGAACCACGGAGGCGGATAACCGCGCGGCCTGCCGCTATTCCAGTTTCATATGCAACCACGTATGATTGTGCGCAATCCGCGGTTCAACCGCTAGTGCGTACGGGGACTTAGATACAGGCTCGGCGACGCGTGTTTGTATCGTCCATGAGTGACTGAATGATATAAGCATATTTTGGTAAATTTAGTAACCTAACTCGGCCATACGAAGTCGGCCGAGTTAGGTTTTCGAAATTTCAAAGTTAACCTAACCTATTAATAACTTTGTTTTAGTAACATTTCAAAATAATATGTCAATTTTCATTGTCATTTTCCAGTTATTAAAATTTTTAACTACATACCTACAGTTAGTACAAAAATATACTTTTGCGCAGACTACGATAGCTTACCGTGCCGATAGCTATACGTTCATTTATACCAACCATTTCATGACCGAATTGGGAAAGATCCGATACGAAATGAAAGGCATTGCCTATATTACAGTGTTGTCCAAACAAGTTGGGTCTAACGGTGATTCCGCGGGGAGATCTATAGCCTGATCTAAGACTAGATGCTAACTTGACTTGGGAGCACTAAATACAATTAAACTCTCGTATCCGGGTTCGTTAGCTCCGAGCTAAAAGACTTATTCAAACTTAATAGGCGAGTAATAGGATCTGTCTTCACGAAAATGCGTAGCACCCGACTGAATAGGGAAGGCACGTAAGCAGATACGTTAGTTATCCTGTGTAATGATGTTTTGATTTCGCCGGTTTGTTTTGGTTAAGAAAGTTTATTTTGCAGATATTCCTGCACTAGCAGATGGTATTCTTATTTTGAAATTCTTAGAGCTCCCGCGCATTAGGCGGCCAGGCGCGCGGCCTGGCCGCATAATGCACGGCTTGGCCGCGGCGGCCAATAGGCCGCGTGTGTGACGCGATGTTTTTCGTTGGCCGCCTAATGCGCGCGGCTACATACATCGTAGAAGAATTAGTTGGCCGCAGCGACTTGGCCGCGCGGCCTGGCCGCATAATGCGCGGAGGCCCTTACAATCAGTCTGTATGGTGACGAGGCCATTTTTGAATTGACAATGTCACCAACCCTTTTTTGGGGAAGGTGTCGTAAGAGGCGATTAAAAAATGTATTGTGCGCGCATTATGCGGCCAGGCGCGCGGCCTGGCCGCATAATGCGCGGCTTGGCCGCGTGTGTGACGCGATGTTTTTCGTTGGCCGCCTAATGCGCGCAGCTACATACATCGTAGAAGAATTAGTTGGCCGCAGCGACTTGGCCGCGCGGACTGGCCGCATAATGCGCGGAGGCCCTTACAATCAGTCTGTATGGTGACGTGGCCATATTTTAATTGACAATGTCACCAACCCTTTTTTGGGGAAGGTGTCGTAAGAGGCGATAAAAAAATGTAATAGGCAGATAACATCAAGCGCAGGGAAGCTTGAATCGCTACGCTGCTGTTACAGTTTGGATACGCAATGCCACAGTTAGCAATTTTCTCTCCCCCTAGCAATGAGTCATCATTAGCCTGAGGTTTAGTACTCGCAGGACCGACGCCCGATGGGGCAGAAAAGTCCTCGAGTGGCGACCGCGTTCCGGAAAGCGCAGTGCTGGTAGGTCTCCCACATGGAGCACCGACGACCTGGTTAAGTTCGATGGATGCGGGTGGCACAGGACCGGCCTTTGTGGGGATCCTTGGGGGAGGCCTAAGTTCAGCAGTGGACGTCTTTTGGCTGAAATGATGATGAATGATGACGATATGCAAGAAAATATGAAAAGCAATTTTTTTAGTACTCATTATTTTTGTTCCTGTTATGGTTTGCAAATAATTTAATAAAGTTGAAACATTCTGGAATTATCATTCAGGTTTAGCTAGTTTAAAATAAAAATAAAATAGAATGTTCAAAAATCTATACCTACTTATAAAGGTTAATTAGTAGGTACACTGTGCCACGCTGGCACAAGATTCTGTATGTTCTCAGGACGAAATGAGGTGGCGACACTGTAGGTATTCTATATCCGGCACCACACGGAATGTCAAATATCATTAAGTTTTCTATAATTCTGTTGTTTAGTATGCTATCTTTAGTAACCTATACCCCTCTGCTATGGTCTGTATTTATTACGATAATTTATGCATAAATTTCAATCAAATTGCATATTAACAATAAGATAACCCCACCCAAATTTTCGGATAACCTACATATCTGTTTCAAAAGTTATACACACGAATTTATGATTGAAATTAAACACTTTTTAACGGATTTATCGCGTGTATAATTACATTATTTAATTCCCGACGTTTCGAATGCTTTGCAGCAGTCGTGGTCGCGGGAGAGACTAGATGACAGTTGTCTTCAAAAGTACAAAGAAATAGTTAATATCTACCGCCTATAATTTTGTTTCCTGTGCACGCAGAAATTGCTCACGGTGTCCAGAGGTCTTGCAGATGAGTGTTGTGCTTGAGATTTGATCAATTTAATGACTGGATCCCTGGCAGGTGGTACTTGCCAACCATCCTCTCTATTGGCAAGTACCACCGTTAAAAAGTGTTTAATTTCAATGTGTAATAATCGCGAAAGCCTAATAAATCATTACGAATTTATGAGTAGTACCTAATATTGCGTATTTAATATCTGTGGTCGGCTATTCTTCGTGGACGAGCTTTGAGGAGTGTTAGATCTTGCAATAGCAATTGCTTGCTCCGCAAAATAATATCTAGATTGCAATCTCTGAACTATTAACTTTAACAACGTATCGAACGTTGATTGTAATTACAATTTTAATTTTTAATATTCCTATTCTAGATTCAATTTGAGGAGACGTTCTCTTCAATTTGGAGTAATTAAGTTGCTAATGTTTCAATTTCTCTTTGGATAGGTGGTTGCTTTTTAACCGACTTTTAATGTCTGTTTCTTCAGGACTTTTGACAGAGTTAATCCATTTTGATTATTGTTTTTAATTTTTTTTTGAAAGTTTGTGTCCCGTATGGTCCTCTTTCAATTGTATCGAAATCGGTTCAGTAGTTTGCTATTAAACTTTAAATAAGTGAACATAACCATTTTGTCGGAAGGCAAATTTGGGTAATCTTGGTCGCTTACTAGTTGTTGGATCCGAGTTATACTCGTATGTACAACAATAAAAAATTTTTGACCAAAGATATTAACTGACTTCAAAAACATGTAAGCGAAAAATAACCAAATCAAATCAAATCAAATCAAATCATCTTTATTTGTGAACACAGGTATTGAGGAGGAACCAATATAACAATAAATAAATATCCTTGGACATTTCACACAACGCCATCTCGTCCCAAGCTAAGCAACTTAATGCTTGTGTTATGGTAACGAGATGGGATGATAAACTACTTAAATACATTTTTTTTTTGTAAATATAAAATCCTCTACAACCCTACATCTCCTTCCTATTTACGCGAACGCTTCGCCTTCAACCACCCTGTTGATTTTCCTCCTTGCAGAACTCACCTTCGCTCTCTCCTTCAATTTCCTTCCCACACCACTGACTTCTATTCCTTCTCCTTTTCTGTGCACGCTGTTCGACTATGGAATTCTCTCCCAGCTGATACTAGAAATTCTGATTCTATTTTCATTTTTAAAAGACGAGTCAAAGAATTTTATCTCTCCTTGACCTAATTCTTTATTATATGTATGTATTTTAGTTTGTATGTATTATATATGATCACATTATACAACTCTATTTAATATATACCTATATATATATATTTATATATATCTATGTTTGTATACACTACACCCCAATTTGTTTTATTTCAATGTATCCATTCCTGGGCCTGCTGGAAGAGATTTCTTTAGAAATAAGCTGTGCCTTTGTACAAATGTGTCCTAGATTTCCATTTGTTCTACCTACGTTCTGTATGTGTACATAAATTGTTAAATAAATAAATAAATATTATGGATAGAAAACACCTAGACCCGGAACAAATACTTGTAGGTCGTACAAATATTTCTTGCGTGCGGGAATCGAATCGGCTGCGCAGCAGTCGATCGCTCAACCACTGCGCCAACCGTGTCGCCAAACACTAAAACTAACACTAACCTTTTGAAGTTGATGCCAACTTAAATTGACAGTGATGTGAATTAGTATGTCCAAGGCAGGTGACTCTAAATGGTTATTGGTTATATTTCGCTTTTAAGTTTTTGAAGTCGGTTAAAATCTCTGGTCGAAAAGTCATTTTTAACCGTTTTCAAAACTGAGTTTCGTTGATTATTTTATACAGGGTGTTACAAAAACCAAACTACATCCGAAGTAAGGGCATAGAGCTTATCAAAAACAATTTTTGTTCAAAATGTATTGTTAAGTAATATTTTCTAAATAACATTGTTATCAGACAACTAGGGTTCCGTAGAAAATCAGCTAACCGTTATTGTTGTCCTAAATGCTTAGTAATCTAATTTAAATAATATTTCTGGGGTTACCTGTGTTCATTTTATGAGTTACACCGTCGTCAGCGGGTAGCCAAAATCTCAGGAATAAAGTGGATTTGTGATTTGTGAAATTTTGCACACTACTTACTGTGTCAAATTTCATCATCATCATTTCAGCCAAAACACGTCCCGACAAAGGTCGTCCCCAAGGATTTCCACGAAAGCCGGTCCGGAGCCGCCAGCATCCATCGCTTTCCGGTGACCTTATCTAGGTCGCCATTCTAGGATTTTCTGCCCCATCGGGCATCAGTCCTGCGAGCTATATGCCCTGCGCATTGCCACTTAAGTTTGGCAATCTGCTGTGGGCTATGGCGGTAACTCAGGTTCTCCTACGTATCTCTTCATTTCTTGTCAATAAATTTCAAGATAGAAAAATAATTTAAACACAAAGCAGCTTCTTTTGATTAGTTCGTTCCAGATGGCTATTGTCCGTGAGGTGAAGGATTTAGAACTCATAGCGTCACCATCCCATTTAATCCTGAGGGTTTCGTAAGAGCCGACAAAAGGAAATGACAGCTGATAACCTAGCCTAAAAGGAAAACTTGATACGAAACCCAGTCTTGATACGTCTGAACAGCGTAGCACAGTAGGCCAATTACCCCCCCATGTAACTGGAGGAGGCCCAACTCAGCTCTGGTTCATTTATGGGCTGAGTAGTAGTAGATGGCTATAGGAATTTTGTTACACCTTGTATAAATACAGGCGTATCCTTCATCTCCGCTAATTGTCGCAGCCAAGAATGGTTTTGAAAACATATTTTTTCTCGTTCCATTACCTCAAATATTCCCAAGGTCTGTTTACGGTTCCCAATGTTACACGGGAGTGCGAAAACGGAAAGTACTCGTTAAATCCATAATGAGATGATGAAAATTGTTTGTGCAAAAAGCTCGCCTTGTTTGACCCTTAACCGGGGTATAAACAATCATGGAGCAAGAAGCTTGTTTACCATCGAAAATTTTAACTCCAAATTGAGATAACACACCGATGGCGTTGTAGCGACCAGTACTGGTATAACCAGGTTCCGTCCAAAGGGTTTTTTAAACAAACCCCCTGCACCAGGTATGTCGCAGGGCAGTTGACACCCTGACTCAGAGCAAGTGTCTCTGGTTTAGATAAAGACACTTGCCCGACCCCGGAATCGGACCCGGGACATCCAACCCCTAGACCAACGAGGCAGTCTCTCGCTTGCTACTGAGTTGAGTTTGACCCACTGCTGAGTCGAACCTCCTCCTATTACATGGTGGGTGCTACGATGGGCAGACTGGACACACGCCTCGTTTCTCCTATTGCGGCTAGGTTTTCTGCCTTCAATTGTCCTCTAATCGGCTCTTACGACACCCTCAAGATGGAACGGGGAGGCGGCATGCATGTTCACAACATAGTTGCTGGACAATAATAACTTAGATCGGCCACAACAATGCCGCGATAGAATATTCATGGACCTCAGATTGGCGGATTTCCTCTCGGTTCGACCGCGCACGTGGCTCGCAATCCTAATGGACAACACAATGACGTTACAAACGTACACACGCTTTTTATATAAGCCCCGAGGGTATTGGGATATTGACCCTACGACATCGTCCATTCAACACAGCGTTTCTGTTTTTTTTAACTGCAGTATATTGCCATTTTTTTCTGGATCTTCTATCATGTGGGTGTAAAACGATCTCTGGCCTTAAAAAAAGATAACGTTTACTCATCATCATCATCATCAGCCCACATTAGTCCACTGCTGGACATAGGCCTCCCCTAAAGAGCGCCATAACGCCCTGTCTTCAGCTTGACGCATCCAGCTGCTGCCCGCAACTTTTCGCAGATCGTCGCTCCATCTAGCAGAGGGCCGTCCCACACTACGGTTGCCGATTCGCAGTCTCCACTCAAGAATTCGTCTACCCCACTTTTACTCAAAGCTCACTATATCCTGGACTCTTGGACATGGACCTAACCGCAGGAGAAGGAAAACTTGATACGAAACCCTGTGTCAACCCGTCTGGCCAGCGCAGTAAGCTAATTACCTTCGGTCTGAGTAGTAACAGTAGTGATAAATAGATTTTTGTAGACAAACCCATTGATTTGAAAAAAGCAACTACAGAGTTTCTTGCCGGCTCTTCTCTGTAGAGCAGCATTCCGAACCGGTGGTAGTTTTAACATGAATGTGGATGGACGTAAGAGTTGTGGAAGATCAAGAGAGATGGACGGATTGTAAGAATGAGAAATTGTGTATGAAAGGTGTGACTGTAGATATGACGACTGATAGGTGTGTATGGAGACTACCACCTAGCGTGCGACAGGGGTCTTAAGATGATGATAATGGTAATTGTAAATATGACGATTTATAAGTTTTGTGATAAAACCTACGTAAATAAAGTTCATTTTGAGTTTGAGTATAACAAGTTTTTTTTCTAAAAGATACCATATTTGCATGTTATTATTCTAATCAAACGAATAGGTATGTTTAAAAGACATTTCGTAAGATCTAGATTTATATCTTTATCTATGACAAATTACAATAGATTCGATAGATGGATTGAGTTCGGTTTTTGACCGATAACTTGACAAAGAAAAACCTTCGAAACTGATTAAGGAATAAGCGGGCCTTTAACACCATCCTTTTTACGTGCTCCATACCACTGAATAATTAGGTACAGAAATCAATCTACGTACAACGCGCGCTTGGGCAACGCACACATAGACATCAGTCACGGACACACAAAGTCTTGGAACGGTCGGAAATAGTGCGAGGGCCATCCGCTTCAGACACGCGTAGAAGTCAAATCATTTATTTTGTATAAGACACAATGGACACTTAGTTACAAATTGTCAACACATTGACTATCACTACATATTAAAAAACAAAGTCGCTGTCGTCTGTCCGTCCCAATGTATGCTTAAATCTTTAAAACTACGCAAAGGATTTTTTGCAGGGATTTTTTTCCATTTAAAAAACCGCTGCAAAAATTCCGTTGCGATATTAATGCCAAGTAATATAGATTACCACCAGCTCGAAACGCGACCACTGCTGAGAAGAAACTCAGCCAACAACAACAGCAAAGCAGCACTTGTTCACAAGTATAACGCATGTGACTGTGATCTCCTCAGCCATATTAAAGGAAAGTAAAGTTGATCTAAGATTCAGCAAGAAAACAGATTTGTTATAACTGTTTAGTGTATGAATGTTTTTTCTCAACAATCAATCAAATAACTGAGACTCACTATCACGATAGTTTTTCCGCATATGCACGAGCTGATAACCCTAATGTGACAGCCGAGCGTAGGTATGAAAAGTGAGGTATAAGAGTTTGACTTCTGTACCTAACAGTTTTATGTCACCCTGCCTTAGCTAAGTTGGTTCAACATCAGTTTAACCAGCATTTACATGGGGTAATTACGGTCTGGGTGCCAAGAAGCAGTATTATCGGAAGAATAGAATTACCGGTAATCACTTGAGAGTGTTTTCAAATAGTCCGAAAGGGAAATCTTCTTTACCACTGCATGGAAAGGACCTCTTTAAAATAATAAACACGGTGGTTGCTCTTTTAAATAATAAACATTACAGTGAGTGGCCCTATACCTTCTAATTTCTATTGAAATCATCATCATCATCATTTCAGCCAAAAGACGTCCACTGCTGGACATAGGCCTCCCCCAAGTATTTCCACAAAGCCCGGACCTGGGCCGCCCGCATCCACTGCTTTCCGGGACTATTGAAATGCTGAATATTATTAACCTGCTAAATTTGAAATTTCTTGCCAAGTGCTTATGCCAAAAACATATGGCATACGCCCTTATCTGACAATATAGTATTAAAATAATAAGTTATCAAAAACGGTCAAAACGTTTTCAAAACATTAAAATCAATTAAAACAAAATCGTAATCAAGATGGTTTTTACTATTTGGACATAGCAGGAAATGTCACCACCTCCACCAGGAAATCTCATTATCTCATTATAAATATGGGACAATTTAATTTATCTGAGCCTTTATAGAAGTGCCCTCAGTTACATGGGGTACATGCCGAATCTAAATTCTTTTGACATTAGCAACGCACGGGCACCTTAATTGTAATAGCGTTTTATTATTCGTCACGCGCGGCAGTGGCAAAAATTTGTTTAGCGGAAACTGCCATATTTTATCTTTATCACGTTTAGTTGCAGAGGTGCATTGTTCAATTCATGAATTAAAAATGTCACATAGACATGTGCGGCGGCGCAAAAGTCGGAATATTGCCGATTTTTCTGGGGAAAAAGTATTTTTGCCCTGACGTTAGGTAACATGACGTTAAGTGACTATTGAACAAATATGAGTTTTTTTTTGTGGCAATTTAGACAAAATCAATATCAAAACTCATTTAATCAAGTTGGCTCATTAGAGCTCGTTTGACAAGTCAAACAATAAAATAAAATTTACCATTTAAAAATAATTATTTACCATTTACCACCGGTTCGGAATGCACCTCTACAGAGAAGAGCCGGCTAGAAACTCTGTAGTTGCTCTTTTTAGATCGCCATTTTTTGGGCATTTTTTGGGCAAAGACTGGATTTAAGACAGATTAGTGAGAGTGACCAGAGTGTGAGAGTTATAAGTGACCACTGTGGCCAGGGGGGTTGGTATATGGTTTTTATCAAGTTGTCCTTCTCTTGGGGTTAGATTGTCAGCCTCTTCCGTTCCTGTAGTCGCCTTTTACGACAGCCGCAGGATAGAATAGAGTGGTGAGACAATGTACCCTAAATCCCACACGGACAAATAGACTTTGTGCTGTCCAAAATATATGCACATACTTTAAATTTATTACAACTGAACTGAACATCAAGAGAAGGAAAACTTGTGCCTGCCCGTTTGGCCAGCGTAGCACACTAGGCTAATTTCCTTCCAGGCTTCTAGGCTTCTTCTTCAAGGGCTGAGTAGTAGTAATAGTACACACTCAACTATCGTTTAAATAAATAACTCTTACAAAGGTGTGTTGTAAGAAAACACATGTATGAGGTAAACACGCACTTTTACAATCTTGACGTATTTGTTGTAGGGTAAAAGGAGGATAGTTGCCTCGGACGGGTACATGCCCCGGTTTTTAATACACTATGTTAATTGGAATATAAATTGTGTTGGCGCTTCACTACAATAAGTAGTGACAAACAGCCCCCCCCCCCTTCAAGGGCCTCAGTGTTGTGTAAGCCATCAGAATAGGTGCATAGGTTTGTTGAAACTTTGGCGAACATTATAATTATATTGGTAAGGTATTTCTATTGAATATTTTTATTACTAATCGTTGTTACTATCCCCCGAAGTATTTCCACGGTAGGCTACTATCCGCGATAGAAGGCAACTATCCCTTTTCTGAGAGGTGAAATAAAACAGTATTTATTCAAAACCATTGTTCATTAAGTGCCTATTCATAGTAGATAAAAGTCCTACATATGTTTTGAGATACAAACTCAATAATTTCAAGGAATTTCATACATTGTTTTCATACATTGTTTAGACGACACGGTTGGCGCAGTGGTTGAGCGATCGACTGCTGCGCAGCATGTCGCGGGTTCGATCCCCGCACGGAAGAAATATTTATACGACCTACAAGTATATGTTCCAGGTCTGGGTGTTTTCTATCTATAATAGGTATGTATTTACAAAAAAAAAACAATTTATATGAGTAGTTTATCATCCATCTCGTTACCATAACACAAGCATTAAGTTGCTTAGCTTGGGACGAGATGGCGTTGTGTGAAATGTCCAAGGATATTATTTATTTATTTATTTTAAGCTTTTTCGAAAAGTCGGACCACTAGGACAAGGCGGACCTTTTACCTTAAACTTATGTTTATAGTGTGCTAAAGAATACTCCCGAGACGGCACATAACCTGAACCATAAGAGTACCCCCCACAAACAAAAGATGGACCACTCGGCGGGCATAGACAAAAGGTGACGATAGATTTATGACGTTTAAGGGGACAGATGTTTAAATTTTGTGTGGCAGGTTCGTTAATGAGTTATTGGGGGACAGATGAGGACGGGGTAATAAAGATAAGAGTCACCAAGTAAATTAAGCTGTTTTAAAAAGCGACATAGTCATTTATATTTGGCAATGAGATAGAAATCATTAGAGGGTTTTAAAAGCCATAAAGTAAAAAAATATATTTATGTCTTCACTTTGTTCCGTAATTTACTACAAGACTACCTGTATTTCCTGCGTTTTTTAATAAGTTCGGTTCTACCAAGCTGGAAGTTGTGGTGTCAAATTTAAAGTACATAATGTGCCACCTGCCGCGTGGTGACGGATTAAGGATACATTTTGTCACCACCCCATCCTGAGGGTATGGTAAAAGAGGCAAGAACGCAAGGGGCAGATTACCTAGCGGCAAGAGAAGAAAAGCTTGACAAAAACGGTAAATAGCTTGTACCACGCTAGCTAGTTGTAATGGCCGAGACCATGGAGGGCCTCAGTACGATGCTCGATGGCCTCTGTCAAGCCTCCGAACGAGTCGACCTTTAGATGAACATGGAGAAGACTAAAATCATGTCTAATATCAAGCCACTCCAGTTGACATCGGAGGTTCTAACCTCGAAGTTGTTGATCATTACATTTACCTGGGACACACTGTCCAACTTAGGTAAGTCCAACTTTGAGTAAGAGGTCAATCGTCGGATCCAACTCGGTTGAGCAGCGTTCGGGAAGCAGCGAAAGATCGCCGGAATGCGATAGATGCTGGCGGCTCAGGACCGGCCTTCGTGGAAATCCCCGGGGAGGCTTATGTCCAGCAGTGGACGTCTTTTGGCTGAAATGACGATGGCCAGACGGTTTAGCGCAAGTTTTCTATCAAGTTTTCCTTCACTTGTGCTTAGATTTTCGTCTGTATCACTTCCTTTAGGTATATACTCGTATCATAACTAAATATATCGTATAATAAATACTCTCTGACGTATCATTTCAGTAAGACCCTTACGTACATTGTTATCAATGCTAGTGATACAGAATCGCTATGCACGGGTGTGTCGTAGTGTGGGTATATGTGTATGTGTGTGGGTGCGTTACGGCGCATTCGCACGTATCTAGGAAATCACGATAAAACGCGGCGCCGCGGCGCCAGCGCATTCTGATAACAAAATTGTAAAATACTGCAACTACCTATGTGCAGACAACCAACGCTTCTATAGTGGAATCGCCTAAAGTGAAAAGAAGTCGACATTTTACAAAACAAAAATACTCTCTCATCTGGCGAACTTGCTCGCACTTTTAGTGCTTTTTGTAAACAAGACCGATCATTTGAAAAATACAACTACAGAGTTTCTTGTCGGCTCTTCTCTATAGAGCAGCATTCCATCCTAGGCCGCAACGGTCAGGTTCCAAATAAAAATAATGTAAAATATCCCTCCATGAATTGGGAGAAGGCCCGACCCAGCAGTGGGTCATTTACAGGCTGATACGACGACGACTATTAATATAAAACATCATACTTTGCAATGTACCTTCTGTAACATATATTAATCCAGTTTTAATCCTCATAATAATTCAATTTGAATTTGGTATCAAGCGATATCAAATTGATATCCTCAAGGAATTTGGTTTATTACTGAACTACAATAAAGACGGTGGCAAATCCGCGTAGTGTTTGAGCTAATGCTACTTTTGAGGTTTTATCTTTTAAGGTATATTAGGAATCCCGAGCACAAATAGAAAATGCGTGAAAAAAAAAACTTTGTCGAATAGAATCCATGGCTCCACGCAGACTGCCTCGTTGGTCTAAGGATTGGATGTGGTGCCTTTGGATCACGCGGGTTCGATTCCGTGGTAGGGCAAGTGTCTTTGTGTAAACCAGAGGCACTTTCTCTGAGCCTGGGTATCATTTATGTTCGTGAATTTCATGTTTGCAAACAGCCCCGTGACGGAATTACATGATGTAATCACCCCATACCGTCCTGACGGTGTTGTAAGAGGCGACTAAAAGAACACAAGAGACAGATCTCCTAGCAAGAGAAGATAAACTTGAAACATACCCTGTACCAACCCGTCATGTTAGCGTACTACTATCCCTCCATGTATTAGGAGGAGGCGTAACTCGGTAGGGTAATTTATAAGCTGAGATGATGATGAGGATAGAATATTCATCATCATCATTTCAGCCAAAAGACGTCCACTGCGAGACATAGGCCTCCCCCAAGATCTCCACAAAGGATAGAATATTAGTCTTCTTCTCTCCCTCCATGTATTAGGAGGAGGCGTAACTCGGTAGGGTCATTTATAAGCTGAGATGATGATGAGGATAGAATATTCATCATCATCATTTCAGCCAAAAGACGTCCACTGCGAGACATAGGCCTCCCCCAAGATCTCCACAAAGGATAGAATATTAGTCTTCTTATAATAAAATCGGCTGGTGTCTTTTACGCCAACGGCATCACTGTAACCTTTTTACGAAGATTTCTGTGTGTGTGTGTGTGTGTGTTTAGAGAGCCGACAAAAGTAAAAACATGGCCGCAAGAGAAGGAACATTTGATACGAAAACCTGTGCCAGCCCGTCTGGCCAGCATAGCACAGTACGCTCATTACCCTCCATGTAACTGGAGGTGGCCCGACTCAACAGTGGGTACAACATATATTCCTCGGAATAATTAAGCTTTCAAATCCTTGGAATCTGCCAACCTACCTATTCAATCGTCGTTTCAGCCCATAAATGACCCACTACTGGGTCGGGGCTCCTCCAAATTCATGGAGGGAAATTAGCCTACTGTGCCACGCTGGCAAGACGGGTTGGCACACGGTTTGTATCAAGGCCATTTCCCAACGGCCGGGTATCCATGAGGAAAACCGACGTAAAAAAAAAAGGGTTTGTATCAAGTTTTCCTTCTCTTGGGGCTAGGTGATCTGCCTCCTGCGTTCTTTTAGTCGCCTCTCACGACACCCTCAAGACGGTATGGGTTGGTGACACTGTGTATTCTAAATCCGTCACCACACTGATGATTGCCACCTATTCAATAGTTTATCAATAAATTGATTAAAACCCATCTACTTAAAATCATAAAGTCACGCCTTTTTCCCGCAGGGGTAGGCAGAGATCACATCCTTCCACTTGCTACGATCACAACTTTCGCTTCTTCCACTTTCATCAACCTCTTCATGCATGCTCGTCGGTTTAGGGTGCTTCTGACCTGATCTTTCTTTAGGACATCACATAATTGGTCATGGAATGTCCTTCTTGGCCTGCCCCTTCCAACGTTCCCATTAATCTACTTAAAGATATAGCAGCTATATTCGATTAGATACCCTAAATTACTGGATTAAAGAACAATAGTTAACGTAACCGTTTGTTAGATAACACAATGACGTGTCAGGTATAGTTTATCAGTTGCGAGTTAACTAGATTGTCTATGATAGCCCAGTTTACTTTGTCGCGAGTCATTAACACAATACGAGGAAGCTAGATTTGTTGACTGTGATATGAAAATAGTAATATTTACTTCAGTTAATCATATTATTCCATTAATTTATATCCGAACGTTTCCACATCACCCATAGACGTACACTGCCAAACATCGGCCATCCTTTAGATCTCTACAACATATTGTTATACGAATTTAGAAAACGTTATTTAAAATTATACCATAATAGAATTTGATCAAGGTTCTGTTTAAAAGGGCCAACTAGATGAGGTTCTCTGCATGGTGACGGATTTAGAATACATAATGTCACCACCCCATTCCATCCAGAGGGTGTCTTAAAAGCCGACAAAAGGAAATGACTAGGCCGCTATCCTATCCGTAAAAGTAGGAAAACTTGATACGGAACCCTGTTCCAACCCGTCTGGCCAGCGTGGCACAGTAGGCTTATTACCCTCCATGTAACTGGAGGAGGCCCGACTCAGCAGTGGGTCATATATGGAATGGGTAGTAGAGGTTCTAGTTAAAATGACATGTGGAAAGGTATGCATAATTATGTACTAACATATGTGTCCATAACACTATAACAGTACAATCGGTTGTCCAGACCATATTCACCAACTTCTAGCGACCTTTACAAGGGCGCCCCTCCACCTAGTCGAGGGGTACTTATAGCGGATATAGATTTCTAGAATAACATTGCATTGTATTGTCATGCGGATGTTTAAATTTTTGAGTGATTCCTTAGCAAACATTTCTACGACAAAATGTTTCATGTACGTACATCGCAAACTGGGTTAATCACAGTAGATAAGATAAAGTTGATATTTCTATATTCGCTCGTAAATGAGACTTAAAATCTGCTGTATTAAAGACCAATTTCGTTTGTACGTCAAATAACATGTATATATGCATCGGAGCTAAATAAATAAAGCAATGAAGGATTACTTTTGTAAGAAAACAGTACACTGCCGTGAAATGTTTCATAACAAAGACTGTGTAATTGAGCTTCAACTAGAGTTTAAACGTTACAGATAACCTAAAGCAAACATAATCTTTTAAAAGCGACTGTATAAGGCGTAACAAAAACGACGTACAGTCATTGGATAGTACTACTGATAAAGATACAACGTGTGTAAAATTTCAAGAGAGAAACAAAAAATGTTTTTTTTAATTGTTTGTGTTCAACCCTTTTTTTTAAACGAAACCCTTGCGCTATGTTTAACCTGTATTACGTGGGTAGTTTATAAACATGTCATTCACAGTTTTTTTTTGTATGGGCGAGATTTTCTATTATTACAAAACATGGGTTCTAGTGAACCATCTATCGCTATTAATGGCCTTTAAGCTTAGTAATCTAAAATCCACACGGTGACTTAGTGTTTCTTTCCTTACTATCTATGTGGCTATATCCCTTTCGTCACCAGCTGGGGCCAAACTGCATCGTTGCTCTAGGGGTTAAATATGCCGCCTTTGAATCAACAGGTTCCGGGTTTGGGTCGGGCAAGGTCTTCGTGTAAACCAGACACAGAGGCAATTTTATGTTTGTATACTGCGCCCGCGACACAGACTATAGCTAGTGCAGGGGTTTCATTTCTTTCTTTTACTTTTATTTTATCCCCAACCTTTCAGACAAGTGGTATAACCGGTAACTATCATTTACCATAATGATAGTTACCGGTTACCGGTTATCCCACAAGACAAGATTAAATGCTGGTAGTTAGCCACATCACGTTAAGCTGGTATCAAGGAAACCGGAAGAAGGCAAAGTAAATATATAAACAATATACACAAAAAACGTTTTCACTTCAGTAGCTCAAACATGTAGGTTTTTCTCAATGAAAACTGTCTCACTCAGTGGGCAAAATGCGATTTTGCCCTGTGAGTGAGACAAAGTAACTTTTTAATTATATTTCGAAACATTGACACTCTATGTCTTTCCCACCAATAGAAAAGAGAGAGACAAAGCCCCAGCACCAACAGCTCCGATTTTGAATTCGACCTCAAAGACAAACACGTTCGGAATTTCGTACTAACTAAAGAAAGGAGACAATTTTTGTTAGGCCCACTGGATATGGTGACGTTTATTAACCGTGTGATGCTAATCAAAATGTAACTAATTTATTATGGAAAACAGGGCATATTTTTTGTAAAGTTTAACCGAGATGATTATGAAATTATAATGATGGCTATTAGTTATTTTTGACAAGCCCTCTAGTTTAGATCTGATTTTTAGGTTATTTTGATGTTCACATTTTTGTCGTATTTCTCAGTATTCCGGTTAAACCATGTCTATCTAACTATACCATTGTAATCCAAAGATTATAAGGAATAGATCAATTTAAGTTTCATTACTAAACACCGAAATTTTATAGGGGGCCTATTTATCGACCAAGCAAAATTGTCTCCTTTAGCAAAAATGATTATGTCTTATAATGTAAATTATTGATTTTTTTACTTAATGTTGTATTTAAACGAAAATAAGTATTTAATGCTTAAAAACGGAAATTTAAACCTATAAATATTTAATTCTAGTTTCAAAAATGTTACGTAATATATTTCATCTCTTAAAGTGTTCTCGCTGCTGAAGTGAACAGTTATGTGTGTTACGCGAGAGCAAAATTTTTTGCATCTCGTGCCTTTGAATCCCTCGCAATACTCAGGAATCAACTTTAGAATCACTCGCTACTTGTGGATATTTCTATGGATACAGATAATAATTGTATTATCATATAATATTATCTGTAAGTATGTCACCTAGTTTCGTATAATACAGAGTCCGATTTAAGTAGTACAAAAAATACCTCGTCATGCTTGTATAATGGCGTCTCTACACTTCGCGGAAATCGCGTTGTCAAGTCATGGTGTGAACTCCGCTAAGTGCGAACGCGTTTCGCTGTCGCCACGGGCGTGAGTTTAGAGGACGCAGAAGTAAAAAGAATAGATTGTTTTTTAATTATGTTGAATATCATACCAGATCTCAGTGTGGTGACGGGTTTAGAATACATAGTGTCACCACCCGATTCCATCGTGCGGCGGTAGTCGCTTGAAGACTAAAATCGTTGAGTATCGAAGATTTGCGTAGCCTTGTGTACGAAGGGCTTTAACTGACAAGTCAGATGCTGAAAATCTTTATTATTTATAAATAAATAAATAAATATCCTTGGACATTTCACACAACGCCATCTCGTCCCAAGCTAAGCAACTTAATGCTTGTGTCATGGTAACGAGATGTATGATAAAATACATACATATTATAGATAGAAATGACACCCAGACTCCGAGCCAGTGCCTCTGGTTTAGACAAAGACACTTGCCCGACCCCGGAATCGAACCCGGTACCCGTTGATTGAAAGCTTAATACAACAAAACCATGTCTTTCTCTTAAATTTGCTAGTGAGTATTTAAGTTTGTTTTAAAATATTTTATCAGAATAAATACGACTAGCCTTCACGTAATCATTTCATTATCAAGTAGCTTCAACGTGTAGGAAGTAATTTTATCTTTTCAGATATTTTCTACACGATACCACTGCATGCACTGATGGTTTATCTTTTTTTTTGCGTTGGAAATACTCATGGATACGAAGCCTTTGCGGACTAGCCGAGGTATGTGGGACTCCGGGGCACGGAAATATGGTATTAGTGCCCCAACTTTCCCACTTACACCTTTTTAAAAAATTAAACTCCTGCTCAACTTTTAACCTGTATCGCGAGGGCAGTTTACAAACATGTAATTCACGAACACAAATGACCAAAATCGAGCAAGTGCCGCTCGTTTAGACAAAGACACTTGCCCGACCCCGGAATCGAACCCGGGTCCAGTTTATCCAAAGGCGACTCATCTAACCCCTAGGCCAACGAGGCAGCCTTGTTCCGCGACACTCTTATCTCTCTCGTCTGGCGAACTGGTTCTCACTTTGCTGTTTAGTGCATTTTGTAAACAAGACCAATAATTTAAAAAAAAAGCAACTATAGAGTTTCTTCCCGGTTCTTCTCTTTAGAGCAGCATTCCGAACCGGTGGTATTTTAAGCATGAATGTGGCTGGACGCAAGGGTTGTGAGCTATCAAAAGAGATGGATGTATTGTAAGAATCAGGAATTGTGTATTATTGTATGGAGACTACCTAGCGTCAAACATAAATGTAACCTTTATATCAAAGCCGCAAATGTTGATATTAGGCTGTCACTGATATGGGGTATCACGGGTGATGTTGGCGAGGTCATGATTAAGGAAGTCGCACTTATCACCACTTATTACGCCTCATTTGCTGTTCAAATTTCTCGCGATTTTTGAGCGCGATTTTGGATTTTTGAGGTTCTAGGTCACGTGAAGTGTTTCAAGCGACCGATAGCACGAGAATAGGGGTGAGATAAAATGTATCATGAAATAAATCGTTTTGATAGCATAGTATATCTTTAATCAAAGTATTGTTGAAGACGCGAGGCAGTCACGTGCGTAGATCTTGTGAACAGGTGCCGTTGCTGGGGTTCGGTCAATACTGACAAAATACTGCTGATTTTTGGCGTATTGCGTCTATTGAGCGGTTTTGCTCTCACAAATCGGTCATAACAGTCTTTGTTAACAAAAATGGCGATTTAAAAAAGCCACTTTAGGGTTTCTTGTGGGCTCTTCTTAGTGGAGCACCCTTCCGAATCAGTTCTTTATGGTAAATAGTAAATGTAAAATGTTTAAAGGCGTGTCAAAACAGCTCAGATGAGATAACTAGAATAAATAGATTTTTGATTTGCTTTTAATCTCATATACAGGGTGTATTATGTGTGGTGACGGATTTAGAATACATAGTGTCGCCACCCAAATTAAGACTAAGGGTGTCGTAAGAGCCGACAAAAGAAACGAAAGGAGAGAAACGGAGAACTTGATACTTGACGAAAACCCTGTGCGGAGAGATGTGGCTAGCTATGTTTTCGGCCTTGTCATTTTTTCGGTCTTTGGTCTTCTTCTTTTGTCGGCTCATACAACCACGAAAGGATTGAATAGGGTGGTGACACTATGTATTGGTTAGATGTGCCGCCTTTGGATCAATGGGTCCCGGGTTCGATTCCGGGGTGGGGCAAGTGTCTTTGTCTAAACCAGAGGTACTGGCTCGGAGTCTGGGTGTCATTTCTATCTATTATAAGTATGTATGTACAAAAAAAATGTATCTAAGTAGTTTATCATCCATCTCGTTACAATAACACAAGCAATAAGTTGCTTTACTTGGGACGAGATGGTGGTGTGTGAAATGTCCAAGGATATTTATTTATTTTATTCTAAATCTTGGCGGATTTAAAATACATACACACGGAGGCTTCACTTTACTTTCATCATGACTTAAACCACAACAAACTCCATTTGATTCTTAAACCAGTAACCTATACACCGAATCGTGCCACAAAGCAAAAACACACAGATAATTTGTTTCATTGTTATTATAATTTTTAATATCTATTGCACGCTGAAAGTGCACGCTTGGCCATACGTAGCGCATTTCATGCCTGCCGTTTCACAGTCGTCTTCGTACGATTTTACAGCCGGCTATAAAAGTCGGTTGATGTCGCACGCGATGCGTGAGCACAGCCTATTGAGGTATATCCTTAGGGAACGAAGGGAATACGCTGCAAATTTGATTTATTATCGAGCGCATTGAAGATCAAACCCTTTTAAATATTTATCGAACGTGCCGTATATGGACGTTGCGGGCTATAATCGTTGGCTGTTTTTTTTTATTTAAACGTAGTCTTACATGTTCGTACGTGTGGTGACGCGTTTAGAATACATAGTGTCACTCCCCCATTCCACCCTGAGGGTGTAGTAAGAGCAGACAAAGGGAAATAGTAAGGCCTAGCCGCAAGGTAAGGAAAACTTGATCAGACCCTGTGGGCAGCACAGGGTCTGATTAGAGTGATTAGTGATTAGTGATTAGTCTGATTAGAGTGGCAGAGTAGGTTAATTACCCTCCATGGACATAGGAGGAGGCCCGACTAAGTAGTGGGTCATTTATAGGCTGACAAGTAGTAGGGTTACATATTATTGTTGCATCAATGCGCTAGACTTGTTATGAAACAAATAAGTTAGACTATTTGAAAATGTGACTAAATTACAAAGCTTATTGATCAGTCATCCAAATTAGTTAGGAGATATAGATGAGCGAGTGAGTTATTTGAATATTGAAATTCAGATTAATTTTTTATTTTTATTCCTTACTAGCGACCCGCTCCGGCTTCGCACGGGTGCAATACATATAAACCTTCCTCTTAAATCATTATTTCTTTAAAAAAAACTGCATACAAATCTGTTGCGTAGATTTAAAGATTTAAGCATACATAGGGACGGACAGACGACAGCGCCTTTTTTATACTATGTAGTGATTGTACACAAATAATTAACCTAAAGCAGAAATATACATTTGTAATTAAATGTACAAAGACGAGCTTAACTCATACATGAGTTTTCTAACAGCAAACCCGAGTGATAGAGAAATTTTATTGAGATTTTCATGAATTTAACAACAACTTATGGAGCGGAGTGTTCATACTGTACCAGTTCTGACAATAACGTATTCCGTGTCACAAAACGAAGCTCTTAGGGGATGGAAATTTACCAATTATTTGAACGAAAGTAACTAGATGCGCTTGATTATATAGTTACAGAACATCGCCTCCTCCCTTTCTTTTATATTTCTTTCTCGCTTTTGTGTGGAAACCAAGCTATTTTAAGCACTAAGAAGTTTCAATAGTGTCGGCTTTGCGTTACTGCGTTTGTTTGAGTGGCATCATCATCATCATTTCAGCCAAAAGACGTCCACTGCTGGACATAGGCCTCCCCCTCCACAAAAGTCGGTCCTAGGCCGCCCGCATCCATCAGTTTCCGACGACCATAACAGGTCATCGGTCCACCGTGCAGGAGGCCTACCAGCATATAGACTTGTAGGCCTCACACTGCCTTACTCCTTGTTTGAGTGTATGTTCAAAAATGCATCTAAGCCGGACTCTACGACACCCTCAGTATACCAAACTACGAGTAAACCAAACTATTGTTTATGATAACAATATGGAGGGCACAACATAAAAAAATCCTCATTAACAATTCTAATATTGAAATTGAAGACAGGTTGTAAGTTTTTTCAAAATCATCGGATTCATGTGTAGACTAGATCATTAATAACGTCCTCTGCTGGAAATAGGCACCCCCCAAGGATTTCCACAAAGGCCGGTCCGGCCGGGCCTTAAACAGGTCGTCGGTGCACCGTGTGGGTAGCCTACCAGCAATATGCTTTCCGGAACGCGGTCGCCACTCGAGATCTTTTTTACCTCATCGGGCGTCTGTCCTGCGAGCTACGTGCCCTGTCCAATGCCATGATCCATGTCGGTAACTCAGGTTCGCTTGTGTATCTCTTAATTTCTGATTATATCTTGCAGGGAAACTTCAAGCCTCTCCTCTCCCCCCCCCTTTGGGTGACTGTGAGCCTTTCGAGGGATCCCATTCACTCTGTATACGCAAAGCTTATTTGTTTATTCAACTAAGTTCAATACAACACATAACGTACAATTTGTTGCTAACTCCATGCTGCAGAGAAACTAGTAACTAGTTTAGTTTCACACAAAGCTCAGACGAGGTACGACTGCGTTGTAGAAATACAATGAATCTAGCCAACAAAACCCAGCACGCTTGGTAGTAGGATCTAATAGTCCACCCGGCTGGCTACCACCCTCACATCTAAGTCGGCGCCAAGCAGTTTGACTGTGTCGTCGTGTGATGTGAGAGCCGGTGCCCGACAGGGCATTTCCTTGAATTGCCTGGCCCATCTTAAACCCTGGCGTTGCTTTCCATCACGCAAGCCTAGGGTCAAAGGCATTCAAGTAATTGGTAAAAAAATCAACCCATTTACGTCGCACCCTGTGTATGTCCATTTAAATTCATCATCATCATCGTCTTATTGTACATCCGTTTTGCACGACAAAAAAAATGCTTTATTTCTCTCTCCGCAGTCAATGTATGACCCGTGGTGCCAACTTGGAAGCCTGCTATGCACATTTGCATGTGACTTGTGGAAGCGTTATGAATCATCAGCGACGCCTGCGCATTATTCCCACACATCTTTCAAGTACCGTCAACAAACCAGGGAGTTTTATTGTCATTATTTAGATTGCCATTCGAAACGTCGGGCATTAAATAACGAAATATATATCTACGCGATAAATCCGTTGAAAAGTGCTTAATTTCAAAGTTTTATTGTCGTTTTAAAACGAAGCTTATTTTGAAAGTTTTGTTAAATGTGTCACTTGATTTTTCCGAGATAACCCGGACCGCGGGTCCAGATGCTGTACTGAGAAGGGTAATAAACTATTATTAGACGTATTTCTCGAAAATCTCATTAATAAAGTAAATATTTCTTAAAAATGTTTTTTGTAAATGGCGTCTCCTACACACTACGTATACTGGCTGTAACAAGCCCCCCTACAAAATGTTACGTCGGGTGACGGATTTAGAATTCATAGTGTCACCACCCCATTCCATTCTGAGGGTGTCGTAAGAGCCGACAAAAGGAAATGAAAAGGACGAGAACCTAGCCTCAAGATAAGGAAAAGTGGAATCGAAACCCTTTTTTTTATTATTTAACCTACCCACTAAACCTCCCCGGGGTGCTCCAACTCGCGTCCTCTTGCATTGTGGGATCTGATGCAGAACCACGCCGCCGCAGCCGAGGAGGCCCTCCTCCTCTCCTCAGGCTCCTTACGAGCACTCGACGTCCTGCTGTGAGCACCCGGCAGGATGTCACTTCCCCTCAGATCCCGTGTGGGGCGAGACATCCCCGGTGCCAACCCGCCAGCGTAGAACAGTAGGCTAACAACCCTCCCTATGATGGGACGAGGCCTGACTCAGCAGTGGGTCATTTATGGGTTGAGTAGTAACAAAACCCTTATAGCAACCCGATGGTGGGGCATAGAGAGATTCAAGGGAAGCAGTTGAAACTGTCATTTCTGGAGCTTAGACACTTCCGTCACCTAGAGACCAAAATTTCAAGAAAAAAGAAGAGTCTTAGATGTCGTTATATTTTGCACACAGTAATTAACCTACTGTGCCACGATGGCCAGACCGGTTGGCACAGGGTTTCGTATTAAGTTTTCCTAGTCCTTGCGGCTAGTTTTCAGTCTTGTCATTCCCCTTTTTCCGTGCGACACCCACAGGATGGAGTGGGTTGGTGACACTATGTATTCTAAATACGTCACCACACGCAGAGTCGTATTGGACAAGTTCAAAATTAATATTTGGAATGCTGTCGGTACGCGGCACAGGATGTCGGCGCGCTAACAGATTGCAAATAGATCTGCGACGTCTATCGACCCAACGACTGGAGATGTCTCTTAGCTCTGTGCTCAGAGTTCTAGAATGTTCTTGGTGAACTCTAGTCACCTTCCACTGTCACTGCATAGAATTAGTAGGTATGAGAGGGACTCGTGGGAGCCCTAGAGCTCCAAGAGGAAGGTGCTCCACGAGGAGACACAAATAAAAAGCGCATGCTGACTCCGAGGACATACAGTCAGGGCCAACGAGGCAGTCGGCGCGGGACGATACACCAGGGGATGTTTAGTGAGTAGGGGGACGACCCCACGGGAAACCTGAGTACCACACGCCCCAAACCAGCTCTTCCCGAGCTGCTGTAGGTATAAAGGTATAAAGGTATGAGAGCGACTCCCCTATTAGCGGAGGAGGCCGCCTCGGAGCTTGCAGCTCTATTAATGGAAGGCCAAGGCTCCGAAGGTCGCAGAGCATGTTCCCACATTCTGGAGCGAAACATGCGACTATGAAGCGAGCACTTGAGGAACATCGTTGGTATTAGTGGTAGGCTGCCTCCGGGGTCTCATATACTTCGGCTAGTCCCCAACAATCAGGTATACATGAGGATGTTCAACGAAAAAAGGTAGGAGAGGGAGAGAGAGAGGGGGAGAGAGAGAGAGAAGAAGCCATACTGGCAGTGCCGTTTGAAATGGCTAAGAGAGATAATACACAGAAAAAAATAAGTAGCTCATTTCTGTTTCGGTTGGCACGGGATATCGTGTCCAGTTTGCTTTATTGCACTACGTTCTACGAGATGTGTGTGGGGAGCTTATTGCTTAACTTAAAGGCTTTTCATGTGATGACTTAACTAAAAACTACAAATTTCGGTATACCGTCAAACAATTATCAATCACTATCACTATCACTACATATTATAAAACAAAGCTGCTGTCGTCTGTCCGTCCCTATGTATGCTTAAATCTTTAAAACTACGCAACGGATATTGAAGCGATTTTTTTAATAGATAAAGAGATTCACGAGGAAGGTTTATATGTTTAATAAATGCATAATATTGTAGAGAAACACTGATAAATCATCATTGCACCTGAGTGAAGCCGGGGCGGGTCGCTAGTTTCATTATAAACACATCTACGCATGTGTGCATAACTTCAGCTCATAAATGACCCACTACTGAGTCGACCCTCCTCCAAATTCATAGAGCGAAATTAGACAGTGCCACCCTGGCAAGACGGGTTGACACCGGGTTTTGTAGAAAGATTTCCTTCTCTTGCGCCTCAGTGTTCTGTCTCGCGCGTTTCTCTAATAGCATTCTAACACACCCTCGACTTCTTAAATAAATAAGAGGCACTTTTGCTGATCTGTCAGTATTTTATTATGCATCCATCCATCCTTTCAATTACACTCGTTAAGCGTAATTACTCAAGAAACATTCAAAACTCACTCCATTCATAAAGCGAGCGTAATGTATTCATATGCCAATTTTATGTCGAGATATACATTCAATCAGCCGCAGAATTCTCAAATATCACATTCTTGAACGGCGTGGGGATAAAAATATATACAAGACAAGCGTGATACATAACATAAATCCCAAAGGTTGGTTCCGTTATACTTTAATTTTTATTAGTGATTATAGTTTATGCCGTTTTGTGACGTATTTAGAATAAATATTGTCGCCATCCCATTTCATCCTGACGGTGTCGTAGGAGCCGACAATAGAAAATCATAAGGCGGAAAACCTAGATGTAAGAGAAGGAAAACTTGATACGAAACAGTCTGGTCAGCGTTGCAGATTAAGCTAATTACCCTCCATGTAGTTGGAGGAGGTCCGACCCAACAGTAGGACATTTAAGAGTTAAGAAGTAATAGTTTCGAAGATATCGTCAATCATTATTAATTTAAACCAAAAATTGTAACATCGATAAAGGGAAAGTTGTTAATACGAGTATGATTCCAATTTATAAATGTTTTTATACGTGATATCTAGTAAAAAATCAATAATCTGTTTGAAACAGATGCTTTTAAAGTAATTAAAAAACAAAATAAAGCGACACGTAAATTCAAGACGACGAAAAAACTGACGCGTTAACTAACAACCATTAAACGCATAATTTGATTGACAGTCATATTAAACAGTCAAAAGCATTTTTGAGTTGACAGCGGCGAATGTGAAACGCTTTTAATATTAACTCAAATATATTTTATTAATGAGACATTCCGATTACTATGAGAACCCACAGATTTGTATTTTGAAGAAGAAGAAAGTAAGGATGAAGGATGAAGGCTTCAAAGAATATTATGATATTGTACAGAATATTCTAACATTAGGGGCGCACACTTCATAGGCAAAATGTCTCACAAGTCTAAAAATAAACTACGTTGAAAAGGACTTATTTAATTCGCGTGGTGATGAATTTAGAACACAGTGTCACCAGTCACCACCCCATTCCATCCTCAGGGCCGACAAAAGGAAATTACAAGGCTGGTAACCTAGCCGCAAGAGTATAAAACTTACGAAAGCCTGTGCCAACCCGTCTGGCCAGCGTGGCACAGTAGGAAAATTACCGTACCGGTAATAGGCAAGTAAAATATTGGCGAGGCGACGGCGCTATAGTGGTAAAGTAACAGTAACGGTAATAATAACGGCAACAACTACAGAGTTTCTTGCCGGCTCTTCTCTGTACAGCAGCTTTCCGAGTTTCAGCATAAATGTTAGTGGACGCAGGGATTGTGAGCGATCAAGGGAGATGGAGTGATTGTAGGAGTGAGGAATTGTGTATGAACGGTGTGAATGTAGGTATGACGACTGATAGGTGTGTGTGGAGACTACCACTTATTGTGGGACAGGGGCCGTAACATGATAATGGTATAAGATAAAGATATAAGAGTTTTGTAATAAAACCTACAAATAGAGCTCACTTTGAGTTTGAACAATAATGGTAATAATACCAATAACGGTAACTGTTTGTTAAATTGAATAATATAACTAGTTAGTATTTCTTTTTAATTTTAGCGATTGGCACTAGCATTAAATAGTGGTAACGATTCCCGTAACCCTTGTTCAGATTTAATCCTTCAAACAATCACATCTGATTTAAATGCTCAAGCTACATTAATAATTGCAAGCACGTTAACGACAATATCAGGTCACATAACCGAATCGATTTTACAACTGATGTTCATTATCATCAATATTCGAAACATTGCATTATATTAATTACTTAATCACATAGCTTGACACTATACATATACCTAGAATGGACCTCATATATCCGGAATGGATGCTTGCCAACCAGAAAACTCGTAGCACTGTCAGAACTATAGCCATTAGGTTAAAGAATGTAGTTAAACGACTCACAGCTTAAAAGATTTTCAACGACATCAACAGCTTGCTCGCCACGATTCCACTGTATCTCGATCGCTGCACAAACCACACCGTAGTTCTTGCACAATATCGCCACGAAACGCGTGAATAGAGACACCAAGTAACACAAATACCACACCAGAAATTTAGCAGAAAATAGAGCGTTTTCTGCTCCGCGGACCGTCATATTAACTGTTTTGACGAAACTACCCTCGTTGTTAATTGGAAAAAAGGTGTGGAATTTTACCTGTCTACCCTACACTATAAAGTGCCGTAACCTCCGAAAGCATTACCAGAGCTAAAAACATATTATTTACGCATAAAATAAAGTCGCTGTCGTCTGTCCGTCCCTATGTAGGTATGCTTAAATCTTTAAAACTACGCAAGGGGTTTTTGAAGCAGTTTAAAAAAAAAAGATAACTATAGTAATTCAAGAGGAAGGTTTATATCACTATCACTACATAGTATAAAACAAAGTCTCTGTCGTCTGTCTGTCCCTATGTATACTTAAATCTTCAAAACTACGCAACGGATTTTGAAGCGGTTTTTTTAATAGATAGTGTGATACAAGAGGAAGGTTTATATGTACGTGCGAAGCCGGGGCGGGTGACTAGTGTATAATAAATGCATAATTGCAACGCTAGTATTATATAAATGATGATTTAAACTGTAAGTAAAATTGTATTTCTCATTGCGTATATTTCGTAAAATGACATTGATTTGACCGTTTCAGGAGCTGTTCTATGGACTTCCGAAAGAAATATGAAAGAAAAGTCACGTAACACGACTCGGGCGATGCCAAATAGTATTTTTTTTTCTTTTTTTTTTTTAGGTCAATGAACAGCTCGTACGACTAGGAGAGTCAGTAGCTTCGCTCATTTTTATCCGTTGGCCAAAACTAACTAAACAGTGAAGTTATCTCAGTATGACAACTTGAAAGAAAAATAATGTATTCGGCGCAATTTTAAATACTAACTATAATTACTTAAACTCTAATCTAGATTGACTATAAACATTACGATTCCAGCGAATGATGTTTACTAACACACATTGTTGGGTTAGATAAGGTGTGTTTAACTTTTGCCTCCTTCTGCGAGGACGTCATTTCGCAGAAGGAGGCGGCGGAGCGGGTCAGAGAGGAGGATGCTCTGGCTGACCCGCGCCGCAGACGGAGGCCGGGGAGCAAGAGGCGACTATACGCCCACCTCCTGCCTCCGCAATAGAGGATAATACATACATTGTGTAGGATACACGTGATGTTAATACGTGTGTTGCAATACACAATAAAATTAGTGTGTGTATAACGTTTCCTTTATTTGTTTTATTTATTACCAAGGATATTTTTATTTGTTTGCAGTCAATCTATAACGCGGAGATCCTTTCCGAGTTGGGCAGGTCTAGCAAGCAGTAATCCACTATGCCCTTATTGCAATGACTTGCAGTAATTCTACTGTTCTAATTGCTCTATGTAAAATCACCATACGCCGAAACGCGGAAATTTTCCGAGGTGAAGAAATGAGATGGGTTTTTAAATGCTTGTTTTCAGCGGCTCGCTTGCAGTCATATTGTAAAATTTAAATCTACAAAAATACCAACTTTTTGTGCGTGGGGACGAATTTTGGATAATGTCACCTAGCGTATTCCATAGTAGGATGGCCAACGAGACGGCTCAAGTAGCTAACATCCTTTTTTTTAAATAATAATAACTATTGAATGACCCGCTGACCCTGTGGCTAGTGGTGCAATCCATGCTACATAAAGGGTTTTCCTTCCAGTTGCTTCCACAGGATTGCCAAACTTTAATGTCAGTGGGTAGTCGCAGGACTGACGCGTTGGGGCAGAAAAGCAGACGACCTGGTTAAAGTCGCCGGAAAACGATGGATGCGGGCGGCACTTGACAGCGGCTAGACTGAAATGACTATGACAATGATATGGGCAAAGAGATATATCCATTTGGTCACGGATTTCGAGTACATACTCTAGGGCTGTAGTGGTTTTTAAATAATATTTTTAGAAATTGTTTTCAAAGAGATATATCCATTTGGTCACGGCTTTCAAATATATACTCTAGGGCTGTAGTGGTTTTTAAATAATATTTTTAGAAATTATTTTTTAAATATTTTAATATGAATAATTTATAAGATATATAATAAAAGTACAGTCGGGTGCAACACATTTAACTTGCTAAGTTAATTTATAAATGTAATAAAATATTATATACAATGTCTAAAACTAGTAAAAAAGAAACAACTTAAATATATACCCAAAAGAAAAGAGAAACTAAACACTAAATAAATCTAAATTAAACTAGGCACCGTATCCTCAGCGCTGCAGGGGTTTGCAAAAGTGCCCAGAAGGCTGGCGGCATTGCCACGCTGGATGGCAATGCTTATTCGCTCAGCGAAATAGAGGCCAGACTTCTGGTCACGCGTGCAGTCAAACAGCCGCTTTGCCAGATCTTTATAGAAAGACTGGGCATTAGGGCCCCAAGCCCCAAGCGTCTCCACACCAAACGGCACAAATATATAACCGCTGGTTAAGCTGCTGTATTTATGCCGCTTGATGTTTTCCGCTTCCGCTGCAGCGGTACCGGGTGCAACCGATGTACTTGGAAGATGAGAAGGAGCCAAAGTGTCGACACATGTGGCATCCCACACTAACAGCCGTCCCATCTTCCAAGGCATCAATGACATCCCGTCAGGTCTCTTGCCATCGCTGCGCACCAAACCATTAGGTTCCAAAGCGGCTGGTACACCAACGCTAACAAGGGCCCGACGAATGATGTCATTAATACTGGCATGGCGGGGTATACGGCCAGCACTTCTGCAGCAGGATAAGGCATGATGTCCCAAAAGATCGACATTATTACCGCAGCGACAGCGATGAGGGGCAATACATTGTATCCCTAAGCGGAGACTGGTGGCAAGGCGGAAAGTGTTGTTATCTAGTAATGTCCCAACATTTGGAGAAGGAATGGCTTTGAGCCAAAGACCTGCCTCCCATTCTCCCACAGCCAGTAGGCGAGCTCGATCTGCAGAATTGGTGTACGAATTTAAGAGACTGTTCCGTACCAAACTGCAGAGCGGCGCATCCCACTGTCTTTGAGAGCTTGGAAATGCGGGTAATTGGGAATTGGGGCAAGCTATTTTCCATGTCTGCAATGCTTCCTGGGTAAATGGTACTTCAAAGTTATTTAAAGAACGACCTAAAATGTTCTTTACCAATTTTTCAGTACCAAATACAGATGATAGGAAAGCTGGTAAGCTTATACTAGAAATTTTGCGTATACCGAGACCTCCTAAACGTATAGGCATTGTAGTTTGAAGCCAGGCACGATCATTGAAGTCTAAATTTAAAACAGATTGCACTGAAACTCGTATAATTTCGTCGATTTTTTCCAATTGAGAATTGAACTTCCATAAAGGACTGCAGCGAATATAATAAATAAATTTTGGCATAAATAAGCAAAACCGGATAATAGTAAAAGCTGAATGTACATTAATTTCCGAAAGTCTGACTGACACATCAGCGTAATTTTGAATTTTTTCATCAATAAAAGGAGAAAAGGATTCTTCCAAAATAGGGGCCCCTAGGAGACGAAGCGTATTTTTATTCAAAACAGTTATATTCGGTGCAACGGCATTGAATTGGTCTATAGCAGATGAAGTTGTAGTTGGATCTGTGAAAAATAATTCACTCTTCGAATTATTTAATTCCAAACCTATAGACTGCAATTCAGATTTTAACAAAATTAGATCTTTTAAGACCGTTTCTACGTCACCTCCAAGGGTCCCGTCATCAAGATACCAAACATTGAATTTTGATTGTAGTTTCTTAATAATAGGATTTATAGCCAGACTGAAAATAGCAGGCCCAAGTGGATCGCCTTGCTGACAACCGACTGCCGAATGTATTAGATGGTTTTTATAAATCAATTTTGTTGGGTACCTGTAACATTGCCAAAGATAGCTAAAAATTTCCGGTGTTTCTTTTTTAACTTGTGTCAGTAAGTCATCCCTGTTAACCGAATTAAAAGCATTTTTGAGATCGATCTTGAGGATGACCTCGCCTTTCCCGCTGTCTAAGAAGGTTGACAAAGCATGTATAGCTGCTTCGCAACCGCCCTTTGATCCAAAACCGAGTTGCAGGGGTTGAAATAATTTTGACAAAGGTTCAAAATAATGTTTACAACAGACTTTAGAAACCATGCGTCTGTAGGTGCAGCCTACTGCAATTGGTCTTATGCCGCCATCCTTTTTGCGTAGTGCAATTAGATTAGCTCCATAAAGAACGTCAGTAATTTCGGGATGTACATTACCTGATAACATTAAGTTTGTGAGTGCCGTTAGAGCTTTCAGGAGAGATATACTGGCTTCACCGGTGCCAGGACACAATAGGTCTTTAAGATGTTGAGGCGTCAAACCATCTAGGCCACCAGCGGAACCCTTTCGGAAGGAACTAATGGCAGAAGCGACGTCTTCTGTCGTGGCTGAAAGAGTGGAATCACAGGAGTTAGGTGGGCCGGGAAAGGAAAGGTCAGGCCTCGGTAGCGGATGTTTAGACAGCAGTGAATTGAGAGTTTCATCACAGTACGGGGCCACGGAATCACTACTAAATAACAATCTTGAAGCACCCCCAATGTCACCGTCGTATAATTTTGACTCAACTAAGTGTGAAAATGATTTTTTGTGGGATGAAAAGCGGTTACCGACTTGAATAGCCTGGTGATTGATACAATTGTCTTTAATGCGGCACGTTAAAGACTTTTTATTAGCTGGAGTATTATTAATATGTAAAATTCTATAGGGAAATGTTAATAAATTTTCCCACGACGAAATCGAATTGTCTGATAAAACAGCTTGTATGCTATCTATTAGGCATTGGGCAACAGTGGCCCTAGATCCGCGAGGTATTCTTTTGACAATTGGAAGAGAGTTTTTAAGGTGTGATATTTTTTGCCAAAAAAGGAGACTGCTATTGGAAATGGGATTATTTTCAAAAACATCATTAATTGGGGATGAATAATAATAATAAAAAAATAATAATTATATTATTTTTTAATAAAAAAAAGATAATAAAATATATAATAAAAAGAATTTTATAATACTTCACACAAGGCTTCACTAAGTACTTATTATCATCGCGATGTCCAACATCGACATCACAATATTCGTAATGCTATAATTTGTGAAAGCACTCGGTGTAGTTGTCTCACAACCAACTTGTCTTTTCGACATACGTCTAGAATTTATACATGTCCAAAAAGAGTTTGTACAAGAAAACACCAACAAATGTATCGGGGAAAGAATGGTCTAATCTGGGAAATATTCTTTTTAATATGGACAGCAATAAATATGTTGGAAAGCCCTTACAAGCAGATTGCGATTGTCATTTGAAAGATGACCATAATATATGTGTTGGGAACATATATATACATTGAGAGACGCATCTGGAATATAATAATAAAATGAACATACTCATGTTTATTATATATACTTAACAAGTGGCCCGCCCCGGCTTCGCCCGTGCAAAGCGGGGGTGGGTTATACTTATAAACCTTCCTTTTGAGTCACTCTATCTATTAAAAAAACCGTATCTTACTCCGATGCGCAGTTTTAAAGATTTAAGCATGCATAGGGACGGACAGAAGAATGCGACTTTGTTTTATACTATGTAGTGAAGATATGTTTAACCGAATGGATTGAATATATGTGGATACTAGCTTTTAGGCGCGGCTTCGCCCGCGTGGGTTCGAACCCGTGCATATTTTTTATGAACATAAAATCGGTTATTGTGACTAAACCATGATAGTTAGATATGTGCTCTCGTGGACTTTTTTGTACCGTAGTACATCATTTTGTTCTATTGCCAATAGTTTTTGCGGCGCACGCATAAATAGGTTTTCAATTTTACACCTTGGTTTACAAAATCGCAATTTTCATACGGATCCCTAATTCTTTTGAAAATAAAATATAGCCTATAACCTTCCTCGATAAATGGACTATCTAACACTGAAAGATTTTTTGAAATCGGACCAGTAGTTCCTGAGATTAGCGCGTTCAAACAAACAAACAAACAAACAAACTCTGCAGCTTTATATATTAGTATAGAGTATAGATTAACACGAATGAACATCAATACACGTGTGTGAACAAAGAGAAGAGAAGAGAAATTTAAAATATGGCCTTATTTCGTAAAAATCACCCATTAACCTCTTTCGGTAATTTCGTGAATCTTGCACAACATTATTGGCTATCAGGTCAAGAATCGGCCAACAAACGTATTTTGCCATATATTTGTATTATAAAAAGAACTAGAGACGGCAACCCAGCCGCAAGATGACCATGAAAGCTTGATACGTAACCCTTTTTTTTTTTTTTTTTTTCGTCGGAAATCCTCATGGATACCCGGCCTTTGGGGACTGGCCGGGTTATGTGGGACTCCGGGGCGCGTGGAGATGGTAAGTTGCGCCCCAGCCTACCCACTAAAACCGACGGCGACCTTCGACTGCCCGAAACAGGGCCACGGGTCTCGGCCCGCCTCGTTTCGTTTAATGCAGCCCCCTGCTCCGAGGCAGGCCCCTCCTGTCATGGGGGGCTTACAGCCGCCCGTTCCGCCGCTGAGAGGCACAGTAGCCTAATAATCCTCTCTCTGATGGGAGGAGGCCCGACTCAGCTGTGGTTCATTGATGGGCTTAGTAGTAATAATAGTACGCGAATACGAATGGCGAATTTACACACATTTTTATGATGTGCCAAAATTACACACATTTTTACAAGTATCGTTCTATAGGAAACCTAGTAACTTTGCAATAAAACCAAATGAATAAATATAGCAACGACATATTTGTGTGAAGTGCTGTTTACATAAGTAAAGAACATTAGGGCCGGGTGCGGCTTCGATACCCGGGTCAAGACATTTTAATTTTTCCCGCAGAGAGCGTACGAATCAGTTATTGGCCTTAACTTTAGGACATTACGATTATGCGCACAAAGTGCTACAACGGCATGAGTCAAAGTAGATTCTATCCATACTGGATATGGTAGAGATTTGAAGTTTTTTTATACTATAGTATTAGAGTAGTATCTTTAAGTGACTGATGTGTCCTATCTAAAATACATTAATTGACTTTGACTACACTACTTGGCCTCTTGGCCCATAAATGGCCCACTATAGAGTCGGGCCACCTCCAAATTCATGCAGGGACTATAGCCCACTGGGCTGCGCTGGCAAGACAACCCGTCTGACCGAATGTGTTGTACAGTACCCGCTTGCCAACGGCTTCCTTTCGTCAAAAAGCTTATTGTTTTTGTTTTTCGTCGTCGTTTCAGCCCATGAATGACCCACCACTGAGTCGGGCCTCCTCCAAATTCATGCAGGGAATATAGCCTACTGAACCATGCTGGCAAGACGGATTGGCACAGGTTTTGTATCAAGTTTTCCTTCTCTTGCGGCTAGGTATTCAGCCTCTTGCGTTCCTTTAATCGTCTCTTACGACGCCCTCAGAATGGCATGGGTTGGTGATATTGTGTATTCTTATTCCGTCACCATACGGATAACTTTGGTAAAGACCATGAATGTATTGGTTAAAAACAAATCTGATAATTTTCTTAATTTTACCATCATCATCTGGTTCTTCTACAGATCATTGACCACTGTCCTGTGTCGGATAGTCTAATTAAGGATCATACTTTCTAGGAGTTTTGAGCATAGTTCGCTCCATAGAAGACTTTAAACTGCCCTTTCCGTGAATCCATACACACAATTTTACATTACAAATAGATCCAGTACCATTTGTTTAGATGACACCTAAAATACCGCCAAGCATTTATAAGCCATTTATAAGCACTTACAATAAACTTATGTTTGTCTCGTAATATCGCTGGGCCAAAATTTTCTACTTAACCATTCTCTTGCCAAGAAACTTGAGTAAGTTCCATCATAATCTTTATGCTCAGACAATTTCCCGGCAAAAGACTACCTTAATTGCCATACTTAAAAACAAGCTACAACTATCAAACTCCACTAAATCGAACAATAATGAACTAACTTGGCAACACCGAAATAATGGGTTTAACCTTCAACATCGCAATTATCAGAATTGGCAGACAACTAAAGGGCTAGGGATGGGATAAATGCTGACTGCCTCGTTGGTCTAGTGGTTAGATGTGCCGCCTTTGGATCAACGGGTCCCGGGTTCGATTCCGGGGTCGGGCAAGTGTCTTTGTCTAAACCAGAGGCACTGGCTCGGAGTCTGGGTGTCATTTCTATCTATAATATGTATGTATTTACAAAAAAAAATGTATATAAGTAGTTTATCATCCATCTCGTTACCATAACACAAGCATTAAGTTGCTTAGCTTGGGACGAGATGGCGTTGTGTGAAATGTCCAAGGATATTTATTTATTACTAGTGGCCCGCCCCGGCTACGCCCGTGCAAAGCGGGGGTGGGTTATACATATAAACCTTCCCCTTGAATCACTCTATCTATTACAAAAAACCGCTTCAAAATCCGTTGCGTAGTTTTAAAGATTTATGCATACATAGGGACGGACAGAAGAATGCGACTTTGTTTTATACTATGTAGTGATTATTATTTATTTATAAATACGATACTATATAAATCTCCAACTGTGTCTCAAGAGAGAATTAGCAAACTGACGTGACACTGGGCTGATCGTACCTACTTCTCAGCCCATAAATTACCCACTGCTAATTACCCACTGCTGAGTCGGGCCTCCTCCAGTTACATGGAGGGTAAATGGCCTACTGTGCCACGCTGGCCAGACGGGTTAGCACAGGGTTTCGTATCAAGTTTTCCTTCTCTAGGTAAGCTAGGTTTTCGGCCTAGTCATTTTCTATTGTCGACTCTTCCGACACCCTTAGGGGCTGGGGTGGTGACACAGTGTATACTAAATCCGTCACCACACGGAGGCAATGGTTATATGTCCAGCTCACGTCCCATCACTAAGGTAAGCCAATAACTAGATAAAACGTTGACCAACTTCGCACCTGAATGGAGACTACGGTCAGTAAGTATCATTAGGTTTCGACAGCTTATAACGATAGAGAAAGTTACTTTGAACTTGCCTAACTTTGATCAAGAGCAGTATTGTTTATCATCATCATCATTCCATCCAAAAGACGTCCAGTGCTAGAAACAGACCTCCCCAAGAATTTCCACGAAAGCTGATCCTGAGCTGACCTGGTTATATCAGGCGAACTTGACCCTGTCTAACGGTTCAGAACGCAGAGGAGCTGACCGGAACTCCGTTAGTGCTTTTTAAAAAGTTGATCAATATTAAAAAAAAACTACATTGTTTCTTGCCGGCTCTTCTCTGTAGAGCAGCCTTCCGAACCAGTGGCCGTTTCGGCATGAATGTGAGTGAACGCAGGTTTTTTATAAGCACATTTGTCTATTAAGACAGATCTGTGAGAGCTAGCCCACGCAAAAGTAACAAAGGGCCCACCGACACCAGCAACGGCATCTGTTCATTGTTTTAAAAATACCACCGTGCACGCCATAGTTTGCGGCACAGAACCGGCGATCGTCATGACCACGCTAGAAAGTGGTCAATGTATTCGTGGCATCTGCCAATTGGCACCAAACCGTCTTATTCTGCGAAATCTCTCTATGACGCCATATATTTTACCTATTTTGGCTGTGCATACAAGGATGTGCTGATGGATTTAGAATACGTGGTGTCGCCGCCCCATTTCATCCTGAGGGTGTCATAAGGTCGAAAACCTAGCCGCAAGCGAAGGAAAACTTGATACGAAACCCGTCTGGACAGCGTAGCCATAAGCGGCTCTAACCCCTTTGTAGTTGGAGGAGGCCCGACTCAGCAGTGGGTCATTTGTGGGCTGAGAAGTAAGTACATACAAGGATATATGACAATCTATGTGGTGACGGATTTATTATTACATAAGGTCACCATCATACTTATACAATCCTGAGGGTGTTGTAAAGGAGAGTAAAGAACGCGACAAGCAGATCACCCAGCCGCAAGAGAAGGAAAACTTGATACAAACTCTGCGCCAACCCGTCTTGCCACCGTGGCATAGTAGTTTACCTCAGTAGTGGGTCGTTAATGGGCTGAAAACAAAAGAGAAAAGCTAGGAGCTTCACGGAGCGTGTGATGAATTAATAAAAAACTGTTTTACAGAAAATACCGTAGTTAACCAACTTCAAAATATGCACTGTAATAAATAAACAAGTATCACAAGTCGGTGCCTTCAATGGTTGTATATTTTTCCCATTCAAGTGCAAAATTTTGTAGTCGGCTATGTTTCTTGTTAAAACGGTTTTTTTTGCTGAAATTACGATGATGGTGATAGGAAAAATTTTACCTCCTTGTGGCCTTTAAGCCCTTTATATTGACGGAATTTATTAAGAATAAAAAATGCCTTGACATAGATAAGTAACAGAATAGGTTCGGATAACGAAATTGCTATTGGTACAGTTGTAATACCAGCCGTGTTACTACACGCACTGCGTGTATGGTCTTTTAGCACTGTCAGATCAATTATCATGTTGAAGTGGCGAAGACACTGACACTATTACGGTTTGCCGTTTCAGAATGAACAACTTACGACTCAATTTTGAATGGTTCACCAACTTGTTGAAATCTAAGGTTGTCGAATGAGACGGCTACGGGTCTGGATAGACAGGTAGGTACTACCAATCGTATGTATTAAGAGTACGTTAGATGTACGTGTGGTGTCAGATTTAGAATACATATTGTCATTAGCCCATACCATCTTGAGGGTGTCGCAAAAGAACGCAAGAGGCAGATCACCTAGCCAAAAGAGAAGAATATCTTGATACAAACCCTGTACCAACTCGTCTTGCCAGCGTGGCACAATATAATAGGCACAATGGTGAGAGCCGCAGCCCGCCAGGGCATTTCCTTGAATTGCCTGCTCAATCTTAGACCCTGTGGTTGCTTTCCATCACGCAAGGAAGTTCAAAGGCATTCAGATCACTGATAAACAAAAAAAAATACATACTTAAACTTACACTTTCGTTTAGAGATAGGATTTTATCCGGAAAAAACACAAATGTGGGAAAATATAGGGAAAGGACCCGGGAAAAATTCCCGAATGGGATAAGATTCGGGTATTTTCATATTTAGCATCTATTTCATCTAGGTAATGTGTAGTGTACCAAGTATATATATCAAATAATTCAAATATTACGTACTATTTAGGTACTATTACTACTAGTTAGAGCTAATCTAACTTTGTTTATTTTCATAATTAAATAAATACGTTAAATACCCTCTATGCTTTCTAAAAAAAACCTGTTGTGTGTGTTCATCAGACTTCATCCGCTCTTAACAACAAGTAACAAAATTTATGATAAGATAAGAAGACGTCTTTTTGTTGTTATAATAAACTGCTGGTTTTATTTTAGTTCCATTATGACGTTTCGAACAACCGGCAACAGTTAGTGCCCTACTTGCGCTGACGCAAAGTATCTATTTTTCGCTGCATTTGTTCTAAAAATATTTTTTTATTAAGATCGTGATAATTACGTTCAATAATAAAAATACCTCGTCTTTTTTCCCACATAAATACCCGGTTTTATAAACCTGGGCATATTCCTGTTGGGTATTTCCCACTGCCCATCTCTACTTTCCTTAGACTCTACTTAGGATGGCTATTAAGGTATTTGTTACATTACACCCTGTATAGGTGAAAAAACAATAATAAACATACCATATCTGCTGGGAAGGCGGGCCCCATCATAAGACAATATCTTTCACACGTCAATGACCCAAGAGTAATTAATCACTATCACTATGAACTAATCACTGACCAATGCTATATCGCAATGCAAGAAGTTTCACTTCCGTTCAAACGAAACTAAGCCCAGGATAATATACAATACTTCAAAATGACTGCATCCATATTCCGAAGCTCTTGTGCCTTGCTCTTAAAAATTTGCTTGCCTTTTAGTATAACTACTGTATAGTATCTTGATATGGGAGATATTAAGAATGTTTTAAATGTTTTAATAAGCTTAGGCAAAACCGATATACCTACATGGTGATTTTATCAAGATTATCCAAATATAAGCAATCGGTCTTTAGGTTAAACGAAACGCATTAACTATTAGGCAAACAGGTATGCAAGGTGATTTTATCAAGATTATCCAAATATAAGCGTCGGGCTTTAGGTTAAACGAAAAGCATTATTATTATTAAAACTGCTGTACTCCAAAATTTGTTGAAGAACATATTCAATAGAAAATATAAAAAAAAATAGAAGTACTCTGACTGCCCCAGAGCCAAAAGAACGATCGACTCTAAATCGCCTATTTCAAAATGGGTACCTTTTCAAAAATAGAGCTGTATTGTTTTAAAAAGGATTCATGACCTACTTTCTCACCGATCCCGGTCTACAGAGTAAATACTGTTAAGTAAAGAGTTGATATTATACTATTTGATAACTTTATGTGAAATATTAGTGAAATAGAAGTCAGAGGCATTTGCAAGTTGCAAAATTTCATTTGGCAAATTAGAAAGCATCTTTAGATTCAGTTGGTATTGCCATTTAATTGAATTAGGGAAGGTTTACTTCCAAATGTTTATAATTACTACCTAATTACTACTACTATATTTCTGGAGGGGGCGGAACAAGACTAGTATTTCCTTAAGAAATTAGAGGAGTCCTATACAGGATTGCTACTGATGATGATGAAAATATCATAGAACTTCGTGAAATACAATAGGTGTATTTACATTTATCACAGTGGGTCATAACAAAAAGACCATGTAATTGTTTAAGACGCGCCTCTGAATAGGTCGTTTATCAAGCATAAGCGACCCTTGGCATCGCACCGATTATGTTTTTCTATTTAGTTAATTTAACCATCGTTAATCAATTGACACAAAAAGAGATTTAAAAAATAGGAGAGGCCGATGAAATTTGTTATCATAATCTAATGAGTGAAGGCATAATAAACACGAAGAAAAAACTTGTTATTCTGTGCGGTGACGGATACATAGTGTCGCCACTCCATTACATCCTGAGGGTGTCGTAAGAGTCGTCATAAAGAAACGACATGGCCGAAAACCAAGCCGCAAGAGAAAGAAAACGTCACACGAAATTCTTTTCACTTTTTCTTTTTTTTTATGTCGGAGATCCTCTTGGAGTCCGGGCCTTTGGGGCTGGCCGGGCTATGTGGGACTCCGGGGCGCGTAGAGATGGTAAATTGTGGCACTTATGTGGTTAAACACAATATTTATTTATTGCGCTATCATACACAAAAATGACAATTTATAGTACATAGAAAATGTAACACTTCAGAACTATTACAATTATATTGGTATTTTCTTTATTATCTCATTGTTACATATATTTTTACAAAAGGAAACAAATTCATAAAAATATATATAAAAATAGGATGTCACCCGCCGAAGACGAAGTCAATGACCCAAGCCAACGGCGGTTAGGGGTCAGCAGAGAGGAATCTTCTTACAATCCGCGCAGTCTCTAAAAGGACGGCTTTCTGGGCCAAGTGCTTAACCCAACAACTAAGCGAGAGCTTTTCAAGATAGCGATTAAAGCCGACACAACAATCGGCACAATGATAGTAGAATCAACACCCCACATTGAAGTAATCTCATGAGCCAAGTCAAGGTATTTGCTCAGTTTTTCAGTTTCGGCCTTTATGAGATTACCATCATGTGGAATGGTGATATCAACTATCATTGCTTTGCGCACCGACCGATCTATTAGTACTAAGTCAGGCCTATTAGCTACAATAGTCCTGTCAGTAATAATAGATCGATCCCAGTATAATGTGATAAGACCATTATCCAAAACTGGTGCAGGCTGATACTGGTAATACGGAATTTCACTATCAATAAGGCCATGTTTCAAAGCAAGTTGCTGGTGAATTATTTTGGCAACTTGGTTATGCCTGTGCAAATACTCACCATTGGCTAGACGAGAACAACCGGAGACAATGTGTCTAATAGATTCACCGGGGCAACGACAAGCCCGACAGATGTCAACGGTGCCATCTTTTATAATATGTCCGGTAGTTGTTCGTCATAACCACTTCGTCCATGATTGCACAGACAAAACCTTCTGTTTCAGCGAAGAGATTTCCGAAACTAAGCCAAGAAATTGATGCCTGTTGATCGACATCAGGACCTGTAAAAGCGCGATAAAAGCGACCATGTAATTCCTTGCTCTGCCATACAGCTATACGGTCTGGAGTGGTTAATACCTTTAGCCTGCGCCAGTTTTGTTTTGCCATTGATAAAGGTGTGAATCCATTATCGACACTGACAACATCCCGATGTAAATTTATCCTATTACAATTATTTTTATTTTATTATTTAACATTTTATACTCAACGGTAAAGAAGTTTTCACTTAGATATAATCACTTAGGTATATCAATCCCAAATAAAACAGTAACAATACATTTTCTATTCTGCGCCAGTGTGTCAAATATAAATATTAATTTAATATAATATTTAATTTATTATATAATTTATTTAAAAAAATATAGCAATAAATGTTTTTTATGTATCTAGACGCGTTCGCGGTATATGCAGACACTATAATAGCTGCGTCTCCTAACCTTAAGGGTGTCGCGAGTCCAGAGATTTTATCTCATCTAAAAATATGCGTACCGCGCTAAAAGAAGTTTTCACTTCAAAAAGCTGGATGCTGGATAGCTTAGCTGGAGTCTATTGTATTATGTGACCTTCTCCAGGTACAGCCATCAGCCCCGACTGCTATTCTATCTATGGCAGTCAGTACACGTAGTCTTAATTGTGAATAGTGTCTATGGTTAGAATAATGGCGAGACTGGAGTCTACTCCAGTCTCGCCATTATTCTGATTCTGGGCTGATGGCTGTACCTGGAGAAGGTCACATAATACAATAGACTCCAGCTAAGCTATCCAGCATCCAGCTTTTTGAAGTGAAAACTTCTTTTAGGACATTATATGTTCATTTTTTATATAATTGTCTCGCGATTTGCGGTGGAACCTTCACCTTTCGACCTAAACACTCGTGTGAAAATATCCGACCAACTTGTCTGCCCACTTCACAAAATTAACAGGCGTAACGTTACTGGTAACAATATCTGACGTATAATATCTCCGTGTAGATATGTATCGAGTTGAAAAAACTGTTACTCGGTTACTCGCTTCTCATTTTTTACGTTCGATATTCAATCTACATTGGCAAAGCTCGTTGACAGTTGCCATAAAATAAAATAAAATTGCGGTGAGTGAGTCGGGCTTTTATTCAATTGAGTTCCGTATAAAATCTAAATAAATCATCTTTTAATTGACCACCCTATAATAAAATCGGCAAACAACAATGGAAGCCACAGAATCAACTTTTACTTGTCATTAACTTCTCAGTTTTCATTCATCATTAGTTATCAATTTCGTCAAATCAACAAAATCTTTGTAAAATACATTAAACGTCAATAATTAATCAGATTAGTGCGTAAAAAGGTGAAACAACCGGTTCTTGGACACTGGCAGAATCGCAACTAACGACTCGATTGCCATAAGACAGAAAAAAACGACACATGCTGCGCTATCTATCCGTCAACGATTAGTATTTTTTACGACGACAGTGGTTTTGAAATGCAGGTATTCACACTAATCACGATTCGCGTAATATAACGAACGTCTTAAATCACGTTCGTCAAGTCGTTATACTTTTGTGACGGATTCTTAAAATATAGTTATTCATCCAAGGCTTTGAACTCTGATTCACGAACTGAACGTGACAATCAATTCGAACATTTTGCCAAACGTATATAACACGATTCCGTAAAGAAAGTGGACGTCCATCCACCATTATCGTATCGTGTTTTCACGAAACGTCAATAACAGAACCTGAAATGGCCTCACGCAACATTTTACATTGCGGAGCCCTAAAATAACACCCACTTGCGCCAGACCTGTAGAAAAACGCCTAGGTACTTTTCATTCAGTTTTTACGCCGCAAGTATGTGACCGGTACATTGGGCGTAACTTTTTCTGAATGGACAAGATGGTGGCAAAAACGGGGACAAGTCTTAACAGGCTTTGGCAATGCTGTAGAAAATGGACATGACATAATTTTTACAATGAACTTTCCATCTTTGTGTATGGATCTCATAACATTCCTCCCAAGAGATTTGTGGTGATGGATCTAGAATACACTGTGTCACCACCCCATTTCGTCATGAGGGTGTCGTAAGAGCTGACAAAAGGAGATGACACGCCCCTAAGAGAAGGAACACATTATACGAAACCGTGTGCCAACCCGTCTGCCCAGCGCGGTTGGCTAATTACTCTACATGGAAATGGGGGAGGCCCAACTCAACAGTGGGTTATATACGGGCTGAGTGGTAGTAGGCCCATTTCAGCAGTGGGTGAGTGATGGCCTGAGATGTTGAAGGTGGCATAAATATGTTACGTTAATTGTAAAATTTTGGACACTTGTAAACCGTACAGAAATTATTAAAAGCACAGTCAAGGATACAAGTGTTGCAGTTCATTGTAATTATCGACACGAGACTTTTAACACGGCAAGCAAACTACCTTAAAAATTAAAGTAAACACGAAAATTGTAATTTAAATATCGTTTTCTCACGATTTTTTAACTCTGTTACTATTAATACTCAGCCCGTATATGACCCACTGCTGAGGCGGGCCTACCCCTGTTAAATGGAGGGTAATTAGCCTACTGTGTCACGCTGGCCAGACGGGTTGGCACAGGGTTTCGTTTCAGAAAGCCTCGATGACTGAGGGCGTCCCAGTGTACCGGGCCGCCCTCTCTGATAGTCGCTTGCCCGCGTAGCGGGCACCTCGTCGGGGCGACTTTGACTGCGCTCGCGCGAACCGTTGGCGCCCCAAGCGTGCCGTGTGAGGGTATACCGCTGGGGTTTTAGTGGGTATACGGGTTCTGTCCCGGGAGTCCCACATAATCACCGACCTCTCCCCGGGGGGCGGTGGTATGCGTAAAGCATTTCCCCAGCGAAACAAAAAAAAAAAAAAAAGGGTTTCGTATCAAGTTGCCCTTCTTTTACGGCTACGTTATCGGCCTTGTCATCTCCTTTTGTCGGCTCTTAAGACACCCTCAAGATGGAATTTGGTAGTGACACTATATATTCAAAAGCCGTCACCACACTGACAACAAATACTTATACTTAATAATATACTATTATGCTTACCAATAATTGGACCACAAGATAGCACATACCACCACGTGTATGCGATAAGAGCCGTCCGATTTCCTTCAACCCACCATCGGGCAATTACGGGACACTACTCATTATTTTAAGAAAACATTAACTACTTAACATAAAAATTGGAGGCGAAAACGCTCCGCAATTACCTCCCGTACAAAATTGCGAATTGTATAATGTAGATGGCGAGAACCAGTGATTTAGGACACTGGAAGTGCACTGCGCTTATTTTTGTTTTATGAAGATAGCCAGCGCACTTTGAGCTACTGGAGGCGGCGACTAGTAGCCGCCACAAGCTGCGGACCCATTTTGTTCAGCATCGGCGCACACTGAGCGTTTGAGTGGCCGCGACCGAACCACAAGCTGCGGGAGTCGACCGCGCTCGCTACTTGTGGCCGCGATACAGGTCTAGTCTTTTTGTAAGCTTCGTTCTGAATGCAAGTACACGATGTCTACGGATCCGAATCCTCATTTTGATGTTTGTATTTCCAACACACACATCCGCCTCTGTCGAGTACACTTAAACAACTGCCGCAAGTGGCAGCCACTGAACGCCGCGTCCAGCCACCAGTGGCTGGTGCTGGTGGCGGCGTGTAGTTGTCTGCCTGAAACACTGGATTAGTAGCGGCGACTGGTGGCCATAATGTACGGGGGCTCTAAGTGTTGAAGCTAGAAGCGGCTACAAAAGAAGAGTGTACGAAAGAAGAGTGTACTGTGCCACATTGGCCAAACGGATTGGCTCAGGGTTTTGAATCAAATTTTCCTTCTCTTGTGGCTAGGAGTTCTCATTTCCTTCTGTCAGTTTTATGATACCCTAAGGATGGAATGGGGTGGTGACACTATAATCAAAATCCGTTAATTTAACTATAAACGGGTTTATACGAAATCGAAGTTAATTATTATATTGATGGGCTGTTTTAAGTTTTAAAACGATTGTCTTAAATGTGGATTAGAAATATCTATCGATGCCTATTTATTCGATAGATATAATTTTTTCAATCGATGTAAATTCTATAGACAACCACATTGGCGAATATGTGGCAGTTCTCTTCGTTGTAAGAGGCGAATGCATCTCTTTCGTGGTCCCACAGGAACGAATGGTACACGTACACGTTCTGTTGTCGAATAATATTTTGGGAATAATAGCTGCTCAATTGTTGCTAAACTTTTAAAATGAGTTACGGGTTAAGCTCGACACATATACCATATGAATAAACACCAATTATTTTAAGAAATTTTTTCCGGTAAACAATAACAATAACGAATTTAATATTCGAAAAAAAAGCCGCCTAAAGCACTGACCGCGCGGCTCATCTATTAATACCTATATCTCTCCACTCACTGGACCCACCGCGGTACCCGCCAAAACTCGTATGAAATTCGGGGTAAAAAACAAGATGGCGGCGCGCCCCAGTTCAAATGCTCAGGGTTTAAGTACTCCTCGATCCAGATACGGCACGTATCATTAAAGTAATTGTACTGTGAAGTTTATCGTTCATTTACAAAAGATTCGGTAAATGATGAAGCTATAAAATAATATTTGCGTAACCTTATCGCCTATGCTTCCAATGAATCTTCAGACTAATTGCCGATTATAGACTAGCCGCCTGACCCAGCTTCTCATGGGTATTTACCAAACATTTCAAAACTCAACAAATTTTGTGACGTTTCTGAAAAAAAACTTTTTTGGCAGGTATTATGATGAATTTTTATGGTGAAAGTCCAGTAGTTTCAGAGCCTATTAATTAAATGCAAACAAACAAGAAAATATTTCCTCTTTCTAATAATAGTTTCGATAGTTGGTGTAGATATCATTTGTGTGTGTAAATTATTGTTTTTAAAGAAACCTCGCGATGTAAAAATACCTAGAGTGAAGAGAAACCGTCAAAAGTACTCAACTCAAAAAGTCTTCGTTAACGGTTCGTGTGGATTTTGAAAAAATATGTCACCATCCACAATATACTACGCGTGCGAAGCTTCTATTCGCATTAATATTTAAAAGGAAAGGAACAATTCAAAGTCCCTTGACGACAGCGAAACGAGATAAGAAAAAAATGCGACAATTAAGTATGTGTAGTCCGAAAACCGAAAGCCGGTTTCGGGCGCACTTTCTCACGGACTGCAGGCGGTGTTTGCTCTGCATGCACATTGGGCTAATGACGTGTTTAATGCGAAAGAAATTTACCATCGCGCAATCAGCCGTCCACAATTCAGGGGTATACTAAGGATTCGTGAGTGCTGGAACTTGGAACAAGCAACTAGATTCTAGTCAAGCTGAAGACAGGGCGCTATGGCGCTCTTTAGGGGAGGCCTATGTCCAGCAGTGGACTAATGTGGGCTGATGATGATGATGATGATGATGATGAACTAGATTCTTAACTTCACTTTTGACTTTTCAAAAACACCTGTAAATAGGTTCAATTGAAATAAATGATTTGAGTTTGAGTTTGAGCTTACAAATGCGCCAAAAGTAAGTTGTACGATGGTACAGCTAGCTAATTTATTTCATAAAATTAGAGTAGGCACTCAGAGGCGGGGCCGGGAAATAAATCATGTTCCAATACTTAAGATGTCGTTTCCTCGTTTCAGCCCATAAATGACCCACTACTGAGTCGGGCCTCCTCCAAATTCATGGAATGAAATTAGCCTACTGTGCCACGCTGGCAAGACGGGTTGGCACAGGGATTGTATCAAGTTTTCCGTCTCATACGGCTAGGTGATCTGCCTCTTACGACCCTTTAGTCGCCTCTTTCGACATCCTCAGGATAGTGTGGGGTGGTGACATTGTGTATTTTAAATCCACACCGACAAGATTTAGCTTTAGTTTAATCGAAACGCAACTAAAATATGTTTTTTTTTTGGCTGGAACAATACTGATAGCCTCAGATGATTATGATCAGGTTTACGGGATGAGAGGGCGAGCGCTGCAACAACTTGCGCTCCAGCCATAAAATATAATGTATCAAATTTAATTGCATTCAAAACAAATGGTAGGCCGCCTTCCCAAGTAAAATTTCATGAAATGAGAGAAGGTTCGGTAGGAGCTGGGCGCGGTCTGACATACCCATTGATGCAAAATCGCTCCAAAACAGGTTAAAAAATGGCCGCTCAGCGATCTGATTATGCATAAGTTACTCTTATCCGAGGCGGCTATAAAATATATTTATACGTACAATGGTCGCCAGTCGTCTAAATTCGATCATAATTAATTTAATTTACAGTTCTCTAAATATAATTCTTAATTTCACCACAGACTTTAACAATAAACAACATAGATTAAATGAATGTTATGCATAATTAAAAAATATATTAGCATTCTGCACTCCTTGCCTACACAATACACATAATACATAATATACAATTGCATACTCCTCAGTACGTGCAATTATTGAAAAACGTGCAAAACCTCTCGACCAACGAGGCAAATTTAGAAATTAACTTTTACTGAACCCACATATATTAGGTACAAAAAGAATTATTCTTTCGGTCATCAATTTCGGTAAATTTGTGTAATTTATTTGAATGCCCGTAAGAGAAACTTTTTATAGCCGAATTACTTTTTGTGTTTGTAATTTTCTTGGGTTTTTTTTTAATATTTCTGGTCGTATTTATCGCGATTCTCATTTAAAATTTCGTAACACTATCTTCGGAGTACCAAAACGTCAAATAAATAAGTTTGGATTGACACTTTGCTCTTTTATTGATGGTAAAATATCTATGTTATTGAAAGTTCAACCAGTATTTTTGTGTTTTTAATCGATTCTATAACCAATGTCTGGCTGTTATTTAAGAAAATAAACTGTTCGAAATATAAATAAATTAAGTTTAAAAAACATAAATGTGATGTGATCGCTACCTTCCTCGAATGATGAGAATGAGGTATTTTTTAAAGGATTGTAACCTGACCTCGGTCAGAATAAGATTTCATCATTTATATACAAATTAATAACGCTTCGATGTGTGTTTACAACGTACATATTACAACAGACAGAAAACATTCAATTGCTCTATACGTTGTTTTGCTGGTCTGTGTCTTACGGATTTCCTCGTTGGTCTAGTGGTTAGATGTGCCGCCTTTGGATCAACGGGTCCCGGGTTCGATTCCGGGGTCGGGCAAGTGTCTTTGTCTAAACCAGAGGCACTGGCTCGGAGTCTGGGTGTCATTTCTATCTATAATATGTATGTATTTACAAAAAAAATATTATATAAGTAGTTTATCATCCATCTCGTTACCATAACACAAGCATTAAGTAGCTTAGCTTGGGACGAGATGGCGTTGTGTGAAATGTCCAAGGTTTTTTTTTTTTCTTATCCCCAACTACGTTACCTTCAGCAGAGTTTAATATTGTAAAAGTCCCACTGCTGCATCGGGCTCCCCCACTTACGGGAGGGAAATTAGCCTACTGTACCAGTACAGGCCAGGGATTTTGATAGAAGTTATCCTTGTCTTGCGGTTAGGTTTTCTGTCATGTAATTTTCTTTAGTCGGCTCTTACGATCGGGTATTCTTAATTCTATTATTCATTGGAGATTCTTGAATTATTTTCTTTTAAACCTACTTCTAAAAGAGAGATATTATGTTTGTATTACACTGGTATATTATTAATTTTAATATTATGAACGAATCCATCTAATCTATACTAATATATAAAGCTGCAGAGTTTGTTTGTTTGTGTGTTTGTTTGTTTGTTTGAACGCGCTAATCTCGGGAACTACTGGTCCGATTTCAAAAAATCTTTCAGTGTTAGATAGTCCATTTATCGAGGAAGGTTATAGGCTATACTTTATTTTCAAAAGAATTAGGGATCCGTATGAAAATTGCGATTTTGTAAACCAAGGTGTAAAATCGAAAACCTATTTATGCGTGCACTGCAAAAACTATTGACAATAGAACAAAATGATGTACTACGGGTTTGTAGGTTTTATAAAGATCTACAAAAAAGTCCGCGAGAGCACATATCTAACTATCATAGTTTAGTCACAATAACCGATTTTAGTTTCATAAAAAATATGCACGGGTTCGAAGCCCACGCGGGCGAAGCCGCGCACAAAAGCTAGTGTGTAATAAGTGTTCATAAGTATGTCTGTTGAAAGTGTTTTTTATTTGTCATAATCTTTGTGATCCCATCTAAACCCACTTTATCATGGCTATCCCATCCCATAAGTTACCCATCACGGGATTTGCGATTTAATGGCATGGAAATTATCTCACTCTAAGGTGCTTGCCAGTTCGGTGGTTAAAAGGTTTCCTGTCAAGTTTTCTTTTACATACCTACATTGTTTTTTTCATAGGCACTGGCCCAGTGGAAGTCGATTAGTAAATAGTAGTAGTAGAGTAATGTAGTAACAAACATTTTATAAAACAAAAACCGTACTGGAAATGTTTTGGAAGTCCATTAAACATTAACGTCATCTATTTACTCGTACTTTTTTAACTAACGCGAATTTAAAAAAGAACTTTGAGTATTTTATGTGGGATATTGGTATTTTTTAAATAATACGCTATTTGACAGTAAGTAGCATACTGAAATTCAGCGCTGTAATACCCATCGGGTGTGGCAGCTGAACGCTGAGTGAAGTCTAGTTCATAGTTACTCCAATATATTTAGTATGTTATATAAAAATTACTCCAAGTCACTGTAACTCTGAATAAATATATTTCATTTCATTTCAAAATACGGCAATTTAGTCACGTGCTCCTAATATACGGCAGCTCAGCTAGGAGATATACGGCAGTTAAAATTATAATGGCAACAGCATTCAAGATCCAAAACGCGTCTAGGACAAGGAAACGTCTCTGCTAGGCGCGCGACCGCCGCTTTCCCACGAGCCTAATACCTCAACTGGTACGCCACTGGATTGCGGTCTGCGGTGCTCCTCATTTTACAGTACAAATGGCTATCGGATAACTTCTGGACAGCGTATATTTTAATCTACTTCGCCGAAGACCGCGGACCAACTAGCGGCGGTGCTAAAATGGTTCTATATCCCGAGGCAATTAGAAAACTACTAATTCAAAGCAATTAAGTTATTTATTGTTTAAAAATTATGCAAAATCAAGTCTCATGTGCGCAATCAGCTAATATTTACACTTTCCTATTTACCACCGGTACCGAAGGCTTTAAATCTCCATTTTTAGATACAAAGGCGGTTAATGCAGATTTGTGAGAGCAAGTTCGCGCAATAGTCAGAAAAGGTCGAACATCAGCAGTATTTAGAACGACGTGCCTGAGCCAACTGACTCCCAGAAACGGCACTTATTCACAAGCATGACGCGTATGACGGCTATCGCCCTCCTCAACCATACTTCAGGGAAGAAAGCTCTGCCGCGAGTTTTTGGATAAGCATGACCACTCGGGCATCAATCCCAATCATATCTTGATTACAGAATATTGCATTAATTACTTATATACAGATAAAGTTAACAACATATTACAAATATCTAGTACCTCCACACAGAGGAACCGACAAGAAACCCTATCTCAGTTTGACTTAAAGAACTATGCCGATCAGACTGCAATTACCGACTTCCTCTACGCACACTACGTCACACACCACTCACTATGCACATACGAAGTAGTTTGAACCTGGAATCTCTCCTATACTGCGCTTTTCCAGAATGTCAAATTCTTAAAACTAACCAAAGGCAAGTGGGATTTTTAAATATTAAGCTCCTCCAGCTTGCCGTGTTCTCAAGCACAAATCTGGACATTGTCTTTTTAAGAGCACTCATTAAACTTATTAAATTAAGACTACTTCCCACGAAGCCGTGTCTTGGTAAAACTGGTTCTCATCAATTCGGCTGGTGATGTGCCATAAACATTACTTTTCATTACTATATGAGCTTTATCATCATTGTGTCATACTGTGCCCCTCAGTCGACAGGCCTGCTCTGGTGAATAACCTGCTGTGGTCTTCCGTGGCGTTACTTGGCCGCCACCCCATTTCATGCTCAGGCTGACGAAAGGAAATGCTAAGGCCGAAAACCTACTCGTAAGAGAACACTTTATACGACCCCCTGTGCCAACCCGCCTGGCCAGGGTAACGCAGTAGGCTAATTTAACCGATATGTAATTGAAGGAATTTATGAGCTGAGAAGTAATAGTGAGCCTGCTGTGTCACGTTGACCAGGGACAATGGTATTTTCTGTTGTAGGTCCCATGGAGGAAGCTACCACACTATACACCGTAGTAGAAGCTACGGTCCAGGTCTGTGATTGATACAAATACGAGAAGACCGCACGACTGAGAGTAGACGAGTAGACACTATGTAGAGATATGAACGTAATAGATCTTAATGGTATACAGCAGAAGGATATGTATACAAAGGTAAAGGGAAACATAAAAGATGAATGGATTGTAAGAGTCGTGGAAACTCCAGAGTCAGCCATGTAACATAAACATACAGTCTTCGTCTGCATTGATGTTCCTTCTTTGCAAATTGATGTTGCTGATTAAGTTAACGCGATGTAGCTAATTACAATTGGGTGCATGACGGAATGAATGATTGATCAGGAGTAGAGTCCTCGCCAAACTTTATGGCCGCTCTGAATGTGGCCGTCGTCTCGGTGCGAACTTGCGCATCGCACATTTCATAACCAATACGAAGGTAGAACACTCACACTAACGCACAGCGAGGACGCTTGCGGGTGAAAGACGGCGAGTGCGGGCGTGCCCTGCCTCCACCCTCCCGCTGATATTTTTTTGCTCTGCGCAGCGTAATGCGGCTACACTCAGAGCGGCCATAAAGTTTGGCGAGGACTGTAATTAGTAGGATCTTCTTTACGTCGTCCCTTGCAACATTTGATACTCAAATAATCATATCAGAAAAAATAGTCTTGTGCTCGTGAATTACATGTTTGTAAACTGCCCCTGCGACACAGATTATACATAGTGCAGGGATTTTGTTTAAAAAAAAAATGGCATCGTAATAAGCCCAACACTACCAGCGGTGCGTATCCCAAAAATGTAAAGGAACGCAGCAATCTGGGCGCTGCACCTAACCCTTAAGCTGTCCAGTCGAAGGGCTTTTTTGGTAAAATATTCGGAACCAGTTCGCGAGTGCATCGACCGGAGTCGGTGCCCGAGGCGGAGGGAGGTATTTGGGCTCATTTCGGCACCAAAATCGCACATCGTAACGTTGTTTTTACCTGCAACTTTATTATTATTAATTGGATCACTGAGTTGTGTCCAATCATGGAAATCGTTAAGGAACGGTCAGGAAAGATGCGCAAACTTTGGGTTCTGTATATTGTTCTGACTTAGAATACACACCAACCCAGATTATCCTGAGGGTGTCGTAATAGTCGACAAAAGGAAACGACAAGGCCGATAAGCAAGCCGTAAGACAAGAAAAACTTGAAACGAAACCTTGTGCCAACCCGTCTGGCCAGCGTGGCACAGTAGGCTAAAGGCCTACTGTGTCATTAGCTTCTAGGGAAGAGTTCTAATTAGCCAACTCGATTAAATGAATTTTGATTTTGATTAGAATACCTGTCAGATATACTGCAGAAACTAAAGACTAAATGTATCGACTGCCGTAGATTAGAGAATGGTAGCCTGTACCCCCGTGCCCTCCGAAGCACGAAGAATGTCAAGTGTTTTAAATTCTGGATACTCATCCAATAGACTCGGAAGTTGCTGATCGAATGTGTTCTATAGTACCCGATTGCCAACGGCTTCCTTTGGTCAAAAAGCGTATTGCTTTTGTTTTTCGTCGTCGTTTCAGCCCATGAGGGGGCTCCTCCAAATTGATGAAGGGAAATTACCCTACTGTGCCATGCTGGCATGACGGATTGGCACAGGGTTTGTATCAAGTTTTCCTTCTCTTCGGCTACTTGGTCTGCCTTTTATGACACCCTCAGGATGGTATGTGTTAGTAGGTAAAAATTGGGGTTTCCAGATCAGATAAGATCTGAAAACCCCAATTTTCAATAAATGTGTATTCAAATATACGATTCCAGATCAGATAAGATCTGAAAACCCCAATTTTCAATAAATGTGTATTCAAATATACGAAATCTTGTTTTCGTAATAATGACCTACTATTTGAATATACTATTTATTGCATATTCATTCAATAGATTGTGATCTGTGTGATTGGTCATAGAGGTGTTGTTGTGATCATGTATCTATTTGAGAACTGGTGCAAAATAATCGGACCTAATCAGATCTGTTTCCGAGGTACTTAAAGTTATTATATTTTATGTATGGAATAATGTTCTAACCTGATCTGATCTGTTTTCTGTGGGTAAGTAGTCATTACATTTTAATTTTGAGTAATATTCCAGCCTGATATGATCTGTTTCTTGCGAAATGTTATTGCGAAATCTGTGGGAATTACTATACATATAATCAACCTTTTAATGAATAAAACAAGAAAATATTTATTTCAAAAATTTATTAGTTACTTAGAGTGTTTATACTACATTGTTTATACACCATTTATTTAAACAGAGAACGTTTTTCAAGGCACATACTGAATCATGATAAATACAACTATACACATCATGAGAGTTTTCATATTGTTTATATAAGTTTAATAAACTAGGACAACCTTTATCTTCTAAGTTATTAACATTAGCACTATTTACAATTTTCCTTAACCATGACACTTTTTCTGAACCTTTGACATAAACACATTTATCTCTTAAAATATTTAAGACCAAATTCTGATAATTTAAGTAAGGCACAATTCCTTCCTTCCAGTATATCTTTCTATTGCGCTCAATCCAACTTACTAGTCGCCGTTCTTGTTTAGTCAAGTCGTAAAATGGGAATGGAGGTTTTATTAAAAATACCTGTATTTTTTTATCGCATAATATCGCAATTTCCTTTACTATAAATTCGTTAGCTTCTGATTTGAAACCTTGAACATCTACAATTGCAGTCATGATAGCCTGCGCACAATGTTACTTAACGGTTTGTATTCCACAAGTCGATCGTTAATAATTAAACAATAAGCAGTTGTGTTATCTGGTATCAATGTTGAACATTCAAATTCCAACCTTACGTCTACCGGGCCTGTTTTTAAACAGTCATTTTGCCTTGAACAATCTATGATAAAAAGTGGTGCTTTTTCTTTAAAATCTTTCAGATCAAGCAAGGGATCGACAGGGCTGTTATAATACGACTGACGAAATTTCACATACATTTCATATAATATACTGTACTTGTTTTCAGAAAACTTTAAGCCTAAAGGCTCATAAGGGTAATATTGAGAATTCAAAAATAGCGTTACGTTTGTCACATCGCAATGATCAAATACTGAGCTGTCTTTCGATTTATTACTTTTTCTATTAGTCTGCAAGCAAAAAATTACATACCGGGGCTTTTCTAATTGAGAAGCAGTTTTTACTGACCAAGAATGCTTTGTGGTTTTAGGTAGTAAAGGATACTCATATAAATCCCAATTTCTAAATGCCATCTGAATAGGTTTATCTCTTTCTAAATGCTTTAAAAGTGTTAAACGTTCTCTATCTGAAACTTTTACATGTGGTACTCTCCACTGAACCCTTTGTATATCTATTTGAAGCTGAACGACTTCATCAGTAAGAATAATACTATTCAAGTTAGAATTACTCCTATTCAATATAAGTTCGTGTTTACAATTTATCACAATTTTATTGTAATCCTCTGCAAACCCTAAAATCTTATTTAAAGGTACCACAACGCTAAAATGCCCATAACTTTCGAACCCGTTTAAATTCCAACCCCATAATGCAGCAACTTTACTTTCTGCTTCATTTAATGAGATGTATGACTTTATTGTTGATGTTATTCCGGAATTTTTTATACGATCTATTTCAATTCCATTCATTTCGTATCTGATGTCTTGAAACAAATGCATAACAGGGTTATTAGTGAACGTAACAGTTTTCTTGATTGGATGCCCATCCTTGCCGAACAGCTTTGCCTGACCTTCGATGTAGATTGAACTGGCTGATGGTAGTACATATATGTCTTGCTGGTGGATGGGGATTCTGATTTCATCGTTTTCTCTAAAGCTGTTATTGTAGGGATTGTATGAATGGACTTCATAACTTTCGATTGAACTATCAAAGTGTGGTAAATCAGTAATCTGTAGTATACTCATACTTTAAACCCTAAAGCTTTAAGAAAATCTTTATTTGATTTAGTCAATTTCATCACGTTTTTCTTACGTCTGTGCACCTTAACGGTTGTTGACGGAATAGGACGTTTTATTTTCACTGTAGGGTTTTTATCATACACAATCATTTTGCTTTTCTTAAATGAAGACGTAATTGAATATGTTCTTCACCAAAGTCAATACAGTAACCAAACTGATCTACAATCCTGACAGATATGGATGAAATTATGTTTTTGTTTACTGGGAAGTAAATAACGTTCTGGGGTATTTCTGTGTACCCGTGACTTGGAGCAGTATCAGATATGAATTCGTGAATAAAATGAGTCGGTAATCCGTTGTAATATGAACCGTGCACAAGATCACATTCGATTCTGATTACAGCTGCTAAACTGCTGCTATTAACTGGCACATTCGGTCTTTTTTTTAATACTGAAAAGTATAGTAAACCGCACTCGTATTGATCAGATAAATGAAGAGGTGGTTGAAAATACGAGACCAGTTCTGATTTATTTCCAGAGATGGTAACCGTAGTAGGCATGCTTGCATACTGAACTCTTTTAAATGATCCTGTTTATTTTATTTCTTGATTATACCAAAAATTCTTTAAGAAATTTAAACATAGATGTCCACAATTGAAGGGGTGATCACGTTGTATATTTTCATAATTATATTGAATATTAGAACCTACATATTTTATAAATTCCTTTGGAGGTTTAAGATTTCCATAACTGTCAAAATACTCAACATAATCATTATATTTTGCATAGGCTACCCAATGAGAACCAGGATTTTTAGAACTATCTAAATTAATAACTCCACATTCTTTTTTATAAGGACATTTAGGGAGCTCATCTCTCATAAAGACACCTCTAAAATAAGGAATTCTATTCCCGTACTTTAAAATGTCAAAGTTAGTTAAGGCCCGTTTGGGTAGCCGATATCTTAGTTTTTTTCTTTTGATACGAAAATTCCAAGACCGCCTTTATGTGGTTTAAGGTGTAGTCCTTTTCCAATACATAGAGCTTCCATTTTTTCATTGTGTCTCTTCGATTCTTCATACAGCTTTTTAGCCATTTTGAATTCATTTATGGTTTTAGCAATACCAGCTGCACCGCCTGCTAAAGCTCCCGCCGCTGATAATCCCGCAAAAATAGGAATCAAAGGTAATACTCCCCCAGTTTTTGGAATAGGAATAATACGAGGAAGCTTAATCGATGAGTCATCAGCTAATTCCCTGGCAGCGGCAATAGCTAATTCTATAGCCATTTTCTTGCTCTTAGGTTTTAATTTTTTTATATGTCTTTTTGCTTTTGTAATAATAGTTTTTAATTTACTTTTTAATCCTTTTCCAGATGTAACTTTTGGAGAAGGCTTTTTTCTCAAACCAGACCCAGTTTTAATTTTTGTTGACATAGCCTTACTTACTAAACGTGCCGCGACTTTTTCGCCTATACTAGCATCGGAAGCAACCGCTCGCTCTTTCGCCATTTTTAACAAAATTAAATCAGCTTTATGTCGATCCTTTAAGTTTGATGACTTGTGATATGCAATATCGTGTTCTTTGCAATATTCGTCCAACTTATTTACACCGTTATCTCCTTGTGTAAGTCTTTTTATTAATTTAGTACCAGGGCCACAGTAATTATATCCTGGTAAATGTAATTCAAATGGTAAATTATTAATAAGCCAATTAAGAAGACTACTCTCTCCAAAACACATTATAAGACTGATGATTCCGGTTTGAATACTTTAATAAATAGTTATGTGATTCGAGTTTGTTGTTAATGTTATTTTATTTATAATATTACATTCGATTTATCAATCCAACTGCTTTCAGCTGAAGATAAACCTAACCATTTTACTAAAACCCTGTTACCTTTTCTTCTAAGAACTTTCTCGACTAGATATACATTGGGATGTTTTGTTTTTTGAAGTTCTTGTGTATAAAATGCACCTAAAATAGGTTGACCTCTGATAGTATCTTCGATTAAGTAAGTTATAGGAGTTGTATTTTGTATTTTACGAATTTTAAATATTTCTGTTGACCAGTTGGGAGTATAACCTTTTTCAAATGTTCCTTTGTATTTACTGATACGCACATAATCACCTTCTTTGTACTTACTTTTTAAATTATCATTTTTTTGCAATTTTAAATACCTTTCTAATATCAGTTTTTTATTAATATTGTCCACATTAGCAGGGATTTCATTAATAGTGCGATGGTGAGTGTGATTGTATTTGTAAATAACATCATTGAGGGTATTATTTACCCAATTGTAATTGCCTTTTAAACTAAATTCCTTATAAACTTTAGATTTCAATGTTCTGATAAATCGTTCAACTATTGAAGCCTTTTTAGTTGAGAAAGTTGAATAATGGTTAATATGATACGATTTCATAAGCTTCTGAAATTTGTTATTATAAAATTCTGCTCCATTATCCGTTTGCAGATTTTTAGGAACACGCCCTTTGTCCAACAAAGTTTTGAAAGTCTTACACACATCTTCTTTGGTTTTACTTCTCATAGGAAAGGCCCAAGCATATTTCGAAAATGTATCAATGACGGCAAGAATATATCTGTAACTTTTATTTTCTTTTGAAATTGATTGCATATCAATTAAGTCTGCTTGCCACAAGTCATCTATATCTTTCATGATAACACGTCTTCGTGGATAGTTCACCCTCGCATTTTTATGAATTTCGTTTACCACGTCAGCTTTACTCATATTCACAATTTAGTATATTTGTCTTGAATTCAGCTATAATACTGAATAAAAAGCATATTATTATGACTATTTATTATTTAATTATGCTAGCTTCTTTTAATTCTTCGATTATTGATAAAATTTCATTATCATGGTTTGAATTACCGGCATCTCGGGAAGCAATCAATAGTTTCAATCTGTCAACCAGTTCGTTAGGATCGTCCCAATATACCAAGTCAGTGTTATTTTTGTATTTCTTTAGTGTTGGTAAGCTTCTTCCAAATTTAGTGACAATATTATTGTTTAACGCTTCAGAAAACAATGGTTTGATTATTTCACGATATTTTATACCTTTATCGCCTCTTATTTGCCCATTAGGATTGAAATTTTTCTTATGGGCATTTGTATAATGCAACATATCTTTATAGACAAGTTTATCTTTGCTCGATATTAGTTTCAAATCAGGTTTTCTTCGAAGTAAAAGTTCTTTTAAACCTGGGGTTAAATTGTAGCTTTTGTCCCCAATTTTAATTAAAATGACATTATCATCATTCACACTATCTATTTTAGAAAATGAAACGTTTGAATTACCCATTAGTAATTTTTTGTTTGCACTCCTTATTCCAAATGGTATATTTACACCATCATAAATATCATGTATATCACGACCCTCTAATGATATTTCTAAATCATCCAGTAATTCCGTCTGGGGAGCTGGATCGTAACATTCTTCGAACTTTGTAGATGAACTAGTATTAATGTCATCCAATTCCATGTCTTCAAAATTAGAGTGTGTATTTTCATTAGTTTGTATTTTCTCTATTGTCTTATTCGAATCAACTAGGGTTTTAAGGGGATCTGTGACAGGTTTTAATATTTTATCAAGTGACAAGTTCATTGAGTGTTCCTGGTTTTTCATTTGTTTTATTTTATTCTTTATGGAGTCTACAGACTTCATTAATTCTATTTTAATATTCTTTTCCATATTGTACTGTTACAAGTGTACTCAGCTAAAGAAGATATAATACTAAATCAGATTTATACGTTATTGATTTATATATAGGTATACATTTTTAGATCAAAATTTAAAAAAACTATCTAAATTCTGTCTGTACCTTCCATTGTTTAATGAAGAATCTTTGCAAATACTAACAAAGTTATATGGATCTCTCCAAGCTTTATTACAAAGGTTCTTGAATTGATTCCAGGATATATCAGAACTAACATGCTCTTCATAAATATGTTTCAAGTTCACATCGTCTTGTTTAAATATTATAAGAAAGTTAGCATTATCACGCAGCAGCTGTTTCGGAATTTTAGAGTATGTTTGACATAAATAAAAGCAATCGATTTGTTTATGTCTACCCATAGAAAAGTAATTACGAATGTTTATTTGATTTTCACATGCAACATCATCGAAAATAAATACAGAATTAGGTAGTGCTTCATCTGGGGCTATGACTTCTTTATTATCATTAAATTCATGAAACTTAACCTGATGCACCCTCTTTATAACTTCTCGTAAGAACCTGTATTTTCGTTGAAAGTTAGTTTTCGAGTAAAGATAAAGATTTTGAAATTTAAGACCATTCTCATGCAATAATAAACTAAGAACTACGTTTGTTTTTCCACAATTCGATGGACCACATATAATACAACGAATCGTATTTGGTAACAGAACGCTATGCCTAATGTGGTTATCGGAGTCACCAAGATTTATATGATTAACATTAAGTGATGTGTGTTGTTTGATCAACTTCATTTTGACTATTAATTCAATTTTACGCATACATAGATATATAAAGCCTAAATATAATAAAAACAAATGATTGAGATATAAAGTTGTCTCGTCAAATGTAAAGCGAACGTAGGTAATATTCAGAATACCTACATAGTGCATCCATTTTATGTTTAAACCTGCTGTAAATAAATAAATAAGTTAGTAAAGTATTTATATTCGTGATTAGTGATGTTATAGATTAATAGAATGAAGGTCATAGCAAAAATAAAAATCATACATCAGTTATACATTTTTTATTCAGATATTACATATTTCAATACGAAAATAATAATATGACAATTTATTCACATAAACAGATTTGTATTTAATTTTATAAATAAGTTCTTAGAATAAAGTTTCACAATGACCCCAAGGTAAAGTTTCAATAAAGTTCGTTTGTATTTGTCTCTTATCATCATTTCTATTTAAAACTACTTTATGAATTTCTTGCGAGTACAGTACATGCTTAAGTGATTTAATTATATTCATTTTACATTTAAAATTGACATTATTTGTTAAAGCTTTACTATAGTGAGATAATTTCAATCGATTAGTAACAGCTTTAGATATACCTTTTGCTTTTGCGATGCGAGTTTTTGAACTGATTATACAATATAGTTTGGCTCTCAGTCCTACAAATTCACTTATGATGTCACCCCCGAGTTCATCTTTAAACAGTCCTGGAATTTTAGTATTTACTCTTGGCATGCTGTAACAACTATCAGCCTGGAAATTACTTGTATCAAAATTTGCGATATCATTTTTTATGTCTTCATAAACATCCCCTGTATTTATAAAATAAAGAAGGCTGTCTGTGTCTGTATAACACAGTCTTGCGCGAGTATTATATTTATTTTTAATAAAGTTATAGTGAAATTTATACAAATGTTCCTTTGCTAATTCTAGAACTGTAAACCCAATGTAAATAGGGCGATCTAAAATTATTTTTTCAGGAGTTAATTGAATAGCAACAAAACTTTCAGAAAAGATAGCAATACTTTTCAGATTTGGTTTTGCAATTAATTTTTCAGCACCGTGGTGCTTGTTAGTTTTATTATTGTAATCATCCCACATGGTAACTAATTTGACGTTAACCTGTTTGCGTCTATTTTCAATAGTTTTTCCAAATATAGCATTATTAAGTAGTTTGAAAAAGTCTTTTTCAAATACGTTTGTTGAAGCTTGACGTAAAGTAGTATTCAAGTCAATATATTTTTGTAAATAATTTTCTTGTCTAAATATTAAAATACGGTGAATTTTTTTCAAAATTAGTCCATTTAATAAACATGCCTTTAAATGAATGTAATGTATGACATAGTTGAATTTGTCGTATAAATTAGCAATTAATTTAGGTGTTTTGCCTCCAGGAGGTGTGAACCTCTCGGGCGCAAAAGGTAAATCACTATGAGTATTATGTAAACTCTCAGGATATAGTAAATCAACTTCTAAAATAAACCCATATTCAGAATCATCTGGTATTGATAACACATTTACTGTTTTAATCTCATCGATTGTCATAAAACGGAAATCTGAAATAGGCATTTTCTTTGTCATTGCGTAACCATATAAATTGTTACAGTCAAGATAAATCAAATATGTTGATTTTTGAGAAGCATCGTAATTTGGTAAATATTTATTATTCGCTTGAGCATGGCGAAGAGAACATTGTGCCAAGCCTCCACGTATTCCCTTTTCCAAAAATTCATACATTTCTAAACTATGAATTAACTCTAATTTAACGCCTGTGTACAGAAGCATCGCATCCCAGCTTAAACTAGGTGCAGTAATGTAATACGCTGGATCAAGTTGATAATGATCCAGACAAGTCTGTCTAAATTTTTCGAATACGTCAGCAAGAAGTAATACGTCGGTCTTTAAATATAAATCTGTATATTCTCCAAGTGTTTTAATATTAAATGACTGCCAAATAGATTGAGCGTGTACGTATTCATCATCGCTTATATGCTGACAATTCAAACTGTTATAGAAACAAACTTTCGATGGAAGTTGAGTCTCGTAATATTTTGAGTATGCGTCCATATAATCATAGGGATAAATTCCTTTTTGTCGTAACAACTTTAACTGATTATTACTAATAGTTGGAAATTCTTTTAATAAATTAACAAAGTCAGGTTCATTCAAGTTATTTACTAATGTGCTTAAACTTGAATGAAGAAATTGATAAGAATCTATGAACTTAACTTGAATAGGCTTTGATTTTAATGTATTCTTAGTATGAAGTACTTTTGTGAATGACATATACCTTTCTTTGGTTTTTGGTATAATTTTAAAAGCACCTTCATACTTCGATAGTTCTTTTATAAATAGGTGAGAGTCATAGCCAGATAGGTTATGAAAAATAACAGGCACAAATGGACAAACTCTTAACATTAAATTACAATGAGAGTGTGCTGCGCCTCGGTATTGTGATGTAATGTGATCATGATCCATTACTTTATCGTCAAAGAGCAAATAATTACAGATATGACATGTAGTGGCATTTTTGTAATCGTTTTCTTGGTCCTTAGTTAAAGGTGCCATAGGTATTTTATTTAATAAGATACTGTGAATGTACTCCAAATCTCTTATTAAATATTTTATAAATACTTCTACACAATCAGCTCCTCTATAAGTAACAAACTTATTCAGATCTGTATTGTGTGAACAACAAATATAGTAACCAAAACATGAAGGTTCGTGAACCTTATAGGTACGAGTATTCTCAGTTACATTTATGTTGCAGTTCAGTAAAAGACTTTCAAAATCGGCGTATATAACGAAATTAATCTTTTGTCGTCTTTCGAAGTTCTTAAATTGAAGAATACTATTTTTTTCAGGTAAAACAGTCAAAACCTTAGGACATTTATTATGGTCATTATATTTCGTTTCACTCGTGAAAACTTGTAAGCATGTCTCACATAGGTACATTTTACCTTTATGTTTACTTATCTGACGTTTGATTAATCTCAATAGATTTTTTATTAAGCAATAATGCCCGTTACCTTTCTGTTCAAAGTACAATAAATTGATGTGCTGACTTTTTCTTAAACTTGCCACATATAAAGGTCCAGTGACCATGTTTTTGTTATCTAATCCATATATATTAATACTTATGTGGGGATTTAAATTTTCAAATATTTTAACATCTTTGTATGATGGGGGAAATGATAGCCCATCTGTATTTAAAACTTTTGAAAAATGCGGATATGAACTTGTTCTGCAAACATTCATTTGGCAGGGATATAATGCTGCGACAATACTCCATAAAAAGCAGTTGTTATCGCTGTTTTTAATATTTAAACAACTTTTAGTTTTTTTTATTACTTGTGGCAAATCTATATAGGTGCCGCCTTTCAAAGGAGAGTATTTGTTAATGTTAATTTCTAGATGACTTATAGAGAAACAAGTCCAGCCAGATCCACAATGTTGGAACTCTGAGAGCTTTCTGTCAAATGTATTTATTGTTTTCAAATATAATTCATTAATATCTGTATTATTATTATATACGATTTCATATTTTGTGTTAAATGATTTAAGCTGTTGCTCATCAGATGTTGGTAGAATGAAATAAGCAAAAAGTTCAAAGTTTAATTTAACACAATTATGTTTTATCAAACAATCATTAATTAGTTTTATAACCTTAAGTCGATTATCCATTAGGAATTCCTCAGGTGTTAGGTATTCCATTAATGGATTCAGTTTGAAACTTATTATTCTCTTTTTAAAAGCCGTGGCTATTATATCGATATTTTCAATTTCAGTTTTTAGTATGCAATTAGATTTATGCAAATTCGTTCTTAAATGATACTGATATTCAATTTTAGGTACTTCAATGTGACATTTTTGACATATTATTATATCGTTGTTATTTGTTCTGATTCCGGATCTAGTTGAAACTGTAATAAAGAAAGGAAAAAAACCATGAGCATTAAATCAAATGTAATATGATAAATGATTATACAACTTAATTTCTATAACTGATTACATGATTTATTTATATGCCTATGTAATAACTAAGTACCGCCTAAGGTATATAACATAATAGTAGATTTACATCTACATATTTATTCATAATGTAGATTACAAAAATAAAAAAAACATTTATAAACTAAGCTAGTAGGTATAGCAATAGTATAAACTTGAAATATAAAGATAATAATACCTAATATTTGAATAAATGAATACAAGATTAGCTTAATAATAGTCCACTAAGTAATATAGTAGGTACTACTGAATTATAGTACTTGTTTAATACAGTACCTACTATTTTAATAGTAGTTACTAATAAATGTTGGTGGGCACTTAACGTACTCTTTTCGTGTAGCTATAATAAAATTAGACAAATGTTGCCAAGCATCTGTATTGTCAAAAGTTTGATTTTTAAGCGTGACAATTGCTTGGCGCCATCTATTCATTGGCTGAACTTTTTCTATTTCATCGCACCGGTATATTTTTAAATCAATATAGTGCGTTCCCGGCTTTTTTTCAAAGGTTTGGCGCGAATGACCATTTGCAAGACGTCGTGATATATATGAAGCTAATGGTGTTTTACCAGTAACTGCAGGGGGCTCTTTCTCGTCGTCCTCGCTATCGTCTCCAAACAGATCGTATGCCGTGCACTTCCTCGGGGGAATGGGTTTGATATGCAGCTTCTTTGAAGCCGATGGATGGGACGACACAGACGGTTTCGCCGACGACGCATTACTATCACAGAAACATTACTCTATTAAACCACGATACTATAACACGCTAGATAAAACTATAAAATATAAATACAAGAGCAGGTCTATTAATTTATGTTTTATTAAAGAACTTGGAATACTTACATTTTTCGTAGGGGCACCGGACTTGCTCTCGATGGTGAAGACGTACGTGACGATGCGTGCTTCCTTTTTCGCCCGTCGTGCTTCTTTTTTTGAACCTGAGGTTCCTCGTCGACGTCAGAGGGAAAAAGGGTCTCGGCGTTTTCGTGCGACCTGAAATAGAGTGAAACATATTAATACAATCAAATCATTATTCAAGCGTACATACCACATTGAAATGTCACAGATAGGTACACTACTCTAATTTATTATTATTATTTTATTATTGTCTATGTATCTATCTATCTATGTTCATCTAATATTGAAATAAGTACATCTTTTTAGAATACTGAAACATAACTATCACAGAAACATTACTCTATTAAACCATGATACTGTAAGGTATATTTTATTTCCGGTAGCAAATATTTTATTCGAGGTAGTATTTAAAATTCAAACAGTGGCAACACTGTGGCGTTCGGTTGTTTGTGGCGGACCTTGAAAATGGCACTTCAGTTTTGGTGTTGATGCAGTGCAGACCTACAGTAGATAAAATGTAATTAAAGTGTTCCAGAACCTACCCGAGGATTTTATTTCTTACAAATCAGAAGTGGCAAGTACCCAAGATATTTTACTTTTTATACCGCTCAAACATATCATTATTTAAAATAGTTTCTATGCATACGTGCGTCTGCGCATGCGATACTTTGTAGTTGATATCAGTGTAGAGTTGAAATAATAGAATAGACTTTAAGTTAACAAAATATATTCGGTATTACGTAACTTTTCTGAATACAATTGTAATTCTCATACAGGAAACTTAATTATAAATTATGGTATAAATAGTCTCAAACGAATCGGTCTAATACTTTCCTGTAAATCAGGCCCAATGTGCTGAGATATAAGAAGGGGCATTTTCGCTAATTATTATTCAACAATTTTCTTCCTACCTACATGCTCCATTTCAATTTATGTATGCAGACATGTTATTGGCTTTTATTAATAGTGTAATGGTACTCACAAGGCGTTAAATTACACCATAACCTCAACGTGCCGCAATGCTCTCATTTCACATGGCCACCAACATTGATTTTTATTACACATCTTATTGTTTTATCAAAGTTACTGTGTACCTTGGTGTTTTTGAAAAGAAAGTTGTTTTCTCCTATTAGTAGTAAAAGCTGCACTTGCTAAAACTCCTTTACCCTAAACCTAGCTTTCACCTAACCTAGACTTAGGACACTCGCAACTGTGTGCTAGTTACATAGTCGACCTTGGTTACAAGTTTCAGGTATTATGCAGAAAGAAAATAAAACCCCAATGCATCGGCTTCGTGTTCGTGAGTTGCCGAGATCCCGACAGCCAAGTACAAGCAGAGGTCATCGGGACAGTGGCAGAGCGTATGAAGCGGGTACGAGATTAGGAGCCGTTCACGTCACGACGATAGGCGTCGTGAAGTGGAACGGTAGTTGCAACTGGAACAGGAACCGATGCGAGTTCTACGCGATGACTTGGACCGAGAGAGGCGTTACAAGCCGCAGCATACTGTGAGTAGTCCGAGAGTTATTGAGGATCGTCGGAGTATTCAGTTGGGCCATAGTAGGGATACTGTTTCGCGACGTGCGCGTTCATAGCCCGACTGGAAAAAACCAATGTTTTGCGAAGACCTGAACATCGGGCTGAAGATCGTGTGAAAAAAGAAAGATCTGAAAGCCCCATGTTCTCGTCTAAGCATGTAACCGATCTAATTACTTAATTCTAATAAAATGCAGTTGCAGCCGTCGACTACTCGCACACTATTTTCTAGTCACTCTAGTGGTCATAAAAGTATATTATTTGATTTTGAGCCGCCTCCAAAAAGCAACGCGTTGACACATGGCTAAAAAATGTTAACGAGTGCGCGAGCGTCTGCGGCTGGGACGATAGATCCATTTTGCAAAATTCCAAGGTTTGGCCAAGAGTTGAAGAAAGTTTACCATCTATATAATAGTTAACTGGTCAGTGGCAAAATAAATTAGCCGAAGCATTTCTTTTTGAACAAATTATGGTCAAATCTTGGAGGATATGCTAAAACGTAAATGCAAATACAATGAAGCAACTCAATTAAGTGTACTATACGACAAATTAGCCTTGTTGAACCAATGCAACATTGAGGGGAGACGTGCCGTCGATTGTATAATTCACGGGTGACTGATAAAACTATATAATCGAGCGCTATCTCTTTAAATTGATCACAACCAGAGCCGTTTTTATTGTTTGATGAGTTATAAGAATTCTTATCAAGCATTCGATTGACCAAATAATTAGGAATCGAGGCATAAGAGTGAATATAATTTGGGTTAAAAATAAATGGCTAAGCCAAGTGGCCAGTGCGGGATACAGTGCGGGATATATATGTATGTTCGTAAGTAGTATGTTGTAAAGAAAAGGGATATCGATACTTTACATGCCGAAACCTCTCGTAAAGTCTGAAAATAGGACATAAAAGTGAAGACTGCTTTTCTACACGAAAATTAAACCTAGTGACCCTGTTAAGAAAACTATGTTGATATCAGACTCAATCTAAGTTCAAAATTTTACAAAACAGTTCCTGTAAATAATGTACCCTCTTAAACATTTTGTAGACTTTGGCAGCGACGTCTCGTTAATACGAAAAAGAAATGCTCAAGTTGCGGAAAATATTTACAACATTATCTTATTCCTATTATCTACATTTTTTTTAAGTAGGTAAATAGATAACAGTTTTAAGTACCTATGGATGAAACATTCACCCAATGTTTGTTGCCCTTTCACGTAAAAACTACTGTATGAATTTTAATGAAACTTTATAACAATATAGCTTATACATCAGAGTAGCACATAGGCTGCAATTTATAAAGATATTGTGTGAAGTGTCCGAAATATAACAATAAAATAATAGGAAAGTCCAATGAATAGTTGCTAGTCTTGGGTCAATAAGGGAATTACTTATATATTGATGTCACAGGTGTCCCCTTGAGGTCATATTTCTGAAGGGTATTTTATTAATCGGGGTACAATCCTTTAGGAATCATTACTTTTTATTGTTAACGAAAGTTTAAACATACTCTGCTTTATAAATAAAACTAAAGATTTGATTTGATTGCTTTTTTTTTTACTTTATGTTATAGTGTAGTCCGGAGTATTTTGGAATAAGGTTGTGGTATTTGGTGCCCCTCTTACTCTGTTCACTCTGATCATATCGAAAGGGTCCAAAAGAAATGCTCAAGGATACTATGTCGCAAACTTGGTTTGTGTCGCAGTGAGCCTGGTTATAATAGTAGATTAGTAAGTTTTCATTTAAGTCTTCTACACGTTCGCCGGGAGCAGTACGATTTTTATAGTTGCTTAATTTATTGCACAGTTTTAATGACTCTTATTACATAGAAAGTATTCTTACCCTTAACACCAGGCGTAACTTGCGCGTTCCAGATCGTACATTTTTCCTACGAATTTGTTAACAATACTTCGTATTACAATCCTCTTACAATAATGTGTCGTTTACATAATTATGGATTTAGACATTTTCAACCCTAGACTCACCGCATTTAGAACTAGAATTGGCAACATCATAAAACAAAGCTTTTAGCTAGGTAACATTAACTTAATTAACTATACCTATTATGTTTTATAATGATCTGTCAATGACTTTTGGATATTTTCCAATCGACATTTCGATATGATTAGCTATTAACCTGAATTTTATGTTTCATTGTCCAAATAAATAAATAAAAAGAAACCCCTTTAGTAAACCGCGAGCTCGTGCCTACTGATGAAAACTACAAGTACAAAACTATCAAAACTACAAGAAAAATTGCATGCTTTGTTGAATTAATACAGACATTGCTTTGCCAATACTTTATTAGAATTGGGGTTTGCTAACGTTAGAGAAATGACTGTAGAAGTTAACACTAAAAAGCCCGTTGTTTATGGACCTCGAGGAGACGTCTGAGAAATGATTAGACGTGTTAGACTCTGAAATCGTTAGGGATTCTGTTTCAAAATATGCTAGTCTTAATATACTGTTTCGGAGAAAGGACGCGGGATGTCTAGAATATGTTTCGATTATAGAATGTTAAATTCAGTGACAATAAAGGAGCGTTATCCTATGTATGCCAAACATAGATGAAGTGATTTCCCGTTTATCTGGTCAAACATGTTTTATTACTATCAATTTAATATTATAGGATATTATAAACTTTCTATCTTGGAGCAGTCTAAGCATTTTTCCTCTTTCGTAACACTGGATGGCTAATAAGAGATGTTAATCTGTTAGACTTGTGTGTATCACCATCATTGTACCTAAATCTTTTATTTAAAAGAGCAACCATGGAGTCTCTTGCTGGCTCTTCTCTGTGGAATTGCATTACAAACCGATGCCAAAAACTAAATTATTAATTTAGCTTAATTTTAACTTTTGACTATTTGGAAGCATTGGCACGAATTTATTCGAATAAGACATTTTGATTTTGATTTAGAAAGCCGATTGGATGTTTTTGTTCACATGTTTATAAGAGGTTCCGTTTAGATAAAGGTACAAAACACATCCTTAATGCAGTGGTTTAATTCAACGAGCAGGAAGAATGGCACCATCGCACTATATTAAAATTTCTAACACTTCGAGACTTAAGCGGTAACAAATGGGACAAGGTTGTCGGTAAAGTACAGTGGGGGTGAAATAATACAACATACTCGTAAAAGACCACGGGTAGGACACCAGCCGAGGTAATGTTTGGTACACAAATGACTTGCGAGTCAAACCCTAGGCTAAATGTAATTCGGCAAGAAACATGAGGAGGGTGACTTAAGCGATATTAGGGACCACGTTAAAGTAGCGATAGATGCAGAGCAACAAACACAAAAACAGAAATGCGACAAAGATAGGCGTCCTGTTAGAGTATAAGTTGAAGTAACTAAAACTGCTTTTGCTAATGATCAAAAGTATTACCTTCATATGTGGGCACCTATAGAGTAACGATGTTGTTAGGAAATGATAGATTAAACGGCAGACCACAGTAGCCTCCGACCGAATGTTGCCTTGGATCAATTTTGCTGCATTAAAAGTAAACGACTGTGTGAACATAATGATGATGATGATTCTAATAATAGTAATGATGAATTGTTCTTTTATAATAATTAAGCGAGTTATATGGATTTGCTATATTTGCTAATAATAATTTTAGTAATTACTAGCGGCCCGTCCCGGCTTCGCACGGGTGCGATATTACCCGTGGGCGATGCTGCGGGGCGAAGCTAGTATCTACAAAAAGTAGCCTAAGTTACTCCTTATATCACCGGATACCTATTGGTGAGGATCCCATCAAAATCGGTTTAGCCGTTCCAGAGATTAGCCAGAACAAACAGACAGACTGACAAACAAACAGACAGACAAAAATTAAAAACAAAATGTTATTTTGGTCTATGTACTGTGTATAAATTTTGTTATTACAAACGGACACTCCAATTTTATTTATTTATATAGGTTATCCGACATTGAATTACTAATGATAATGAACAATTAGAACATTATCATTAGGTAATAATACTGTTACAATTAGAACATAAAACATTTGTTGTGGATTATTTAATCTGTATCAATCTGTATTCCTCGTGATAAGCCTGATGCTAATCATAGAGCTGTGTCAAGTTTGGCCTGATGTCAACTTGGCATAAGTATAATCGTATGGTTCTGCCTGATGCGAACAAAGAGTTGTGTCAAGATTGGCCTGATGTCAACTTGGCATGATTATAATTAGTATTCCTCGTGATTAGCCTGATGCTAATCATTGAGCTGTGTCAAGTTTGGCCTGATGTCAGCTTGGCATAAGTATAATTGTATGGTTCTGCCTGATGCGAACAAAGAGCTGTGTCAAGGTTGGCCTGATGTCAACTTGGCATGATTATAATTAGTATTCCTCGTGATTAGCCTGATGCTAATCATAGAGCTTTGTCAAGTTTGGCCTGATGTCAACTTGGCATAAGTATAATTGTATGGTTCTGCCTGATGCGAACAAAGAACTGTGTCAAGGTTGGCCTGATGTCAACTTGGCATGAATATAATTGTATGGTTCTGCCTGATGCGAACCTACTATGTCCATTACTAGCCTGATGCTAATTTAGTGTGATAGGATTGGCCTGATGCGAATCCAAACTTTGGTTGACCTGATGTTGATCATAGTATAATTATTAGCCTGATGCTATTCCAATACACAAATGATTGACCTATGCCATGATTGCCTGATGCAAATCCACGTCTGTTAATACAGTTGTAATTGTTGCTTTAAAATGTTACCAAATCAAAAGTAATTGTATATGTTCATATTTTATTTCTGGGTTAATGTTTTAAGAAAAAAATTGAATTTACTGAACTACTTAATTTTTGTAAGTAATATTAAGATTATTAAATTTAAATTTCTTTTTATATTCCATGTTAAGCTATTAATATTGTTCCTACCGACGCAAACAACTGACCGTGGCCCTGATTCCTTTATGTATGTGGACATACATGAGGTCAGGATGGACGAATGTAAGGTATATTTTATTTCCGGTAGCAAATATTTTATTCGAGGTAGTATTTAAAATTCAAACAGTGGCAACACTGTGGCGTTCGGTTGTTTGTGGCGGACCTTGAAAATGGCACTTCAGTTTTGGTGTTGATGCAGTGCAGACCTACAGTAGATAAAATGTAATTAAAGTGTTCCAGAACCTACCCGAGGATTTTATTTCTTACAATACTATAACACGCTAGATAAAACTATAAAATATAAATACAAGAGCAGGTCTATTAATTTATGTATTATTAAAGAACTTGGAATACTTACATTTTTCGTAGAGTAGGTTGATTCTTGGTAAGTAGGTAGGTACTTGATGTTTATCTGGAGCTTCTGGTAGCTGAAGTGATGTCCCCTAAATCACCGTCCAATATTTATATAGCCGGGATTGCCGACGTGAGCTTTTTCCATATATGTAATGCATGCGTTAACCTAAAATCCTGAGTCAGGACTTCTTCACGCGACAAATGCTTTGCAATCATAACCAAATGTATAAATCTCAACCTTAAATTATGATACCTAAAGTGTACACTAATAAGAACCCGGAGTAATAATAGTATGTCGATATTGCAATACAATATTATTGTTTTGATCCATCTCCTTAAATAGAATTAGAACTTACGTTGCAAATTAGACGTACTACTTACATGCGATGGTTTCGCATGCCATTATGATATTGATCTTCTCAATAAAAATGTATGAAAAAATTACAGTGAACAAACGTACAGTAAGTGTTTGTTTTATCAATATAGATTTATAGTAAACAATAAAATGTTTGGCGCCGTGATGTCTTGAGGTTTCAATTTCACCATGCCATATTTGTCCTACTGTCGGAGTACTTATCGAAATCTAACAAAATTGTACGATTTTGAACTCTATAGATAAAAAATCGATTATTATATAAATTGAAAAAAATATATTAAATCAATCATTTCAATTTGTACCCTTGCTGAGTCCTGACTGGCTAAAAACGGGGGATATCATCGCGTAATGTCGGTAAGTGGTAATATTTTCTTTAACAGTATTTTATCTATCAATTAAAATATAACATAATTATAAGCCCTTGACATTAGAGTTTTTGAATAAAAACGTATGTAAGTATACACTTAGTTCAACATGACTAATTGCATTCTGTTTTTTTTTCAGGACTCCGAAAACGACTACTTCAACTTCATTCCTATGAATACTGTAGTAGGACAGAAAAATGAAAAACAATTGAATCTGGAGGGTCCCAGCAGCAAACAGCTCAAGAGAAGTTCAACAGCTGCATTCACCTGTATAAAAAAACTAACGCGTGGTGCTAAAGTGATCAGGATCGAAGTTTATGATGTGGAAAGTTACCCTGATATCATAAGTTCGCTATGTAATTGTGATGCTGAATTGTGCGTGCAGCATGTAGTTAAAAACATATTTATGGATGACATTTATAAATCGGTTAAAGAAATTGCTGTAAAGGTATCGAATAATATGTCGTAAAATAAATCATAGTACTTAATAAATGATAAAGTATTTTTATTTAACCTTTCACTTACATACTCTCATCTAATTGTTATTTTACGTCACGAAGCGATGACATGTGGTTTTAAAGTTTATGAGAGTAAGGTTGAAAGTCGCATCGAATAATGCACATACATCGCTTCGTGAGATAGAAGAACGCAATGACGTAAGTACGAGTATATCAAAAATCCGATATAAGATAACATCGGAGAATGTGTGAGCGCATTCAATTATCAGAATTAAACCTTGTGACATTCTAAGACCAATCACATAGTTTTACCTTTGATCATTATTCAATTTGAATGTAATGCAGATAAGAATCTATTTGAATAGGTGTTTTTTAATTCAATGAACGGTTTATTATAATAGTAGGTATTTGAATACTATGATGTAAATTAGGTGTTTATTGAAAATTGGGGTTTTCAGATCTTATCTGATCTGTCTAATAGTATCTAATAGTAGGCCATTAAGACAAACAAGATTTCGTATATTTGAATACTTACACATTGATTGAAAACTATGATATTTGAATACACATTGATTGAAAACTATGACCAATCACACAGATCACAATCTATTGAATGAGTATGCAATAAATAGTATATTCAAATAGTAGGTCATTATTACAAAAACAAGATTTCGTCTATTTGAATACACATTTATTGAAAATTGGGGTTTTCAGATCTTATCTGATCTGTCTAATAGTATCTAATAGTAGGCCATTAAGACAAACAAGATTTCGTATATTTGAATACTTACACATTGATTGAAAACTATGATATTTGAATACACATTGATTGAAAACTATGACCAATCACACAGATCACAATCTATTGAATGAGTATGCAATAAATAGTATATTCAAATAGTAGGTCATTATTACAAAAACAAGATTTCGTCTATTTGAATACACATTTATTGAAAATTGGGGTTTTCAGATCTTATCTGATCTGGAAACCCCAATTTTTACCTACTTGTGTTGGTGACACTGTGTATTCTAAATCCTTCACCACACAGACAGTTTTTGTTTTTACTGATCCCTAAATATGCTCTCATACATTATGTATAATCCGCATAAATCAAATATTGAGTACTCGTTCATCACGTGCTTATATTTTTCGTCCACCGCGATTTAATAGTATATTCTTGTCAGGTCGTACGCCACCAAAACGTGTTGAACAATGGAGATACGGTCACAACATCAGTTACACGTTGATTTAATATGGTCGGTTAATAAATCTGGAGCGCAAAATCTTTGGCACAGTCGATAAACAGTAGAACAATTAAAATAACATTATAATTGCATTTAATATGATTTTCACGCGATAAGCCGTGTGCATGGTGACATAGTTATAAATATACATCCAGTCGCCATCCACCATTCCATTCGAATGGTCTATTTCATCAAATTGATGACTTTGTTCAATTTAGAGCATGGAATTGGATGTTCTGGAGATTTATCTCATTCTAGCGCTGACCACTTTATGAGATTTAAAAAAGTAATTCATGTTCTCAGTACTAGCTCCCCTAGTTCATTTCTACAAGTATATTGTATTATATTATTACTAGCGACCCGCCCCGGTTTCGCACGGATGCAAGGATGAACATCTTAATTTATCAGTGTGCCTCTACAATATTATGCATGTATTATAAATATAAAACTTTCTTGTAAACTATATCTATTAAAAAACGCTTCATAAACCGTTGCGTAGTTTTAAAGACTGCCTCGTTGGTCTAGTGGTTAGATGTGCCGCCTTTGGATCGACGGGTCCCGGGTTCGATTCCGGGGTCGGCCAAGTGTCTTTGTCTAAACCAGAGGCACTGGCTCGGAGTCTGGGTGTCATTTCTATCTATAATATGTATGTATTTACAAAAAAAAATGTATATAAGTAGTTTATCATCCATCTCGTTACCATAACACAAGCATTAAGTTGCTTAGCTTGGGACGATATGGCGTTGTGTGAAATGTCCAAGGATATTTATTTATTTAAAGATTTAAGCATACATAGGGGCTGACATACGACAGCATCTTTGTATGGCTATTTCTGGACTCCTCCATGAATTAGGAGGAGAGCAGACGATTAAAGAAAATGATAAGGCCGATAACTCGAAATGAAACCCTGTGCTAACCCATCTGGTCAGCGTGGCACAGTAGGCTAAATTCCTCTCTATACTACTCGAGAAGGTTGTAACGGATTTAGAATACATAGTTTCACCATCCCATTCCGTCCTGAGGGTGTCGTAAGAGCCGACAAAAGGAAATGAGACGGCCGAAAACCTAACCAAAAGAGAAGGAAAACTTGATTCAAAACCCTGTGTCACCCCGTTTAGCCAGCGTGGCACAGTAGGTCATTTATGGGCTGAGTAGTAGTACTCGTATACTGCCAAAATCCCTTGCACTATGTTCATCCCGCGTTTTCCACGAACCCGTCGCCAGTCAAGCCGCGTTTTGTTATACTTGCTTAATGAGTCCGCTTGAGGCCGCTTCGCTCTTTTTACTTGGCCCTTTTGCGCTGAAGAATAACAGCACGGTTCACAACAGAGATTTTTTCCTTTATTTTATAACAGTTATGCACTTAGCGGGTATTAAGTTATTTGGTAATGAGCGCTTTGCGATCCGTTTTTGCCAGTTGACAGATGAATCGGTGCTTGATGCTTTATGGTATAGTTAAAATGTTTGAAGTCAACGCCTTACTGAAATTAAACACTTTTTAACGGATTTATTGTGTGTTTAATACATTATTTAATTCCCGACGTTACGAATGCTTTGCAGCAGTCGTGTTCGCGGGGGAGACGAGATGACAGTTGTCTTCAAACGTACAAAGAAAGAGTTTTTTTTTTAAATAAATATCCTTGGACATTTCACACAACGCCATCTCGTCCCAAGCTAAGCAACTTAATGCTTGTGTTATGGTAACGAGATGGATGATAAACTACTTATATACATTTTTTTTGTAAATACATACATATTATAGATAGAAATGACACCCAGACTCCGAGCCAGTGCCACTGGTTTAGACAAAGACACTTGCCCGACCCCGGAAATTTAGTTAAGTAAATAACTAAATTAGAAATGTTGTCAAATCTAAGTATGCCTCGTTGGTCTAGTGGTCACATGTGCCGCCTTTTGATCAACGGGTCCCGGGTTCGATTCCGGGGTCGGCCAAGTGTCTTTGTCTAAACCAGAGGCACTGGCTCGGAGTCTGGGTGTCATTTCTATCTATATTAAGTATGTATTTACAAAAAAAAATGTATATAAGTAGTTTATCATCCATCTCGTTACCATAACACAAACATTAAGTTGCTTAACTTGGGACGAGATGGCGTTGTGTGAAATGTCCAAGGATATTTATTTATTTATTTATATTTATTTTGGATTGATACTTCGAGAGGCGTTGAATATACTGCATAAGATTCGCTATTTGTCGTGGGAAATTTTTGGTGTACGTGGTGGCGCATTACACAATGTCACCAACCCTTACCACACACTCGGGGGTGTGTTGTACGAGGTGACTAAAGGAACGCAAGAGGCAGACCACCAAGCCACAAGAGAAAGAACACATGATACAAACCCTTTTTTTTTTGTTCGCCCGGTGTAAAATCCTTTATGGACTATCCCCGTCAGCCACGGGGATGGCCGAGGGCGGGCGTGTGGGACTCTCCCCCAGAGTGGGGGCCTACCCACTAAACAACCCGGACTGCCCCGGAGTGCTCCCTACTCGCGTCCTGTTGCGGCATTGTGGGGTCTGTACACAGTACCACGCCGCCGCAGACAAGGAGGCCCACCTCCTCACCTCGGGCTCGCCCACCTCCTCACCTCGGGCTCGGCATGATACAAACCCTGTGCCAACCCGTCTGGCCAGCGTGGCACAGTAGGCTAATTTCCCGCCATGAATTTAGAGGAGGCCCGAATGAGTAGTTGGTCGTCTATGGGATGAAACGAACGAATTACTTTTACAATTTTATTGAATTCAATGGCACGCGGCCACGTTTTATTTGTGTAAGTTTAATTTAAATAATTATTATCTTGAACCATATTTCAGTATACGTTTTTACCATAATGTATTATTTTTAAATTGATCGTAGGCGGTTCTTTAAAAATGAACTTTTAATCTCTCTTTATTGTATGTATTATGTTCTTTATTTGTGCCTCGTCATGTTCTTTTTTGTGTAATGTAAATTCTGACAAATTGTGCAGATTCCGAGTTTAATGGAAAATAATCATTATATTTATTTTGCACCGAAAAGCGCCCATGTAGACAGGCCCGTACTGCGCGAAGCCAGGTACTTCATTAGCCCCACATTATTCTGTCCGGCGAAAGAGCTGTCCAGATTTTTTGGGAAAAAAATGCTGGCAGAAAAAATCCTTTGAGTGATCCGACATGATTAATACTAAAGTTAACAGAGGGTATGTTTTTGATTTGTTACAAATTTAAACTAAGGACTAGTTAATTATTATAAAATAACCGATTTTTGGTGTGGCGTTGGAATAAACACCACAAAATCATAGGATCACCGACTTTGGTTGATCCGCTCAATGCCCGTCACTCCGGGTGGCTATTGGGTTCTAGTTATACTCTGTATAATGACTATAGAACTAGTGTTGAGCGAAATTCGTCTGTGGACCTTTTTCAAGATTGATCGACGGCAAATAAGACGCGAGCGCGCATTTTATATTAATTTTATTTTAAAGCTTATAGTAGTTGGTCGAAATGAAGATGTAGTGACTAGAATTGAGATAGGTTTGCTTAGATGGTTTGTTCATATCGAGAGGATGACGTCCCCGTAGAGCGAGAAATAAGTAAGTCTTCATAATTATGTAATTAATTTTCAACCTAAGCTATCAGCAACTTAAGGTGGATGCTCCAGGGTAGCCCGCGAAATTCAAATTTTCTTACGTGTTTTGCAATTTGCAGGGCAGTGCTAGGTTGTATGATGATGAACATTTGATTAGCGGCTGTAAGACGTATGTAGTTATAGAATTATAATCATCAAAATCACCAATACAAACCTCCAAGCTCATAAAGGTGCAAGAAAAACTTCGTCCAACCGTCAAACGTCAAAGTCATCCTTACGTCTTACAACCGCGAATAACATTTCAATCAACATACAACCTAGCACTGACCTGCAAATTGAAAAAAACGTAAAAAAAATTGAATTTCGCGGGCTACCCTGGAGCATCCACCTTAAGTTGAAAATGGCCAAACATTTTTCTAAGACTTAGTTCCCACGTTGGAAGGGGCAGGCCAAGAAGGACATTCCATGATGTTTCCAGGGTCTCAGATGGAGCAATCAATTCAAGGAAATGCCCTGTCGGGCACCGGCTAAGACGTACACAGGACGAAACATAGTAAAACTGCTTGGCGCCGGACTTAGATATGAGGGTGGTAGCTACTTGGGTGGATCATTAGATCCTACCACCAAGCGTGCTGGGTTTTGTTGACTTTTACAACACGCGATATTTTTTCTATAACAAACTGAAACGTGAAAAAAATTAAGACAAGAATTATTACTGCAGTCAATAAATTCGTTTCCGGGTCCAAGTTGCCATGTTCCTTCCTTCCTCAGAAAACCGGTTCGGCCAAATACCAACAGCAAGTCTAGATTATTAACAATATTAATATCTTTCTAATCAGGATTGGCTTTCACAGCACCTCTAAATGTTTTACAAATTAATTCACACTCTAAAACATTGCAACATGGGTGCTATTTTAGTAGCATAGTTTGGTACATACTCCTTATTAGTTTCGTGAATGCTTGACACGTAATGAGTAATGCAATGAAAGTGTTGTCATTGGATCTTACCGTCAGTAATAAAGTAATATTTTTTATCGTAATAAACTCAATCCATTCTTGCCCGTTGACCGATTCTGAACACAAGAGGCAGAACACCAAGCTCCAAGAGACGAAAAACTTGATGCAAACCCTGTGCCAACTCGCAAGTTTTCCTTCTCTTGCGGCTAGGTTTTAGACATTATCATTTCCTTTTGTTGTCTTACGACACCCTCAGGATTAATTAGGGTGCCGAAACTATGTATTCTAAAGCCGTTATCTGGCTACCAGTACACGGACGATTCCTATGTGCCATTGCTCACACAACTGACTACGTCGACTACCGTTAGTGGTAGAAGTGCCCTCCAAAGCACGAAAGAGGTCAAATACTAAAAATGGACACCCATCCAAGCCAGGAGATAGAAAATGTAATCAGCAGGAACTCTGGTTTAAAGAATGAACTAGCTGAGCTGCATGTTCAGCTCATGGATGCTCAGGACCAACGAGACCAACTTCAAGACATTGTGAATTCATTCCAGAGTTGTAGTAATACACATGAACGGGCACTCAGTCGTATTGCTGAACTGGAGTCTTCCTTAAATGATGCACGGAAGTCAATTGGTAACTTTGAACAGTTAACGGAGATGCAGGATAGTAGTACCACTCAGTCCCTGTTTGATGAATTAATGGGGCAGGCTGACTGTAACAAATATAATATCTCATTGCAGGCTGAAAATAGTAATTTTGCTACCATGTCCAGTAATAACAAGACAAAAAAGTATGTCAAAATTAACAAGTTAATTAAGAGAACAAAGAAATTATTAAAATTTAATAAGCAAACACATATGTTAAAATCATTAAGTTCTGATAGGCTTAAATTAATATCTAGATTAAGATTATATAAAGACAACATAACTAAAAGTCAGTATATGTATGACAAAGACACATATAATTTACAAGTGGATATACTGAACCTACAAAAGGAGCTTGCTACCATCTCAAGGAAATATGAAGATGCTCAAGTCCAAATAAACCACCACATTTTGGCTACCAATGAACTACTAAAGATGAGCACTTACACTGCAGAGCGGTTTGAGTCCTTGACGGAACATTGCAATAACCAAGTTTTAGGCTCCCGTTCAGATACTGCTGTTAACACACAAAACCTACCTCCACTTTCTCAAACTAATAGTGAGCCATCAACAGTATTTATAGCGGATAGGGTTTTCACTAATCCAATTAATGTAAAAGAAGATGTGAGCCCCTCTACAGCGGCATCTTCTAAAGTTTTAGTTTACTCGGATAAAATAGGTCAAGGTCTTAGTTCATTATTAAGGCAAAAAATTAAACAGCCTTTATTAAACATGTGTTTGCCTGGAATTAACTTAGATAGTTTAGTTAAAAATATTAAGCCTCATAACTTTAATAAGGACACCACCATAATTATATTGTTTGGTGACAGTTTATCTGTTAGACGTTCACAGATAATAAAAATGGTAGAACAGCTATTGGACTTAAATAACAAACATGACTGCAAATTTATTGTAAGTGCCCTTCCATATTCTAATAGCCTGTCTGCTAATCAAAATAGACAAATATATAATTTAAATATGCTTATTTACAATTTGACTCATCGCCACAATAATGTAATTCAATATTTTGATTGTAACACATTTATTAGAAATTTTAAACTGACAAAGGATGACATGCATCTGCCCCTTAGGTTTAAGAGACAAATAGCTACATTGTTTGCTTATAATATACAACCTGCTGACTCTGTCACAGAATTTTTTTTATGTAACCCTAGTTCTAAGACTTTGACAGACTGTGCTATTCACAGTTCTCTGGACACATCTAGATGTTTAAACAACTAGATGAGACAACAGCCATGCATTCTGCTTTACGAATTGTTCACCAGAACATGCAGGGCATGGCTAGCAAAGATTTAGAAATCGACCTATTTTTAGGGCATAGGAATGTTCAGATTTTTTGTGTAACTGAACATTGGCTGAAGGAGCATGAGCTTGGTCGACGGAATGGAAATCATAGTATTATAAGTGCCTTTTGTAGAAAGCATGCCATACGCGGTGGGTCGCTTATCTTTGTGTCTCATGAAGTTAAAGGTAAAGAACGCAAGGATATAGTTGATCTCTCTATAGAACGTACCATTGAATTATCGTGTATAGAACTCGTTCACTACACTATTGTCTGCGTTTACCGGCCACCCTCTGGGATCTATAATACTTTTGAGGTTGTCATGGAAAATGTTTTAAAGAAAGTCACTTCCTGCAGTAAACATGTTTTAATATGTGGTGACTTTAATATAGATTTGTTAGTTGAATCATCATTATCTTGTAGATTTATTAATCTTTTTAAATCATATGGACTTACGCCCTCTTTTAGCGAGCCAACTAGAGTAACTAATAGTTCATCTACGTGTTTAGACAATTTCTTCTGTAACTGTCAATTGATAAATAAATCTATCATTAATGATCTCCCATCTGATCATTGCGGGCAATTAATTACTCTTCCCAACAATAAAGCAGACGATCGTTTCACATTTTCTGCTCGACCAGTTACAGGTAGGAAAATAGACAAATTCCAAAACATTGTAGCTAAGAAAACTGTGGCAATGGCTCACGTGTGTGGTGACCCGGATAGTCAATACGAAAAATTATTTAATATTATTCAGATCGAGTTCAATCGTATATTTGAATTGAAAACCTACACTAAAGGTAATAAGTTGAAGTTTTGTGAATGGGCTACTCCAGGTATTTATAAGAGTAGGAATACATTATATAATTTATACGCTTTGAAACAATTTAATTTTAATTTAGTCTTTCAGGAATACGTTAGGTCCTACTCAAAATTGTTTAAAAAAGTTTGCTATACGGCTAAATCTCTACACATTAGTCGTAAAATAAGAAAATCCAGTAACAAAATTAAAACCACCTGGAACATTATTAATAACGAAACTGGCAAAGCAAAGCTACCTGAATCTAAATTTGAATTGCATAATAATGGTAGTGTAATAAATACCAACTTCGATGTAGCTCAATGCTTTAATTTTTTTTTTTGAAAGTATACCGAAGGAAATCACCACGTCTTTGGCTTCATCTTCTGTCCAGGCTGAGATGCTGCTCAAGGATAATGTTAGAGAGACGTCGGGCTTGCTCAGGTTCACTTATGTGACCCCTTCTGACATTGTTACAGCCTTTAATAGTATTACTTTGAAGAAAACGGGTGATTTGTGGGATATATCAACTGTTGTGATTAAAGGGGTTATTTCAGATATAGCTCCTCAGCTTGCTAATATATTTAATGAGTGTGTAGATGTGGGTGTATTCCCAAATTTAATGAAACATGCTAAAATCATCCCACTCTACAAAGCTGGCAATAAGAAAGAGCTTGGCAACTATAGACCTATTTCCATTTTGCCAGTTTTAAGTAAAATCTTTGAGAAAATCATTTTAAAACAGCTACTGCAACACTTCCACAAATATAAATTGTTACATAGTGAACAATATGGGTTCACTAAGGGTCGCTCTACGGCTGATGCCGGTGCTGTACTCTTAAAGCACATCTATGATGCATGGGAAAACTCACAAGATGCTATTGGTGTTTTCTGCGATCTATCTAAAGCTTTCGATTGTGTACATCACAACACTCTTTTGGGAAAGCTACAACACTATGGTATCAAGTTTAACGCGCTTAATCTCCTTGCGTCATACTTGAGTAGCAGAATGCAGTTTGTGGACATAAATGGAGTCAAATCTACTGGTTCGACAGTAACAATGGGCGTGCCACAGGGGTCTATTCTGGATCCGTTTTTATTTCTTATTTATATAAACGATCTCGCCTTCTTTGTAAAAGATATTTGTAACATTGTTCTATTTGCTGATGATACATCGCTTATTTTTAAAGTTGACCGTAAGAAAACAAATTTTGACGATGTAAATAGCGCACTCGTGCAAATATCTCAGTGGTTCACTGTAAACAATTTATTGTTGAATGCAGCTAAGACCAAATGCATTAGGTTTACTACCTCTTACTCAAAAAGTAGCGTTACTAAATTGATATTAAATGACAAAAATTTGGATCTAGAAGAATCTACAATGTTTTTGGGCATTACTTTAGATTCCAAGTTACAATGGAGGCCCCACATTCATAAACTCGCTGATAAACTTAGTTCAGCAGCTTATGCTGTGAGACAGGTAAGACGGCTCACCGACGTGGATACCGCGAGACTTGTCTACTTTGGTTACTTCCATAGCGTCATGTCATATGGTATTTTGCTTTGGGGCAACGCCGCAGACATTGAAACTGTATTTGTATTACAAAAGCGTGCTGTGCGTTCCATTTACAATCTAGGACCCAAGGAATCACTTAGAAATAAGTTTTGAGATATAGGAATTTTGACTGTGGCATCGCAGTTTATCCTTGCTAATATCTTATTTGTGAGACAGAATATCAGTCAGTATAAGACCAACTGTGATGTCACTACGTCCACTATCCGTACAAGAAATGGGCATAAACTAATGATACCTCACCACAGACTGCAAAAAGCCCATGGATCTTTTGCAGGCCTTGGTGTTCGCCTGTACAATAAAATTCCTGACGCTATTGTAAATCTGCCCTTCATAAAGTTCAAAAATTTTGTTAAAACTACACTAATTAATAAAGGGTACTACCGCGTCAACGACTATATGTGTGATAATGATGCCTGGAAGTAACTGTCATTTTGTGCCTGTGCTCTGTTCCTTTGGCCCCTTCAATACTATATCTCATTGGCGAAATATTTTGTACGTAGCATTTAGAAAATGTCATATATTGTACACTGTATGTGTGAGCAATGACGCAATGGAGACCTTTAATCGCGGATTTGTTTTTGTTTTTTTTTTATTGGCTCTGTCAAGGTCTATCCGTCTTTCATTGCGTAAACATGTAGCGTGTTTCTCTCATCTTGCGAACTTGCTCTCACTATGCTGTTTAGTGCTTTTTGTAAACGAACAATAATTTAAAAAAAAGCAACTACAGAGTTTCTTGCCGGCTCTTCTCTGTAGAGCAGCCTTCCGAACCGGTGGTAGTTTCGGCATGAATGTGAGTGAACATATAGGGATTGTGAGCGATCAGGGGAGATGGAGGGATTGCAGGAATGAGGAGTTGTGTGTGAAAGGTGTGAATGTAGGTATGACGACTGATAGGTGTGTGTGGAGACTACCACCTAGTGTGGGACAGGGGCCGTAAGATGATAATGGTGTTTGTAAATATGACGATTTATAAGAGTTTTGTGATGAAACCTACGTAAATAAAGTTCCTTTTGAGTTTGAGTTTGAGTTTGCCCACTGTTCGCTAGGTTACGACCTACTCAAACACACATAAACATGAGCTTATTAGTTACTAGTTATTATTTAAATTAGCCGCACGGTCATGCCATGCTCTCTCGTACAATATCTATTTTTAACCTATTGTGAAAATTCTATTGCATATGAATATTAAAATACCAATACGTTACCATTGTAAGGAAATCGTTAGGCATTAATTAAGAGGTAAGCACATTATTTTTCGACCTCGCGCACCATTGAAGTGGAACGCAGAAGTTCATCGGCTCTTCAATACCAGCATTAATATGCTTCGCGCCTTAACGGATACGAGAATAAAATGTAAGCGCATGTTGTAACATCGGATAGAGTCCCGTAGAGAACATATATATATTAATATATATCCAATTAAATATAAAAACGACACAACTATAAATTCATAATAATGTGAATATGTTCTTTTGTGTGTTCATTTTGGATGGATCTCTGTCACATGATATGACCTCCAAGCTTCAAAAGGGATGGAAATACTTGTAATCAGTCTCAAGAAACAGAAAAGCAACTGAGTATATCGAAACGATTGTCGGTTAATACCTCTATAGTGGGTATCCAGAGTGAAGCCAGACTCCATGGCCACTGGATTTACTCCTCCCAATGGGGGGAGTATGCTCCGTTTGGTGGAGCAAAACAATCATACCTTATTGAACCCCACTCACCGTAGGACATGTCTGGTAGGATAGCGTGATGCTACCGAGTATAATTTCCGGTCAGATGAGCTTAATCCGAATGTTAACATTAACCATCTCGTTTAACATATTCATTGGACAATTTACACGCGATAAACAACAAAGGTTATTACTATTTACGTAGAAACTTTTTTGTAGGTACGTGTGCAGTTTCTTGTGGTAAGACTGCAATAAAAAAATTGTTTCTTCTTCTTCAGTTAAGGGTCACTTAATTACTTGCTGGCTTGTTGCCTAGTCTTTGACTATATTACCCCCGAATAAAGACTAATTGACAATGGTTTAACTTCGGACTTAAGACTTTATTCTCAGGCGGTGTAGGCCTGTCACAAAATTGATTTAATTATAATCACATCACAGCCCTGAAATGTAAATGCTGGATGAGAATTAATATTATCAGGGTAATTTTATTGCTTAAAATGTAGCCGTTTTTTGACGAAACTTGTGACCAAAGAAATGTGCACATACAAAGCAAGAAACCTTAGTAGGCTTGTCGGTTTGTAATAACGTTAGTGCAATACTGTGACCTAAGCCGAAAGTTTGGCTCGCCTGCATATCTCCTCGTTTCTGATCTCACAGGGAAACTTCGAGCATCTCCATTGTCCTTTGGATGACTTTGAGCCTTTTGATGGAGCCCATAGTGAGCGACTATGTCTCGGAAAAATAGCCAGCAATAAGTGTGATTCCACTCAGATACTAACCTCTTTCCAATAAGAAATTGTGGAGTATCGTGACCATAGTATTAAATTTTAATATATGTAATTGATAAAGGCACGGTATTTTATTCTATTACGCCAAATAGGCCAGTGCGTGTATATGTGAAAGCGTATGGCCACGTAACAATCTCAAATAGACAATACATGACTTTACTAATTTGCAAAGCATACATTTTGTACGAATTCAGAACCGAAGAAAGGCTTCAATAAATTGGTTGGTCACTCCTCTTCATCATCACTACATATTATAATGCTGGGGCTACATTAACGCGCGAAGATTCGTATCGCGTTGGCGCGCTGAAAATCGTGTTGGGGGAATACGCAAAGTTTGTGTTAACATTACGGCGGGCGAAGATTTGTGTCGCGTTGACGCGATACATCGTGCCAGATGTTGTTGTGGTGTTCTGTGCGGGAAGCGTAATTTAAAGCGGAGGAAGTAGTGGCGTTGCTTTATATGCATTGTATACTCCACTCCATTACAAGAAAACAAGGACGTTCGTACCGCATCAACGTCTGGACCACACTGAAACTGAAGTGACGTAGAAGATGTAGCCACCCAAGCGTACATTGTCGCGACAAATCCCTTTGATGCGCGTCATTTTACCGACAGTGCCCCGATAATACATCGTCTTCGCCCGAATACTACGCGTTGTAACGATGTACACGGCCAAACTCATCGCGATAACACGAATATTCGCCGTAGCCCGCTAATGTAGCCCCAGCATAAAAGAAAGTCGCTGTCGTATGTCCGTCCCTACGCATGCACAGGGACAGAAAATTTATTATAAAAATTAAATTAATCGCATCACGTGCAATTTAACAAAATCTACATTATAATAAGTGTGTACCTATAAAAAGTATAAAATAAAAATTAAATTTAAAATTTTAAAAAACCCCCGACACAATAACCTTTAAAAAGTAAAAAATAAATTATAGGTACACACTTATTATAATGTAGATTTTGTTAAATTGCACGTGATGCGCTTTCATTTGAGACCCCACTCGATTATATTTGCAGACATTCGGTAATTCTTCCCCACTTTCACCCGTCATAACTTTTAAACGGCTCAACCGATTTTCACCAAACATGTCTAAGAACACTTGCCCTTAACTCACCTTTCATACAAAACAAACTATATTGAAATCGCTTCATCCGTTCGCGAGCTACGGTGCCACAGACAGACAGACCGACAGACAGACAAGTCAAACTTATAACACCCCTCTTTTTGCGTCGGGGGTTAAAAACAATGGAGGTAAAACATCTTAGTTCTATCCTAAACTATGGTGAAGTTATTGTGCGTGTGGTGACGGATTTAGAATACATAGTGTCACCATGCCATTCCATCTTTTGAAAATCTACTAAATCTACTCCCTCATCCCCACGAAACGATTTAATATCATTAATATGTAAACCTAAATGCTTAATATAAAAATTTTATGTGTCTCAGAAGTAAGTCTATAGTAGGTTTGATGGCATTTTCATTAACATCAGTCTCATAGTCAAGGGATTTTTAATTGTCTCTGCTAGTATCTTCCCAAGCGATTATTATTCGGTACATATTGATCTCCAAGTAGTTACGGCTCCTGTCACAACCAACAAAAAATGGTGTCCTTACTTTAGTCAAAATTATGGACTTATCAACTTTATGGACTGGATTTGAGTTTCTCTGAATATCAAACAATTCTAGTACACTCCTAGTCATTAGTCATGTCATTTTCAGCCAATAGACGTCCACTGTTGGACATATGCCACCCCCAAGGATATCCACAAAGGCCGGTTCTGGGCCGCCCGCATTAACGACCTTAACTAGGTCGTCGGTCCACCGTGTGGGAGGTCTACCAGCACTGCGCTTTCCGGAACGCGGTCGCCACTCCAGGATTTTACACTCCTAGCCATATATTATTTCTTTAAAAAGTGCATTTCGTTTTCATATATGTTTTGTGTTTCAATTAAGGAGTTACTTAGATAATTTTATGTTGATTGTGATGTTTATGCAAATAAGAGTCGCAACGTCGCTTGTACGGACATTATGTCGGATGCTTTTTAGGGTTTTTTTTAAATGAGGCTTGTTTAGGATAGTTTTAACACTGAGAGCACAATCAAACTTTTGATTATTGAAAAATCTTGTGGTATACAAGCTAAAAATTGTACTTTGTAGATATGTTGTTATATTTCTTGTAAATTTTGTCGTAGCACGTTTGTATAGTATTAAGATTGAGTTCGTTTTCAATTAAAAAACGGCGTGTGTCTGCGAGAGACAACACGTGAGCGGGAATAGAAGATGCCAGCAACGAAATGTCAATATGTTTTTAAAAGTAGATCAGGTCTTCAAAGTACGTAGTCCACGCATAGGATTACTGCCACTAATTAAATCTGTGAGCTAAAGCGAGCATATGTTTGACAGGAGCCGATGTTATCTACGTCACACGCCAGTTAAGTGTACCGTTAAGAAAAACCAATGTGAGAAGTTTTTATGTGGGTGAAAAAACACGGTTTACTATCTCCGGATACACTTGACGCAAGCCGTGTGTTCAATGAACTTATTGGTTTCTACCTTTACACATTACTGTGTACTCTGTAATATCTTCGCCAGTGAATGGGAATTGTGTGAATTGGATGCGCCGCCTTTGGATCACGTGGTCCCGGGTTCGATTCCGGGGTCTGAGTCTGGATCTCATTTGTATTCGTGAATTACATGTAAAGTAGAAAAAAAATCATAACACGAAAACTATAAAAAATCACAGAAAATACATGGGGTGATTCGGATACCCCAAGGGGTGCTCTATCTCTGGACTTCCGCTTGACACTTATTTTTTGGGACATCCTGTATAAATTAGTGTCACGATCGACTTATAAACTACTTTAACCGATTTTAATCAATAATATATACACCGTATACAGTTTGGTCAAACTTGAAAGATAGGATAATGTTACATTTCAAATTATTGTCGCAATATGATTTTATTGCAAATTATTCCTCTATTAATGATTTCGCGCGCGATTATTACACATTGAAATTAAACACTTTAACGGATTTATCACGTGTATATTACATTTCCGAAAAGGCTTCAGTACCGTAGACCATATTTTAACGCTACGGCAGGTTATACAGAAGACCGAGGAGTATAACCTGTCCCTTTGTCTGGCGTTCGTGGACTACGAGAAAGCCTTCGATTCGATCGAGACGTGGGCAGTATTGCAGGCTCTCCAGAGGTGCCAAGTCGACTATCGGTACATCGAAGTGTTGAAGTGCTTGTATGAAAACGCCACCATGTCAGTCCGACTCCAGGACCAGACCTCGAAACCGATCCAGTTGCAGCGAGGTGTTAGACAGGGAGATGTTATCTCTCCGAAACTGTTCTCCGCTGCTCTGGAAGATGTTTTCAAGGTTCTGGACTGGAAAGGGCTGGGCATTAACGTGAACGGCGAGTACATCACTCACCTTCGATTTGCTGACGATATAGTCGTAATGGCTGAGACCATGGAGGGCCTCAATACGATGCTCGATGGCCTCTGTCGAGCCTCCGAACGAGTCGGCCTTAAGATGAACATGGAGAAGACGAAAATCATGTCTAATATCCATGTCCAAGCCACTCCTGTTAACATCGGAGGTTCTACTCTCGAAGTTGTTGACCATTACATTTACCTGGGACACACTGTCCAGTTAGGTAAGTCCAACTTCGAGAAAGAGCTCAATCGTCGGATCCAACTCGGCTGGGCAGCGTTCGGGAAGCTGCGAAAGATCTTCTCGTCCACAATACCGCAGTGTCTGAAGACAAAAGTCTTCAACCAATGTGTGTTGCCAGTGATGACATATGGAACAGAGACGTGGTCGCTCACTATGGGCTCCATCAGAAGGCTCAAAGTCACCCAAAGGGCAATGGAGAGGGCTATGCTCGGAGTTTCCCTGCGAGATGGAATCAGAAATGAGGAGATACGCAGGAAAACCAGGGTCACCGACATAGCCCACCGGATTGCCAAACTTAAGTGGCAGTGGGCAGGGCACATAGCTCGCAGGACCGACGCCCGATGGGGCAGAAAAGTCCTCGAGTGGCGACCGCGTTCCGGAAGGCGCAGTGCTGGTAGGCCTCCCACACGCTGGACCGACGACCTGGTTAAGGTCGCCGGAAAGCAGTGGATGCGGGCGGCCCAGGACCGGCCTTTGTGGAGATCCTTGGGGGAGGCCTATGTTCAGCAGTGGACGTCTTTTGGCTGAAATGATGATGATGATGAATGATATTACATTATGTAATTCCCGACGTTTCGAATGCTTTGCAGCAGTCGAATAGAGGATGGTTGGCAAGTACCACCTGCCTGGGATTCAGTCATTAAATTGATCAAATCTCAAGCAAAATACTCATCTGCAAGACCTCTGGACACCGTGAGCGATTTCTGCGTGCACATGGAACGTTATCAATAAGACAAAATTATAGGCGATAGATTTCAACTGTTTCTTTGTACTTTTGAAGACAACTGTCATCTAATTTCTCCCGCGACCACGACTGCTGCAAAGCATTCGAAACGTCGGGAATTAAATAATGTAATACATATACACGCGATAAATCCGCTAAAAAGTGTTTAATTTCAATATTCGTCTAATATTTGACAGTCACAAATTATAGGTTAGCTCCTAACGGTTCTAACAGATGGCGATCTGTTGACTGGAGTACCTAAGTATTCAATATTTGGCGCTATGTTTTAAGTAGAAACGTTTAATTTAAGCTACAATTTAATAGCATAACCACCACAGCAACGCGTGGCCGGGTCGGCTAGTAGGACAATATAATCAGTAAACAAATTTTAGCCTCATTTTGTCTCATATTGACTAGTTAAATATTAATATTAAGGTGTCCTCAGCTGTGGCCTTCCCGAACACATTTTTTTTATTTGATTTGTGTCGATTTATCCGTTTCTGATTATGAATCGTTCATTAACAACGCATTACTTTTAACAAAAGTAGGTATACACTTCTACTACTCCACCCACTGCTGAGGCGGGCCTCCTCCAGCTACATGGAGGGTAATAAGCTTACTGTGCCGCGCTGGCCAGACGGGTTGGCACAGGGTTTCGTATCAAGTTTTCCTTCCTTCACGGCTAGGCTATAGGCCTTGTCATTTCCTTTTGTCGTGTTTTACGACACCCTCAGGATGGGATGGGGTGGTGACACCATATATTCTAAATCCGTCACCACATGGGCAAGTAGGTATATATTGCACGTAATTTTGAGGTATATTTTCCAACAACTGCCAAACAGCAGACGAGTGATGTATTTTATTGTGTATTTTATCCGAATAAATTATTAAGAATGCTTTCAAATAGACAAATATTAAAAAAAAAACAGTTATAATTCTCTTTTTTTAAATAATATTTTTTTAGTTAGAGAAAAACCGGCTAGAAACTCCACGGTTGCTCTTTTAAATAAAAGCATTTGATGGGTGCAAATAAGATTATCCTTCCTTGGAATATCCTTGGACATTTCACACAACGCCATCTCGTTCCAAGCTAAGCAACTTAATGCTTGTGTTATGGTAACGAGATGGATGATAAACTACTTATATACATTTTTTTTTGTAAATACATACATATTATAGATAGAAATGACACCCAGACTCCGAGCCAGTGCCTCTGGTTTAGAAAAAGACACTTGCCCGACCCCGGAATCGAACCCGGGACCCGTTGATCCAAAGGCGGCACATCTAACCACTAGACCAACGAGACCAAGGAGATTGACAGATTAGTGAAGGCAATTACACACATAGACATGTAGCGTAGCCAAAAATAATCTTGAATGGGGTGGCGTCGTCGTTTTCCATAAACGATCCACTACTGAGTCGTGCCTCCTCCAAATTAATGGAGGGAAATTAGCCTCATGTGCCACGCTGGCAAGACGCGTTGCCACAGGGTCTGTATCAAGTTTTTATTCTCATACGACTAGGTTATCGGTCTTGTCATTTCCGTTTGTCGGCTCTTCGACGACACCCTCAGGTTTTCGCTGTATGTCCGTTATAGAATCGTAAACTATGCATTTGATCATGTGATGATCTTCAGCAAAGTTTTGTGCATGAGCCCACGAAGGTATCTGAATAAAAAAACGAAATTAATATTTGTGTAATGTATTTCCTTCATTTTTTTTTTAAGTTAGGGACACGTGCTGTTTACTGCTAGTCACTATCACTACATAGTCTTTAACAAAGTCGCTGTCAAATATCCGTCCCTATATGCTTAAATCTTTTAAACTACGCAACGGATTTTGAAGCGGTTTTTTTAATAGATAGAGTGGTTGAAGAGGTAGATTTCTATGAATAATACATCTATAATATAGTAGATAAACACTGATAAATTAAGAGGTTCGACATTGCACCCGTGCGAAGCCGGGGCGGGTCGCTAGTTCTAAATAAATACCTAATATATCAAGTCACATCACGGGGTACTGTATTAAACGTGTGAATGAAAGGTAATTGATGTCATCTCTCGCTTAAATTGTAAGTGAAACATAACAAACGAGTCCCATTCAGTTCTTGTCCCATTACCTAAGCGCATTGACCTGACAATGAAACTAATTAAAGGTTTGCGACATCGTAAACCGATAATTGTGTGTCATTTGTAAAACCATACCCCATTTAAACACTACCAATTTGAACGCGGTCTTTATAACGCACTTTACCGCGTTATTTTTTGTGACTTGGATTCGTGTTACGTGGAAGCGTAGTCATACATAATAATCATCATCGTTTTAGCCACAAAAGTATGTGTACGTAGGCCAAGGTTTTTTTACGAAGGGCGGACTACCAATACCGCTTTTCACGATACGTCCTCACCACCCGAGGTTACATTACTAATATATTGTTACTTCACTATCACTATCACTACCTAATATAAAACAAAGTCACTGTCGTCTGTCCGTCTCTATGTATACTTAAATCTTTAAACCTACGCAACGGATTTTGAAGCGGTTTTTTTTAATAGATAGAGTGATTCAAGAGGCATGTTTTCAAGTATATTAAATGCATTATATTGTAGAGAAGCACTGATAAATTTAGTGGTTCATCATTGCACCCGAGCGAAGCTGGGGCGGGTCGCTAGTACCTAATAAAAGTGAAACTTGTAATTGTCTATATACTACACGGTCACAATAAAAGTTTCACTTTAAAAATATTTTCATTCCATGTTGGTGTCGTAAGGAGTTAGATAAAACGACATTGCATGCTGTGCCAAGCTGTCTATTTTCCCCCTAGTCAAAAGGGCCTCATTTTTAGATCTTAAACCAAATTTCGTTACTTCGGCCCTCCAGAGATTAAATATTAAATTGAGAATTAAAAATAACATACCTATATTATGATAACCAATTTAGAATAAAGCATATTTTGCATGATATTGGATTTCTTATCCACATTTACAATTCCAAGTTCCTTCCATATGTTCCGTCGTAAAGATAATATGTCCTCGCAAATATTCCACAGTAATGTTGTTGAACAATTCGGCAACACCTAAAGTGTTTGTCAAATTTAACTAATCGCCACAATGGGCCACAATGGGAGTTCACAGGACGGGTTATATGAGTTTTACGGCGGGACCCGATACCGAGTATTTAAGTGAGAAACGCAACAGAGGCAGGCCAACAGCTACGTTAAACAGGTACCAGAGAACACGGTGTTTCTTTTTTATTCCAACTACGTGGTTGGAGGATTTTCCCCGTGCGGGTGCAAGGCAGAATATAAAACTTCCCCACCGCACGCTGGGAAATAACGCGTATTGTAAAAGTCAACAAAACCCAGCACACTTGGTGGTAGGATCAACGTCCATTATACAAGGCTGATAACATAGCCGTTAGAGACGAAAAACGAAACCGTGACGAAACTTGATATGAAACCCTGTGCCAACCCGTCTGGCCAGTGTACAGTAAGCCACTTACCCTCCGTGTAACTAGAGGAGGTCCGACTAAGCATGATCTATGCGGAGTAGGTAGTAGTTGCTTCTTACGACACCCTCAAGATGGAATAAGATGTAACACGGTGTATCTTATATCCGTTACTACACATAATATTACTAGCGACCAGCCCCGGCTTCGCACGGGTGCAATTATGCATGTATCCTACAAATATTATAAACGTGAAAGTTTGTAAGTATGAATGGATGTTTGTTACTCTTTCACGTAAAAACTACTGAATGGATTTTATTGAAACTTTACAATAATATAGCTTATACATCAGAAAAACACATAGGCTGTAATGTATAAAGATATATTGTGAATTATCCAGAATATAACGATAAGTGCAAGTATACATAGCCGTTAGAGACGCGTAGCACAGATGGTCCACCCGGCTAGCTACCACCATCACATCTAAGTCCGCCAAGCAGTTTTACTGTGTTTCGTCGTGTGTATGTGAGAGCCGGTGCCCGACAGGGCATTTCCTTGAATTGCCTGCTCCATCTTAGACCCTGGCGTAGCTTTCCATCGCGCAAGCCTAAGGGTCAAAGGCATTCAAGTCACTGATAGAAAATGCCCGAACTAAAGCGGTTATGGCCTGAAACGACGAAACTGTAAAGACCTTGCCAACTTTGTGATCTCAAGAGTGGTAACTCTGTTCTATGGTTTACTTGTGTGAGTTGTTGGTGCATGTGGATAAACAACAGGTAGCTTGGATAACTAAGTACATTCAGGGCAAACAGTCGTGGCTTAAAAGCAGATACAATCTATACTGAGACGCTATTAACCATCATTTCAGTCCGTAAATATAAAAGTGGCTTTTTTCTGGGTTAGTGTCCTTTATAGACTAGCTGGGGAGGGCTGGTGTGGACTCAGGTTCGCCCCACGCGTGCTGCGAGGGGCGTCCCCCCACAAAACCACCCCTGGTGTACCGTCCCGCGCTGACTGCCCCATGGGTCCTGACTGTACTTGGTGTTGAGTCGGGATACCTTGAATTCGGAAGCTTCATCAAGTTTTCACTACGTGGCTGGTACTGAGCTTTTTGGCCTGATTAGCTCTTTTAATTTATTATTAACTAGTGGCCGCCCCGGCTTCGCCCGTGCAAAGCGGGGTTGATAAACCTTCCCCTTGAATCACTCTATCTATTAAAAAAAACCGCTTCAAAATCCGTTGCGTAGTTTTAAAGATTTATGCGTACATAGGGACGGACAGAAGAATGCGACTTTGTTTTATACTATGTAGTTAGTGATTTTGAATTCACGTGTTATTTTTTTATTTTATCTGTGTGGTGACGTATTTAGAATAAATAGTGTTACCACCCCATTTCATCCTGAGGGTGTCGTAAGAGCCGACACAAGAAAAGACAAGACCAATATAGCCGCAAGAGACGAAAAAATTGAAACGAAAGCCTGAGCCACCCGTATGGCCACCGTGGCACAGCAGGGTAATTACCCTCCCTGTGATGGGAGGAAGCCTGACTGCGCGGTGGGTCATTTATGGACTGAGTAGTAGTATTAGTAGCTCTTTAGACCTCACGGGGTAGAAAAACTAGGTAATAGGATGAAGTAAAACTTGATACGAAACCCTTGGCCGTTTAGCCAGCGTGGCTCGGTAGGCTAATTACCCTCCATGTAACTGGAGGAGGTCCGACTCACTAGTGGGTTATTTATGGGCTGTGTAACAGTAGTAGTAGTACGATGTATTCTAAGAGTCTTATCAGAGCATCGTCGCAGAGCATGTCCCCCCACTGGGGAGCGGACTCCTTAGCCCTGGATAGGGGGAGGAAAAAAAAAACTACAGTAGTTATACATTTTTTTTTATGTAATGTCAGACTGCATTCCGCCTGATGTTAAGTGGAAATGAAGTTTCGAAGTGAGGATACCTTAAGTATTTCTTTAATTCACGCCTCGGAGTCCCACATAACCCAAAGTCAAATCATTTATTTTGCATATGACGCAATAGACAAATTGTCAACGCATTAATAAAACATATACAAAGCAAAGTTATATATTTTAGCTAACCACCAGTTCGGAACGCGACCATTGCTGAAAAGAACAAAGAAAAGGCAAGAAACTCAGAGGACTTGTCATTCTTTTTTGTTTATTACTTTGCGGTTCTATTTTGACCCATTGCGGTTAGCGCTCTTACACACGAACGGCATGTTGCCAACGGCACAGACAACTGCACCCGTCGACGCGTCGGCGAGTGCCGAAAACAGCAGTCGACGGCAGCCGACTGCAGCCGCTTATACCCATCATGTATCCATGAGGATTTCCAAGATAAAAAAAGGGTTTATTAAAGTTCCTCATAATATGATCCAGTTAATCCACTAGAGTTATGTTCACGCCTAGCTAATCAGAAGCCTTGATCAAGCGTGGTTATCGTAGGCGTCGATGCGTTACATATCCAGCTTATCGATATAAGTGCATATAGAACATCATTTTCAACACACAACTAAACGATGTGTCAACGAAGACTTGGGTCATCTACTTATTTTTTTTTAATGTAACCCCTGCAGTATCATCGGTCCTGCATCTCGGGAGCAGTTTACAAACGCACACTTGCTCGGCCCCGGAATCGAACCCGGGACTCCGTGATCCAAAGGTGGTACATCTGAACCCTAGACCTAGACCAACGAGGCAGTGAAGTATTACACAGCCCATACATGACCCACTGCTGCGTCGGGCATTCTCCAATTACATGGGTTGTCGCTAACCCGGGGGCTAACGGGCCTCCGGTGGTGGTTCGGGGGAACCGCCACCGACGGAAGCCTCGATGACTGAGGGCGTCCCAGTGTACCGGGACGCCCTCTCTGATAGTCGCTTGCCCGCGTAGCGGACACCACGCCGGGGCATCACAGTAGACTGCGTTTACGCGAACTTGTGGCGCCCCGATCGCGTCGTGTGAGGGTATACCGCTAGGGTTTTAGTGGGTAGACGACTCTTGGATAGACGGCCCTTGTCGGAGTCCCACATAATCACCGACCTCACCCCCGGGGGGCGGTGGCATTTCCCCAGCGAAAACAAAAAAAAGGGTTTAATATCAAGCTTTCCTTCTCTTACAGCTTATGTCATTGGCCTTGTCATTTCCTTTCGTCGGCTCTTACGACACCCTTAGTGTGGAATGGGGTGGCGACACTATGTATTTTAAATCCGTCACCACACGGAACCTTGTGTACGGATTGGGAAACTATAGGTCAAGAACATCGTTTCTCAACCGTCACCTTATTTACCCATTAGTTTTGCAAACAAACTAAAACTAAGGAAATGTAAATATTTTAATTAATAATGCCCTGTTATTAGTGATATGGACTACAGCGCGAAGGCAAAGTGACATAACGTTGGAAAGCAGTAAACTACGTCATCATCATCAGTTCAGCCAAAAGACGTCCACTGTTAGACAAAGGCCTCCCCCAAGAATTTCCTTAGAGGCCGGTCCTGAGCCACCCGCATCTAAAGTTTTCCTTCGACCTTAACCAGGTCAGCGGTCCACCCTATGTAAGTCTACCAGCACTGTGCTTTCCGGAAAGCGGTCGCCACTCGGGGACTTTTCTGTCCCATCGGGCGTCAGCCCTGCGAGCTATGTGCCCTGCCCACTGGCACTTAAATTTGGCAATCCTGTGGGCTTTGTTGGTAACTCTGGTTCACCTTTTTTTTAACGAGAGGTTCGCATCTTGGCTACGCTACCGCGTGGGAGACAACTGGATTACTGAGAGACTCCTACTCACTAAACCCCTTGATTCCGGCCCGGCCGGGATCGAGGGGTTGCTGGGGCGTTGACGTGGGGCCTGACGTGATCACCACTCTCAAACCAGCAGGCGCTGGTCCATCGCGGGACCTCTTCCCACTTGGAGCGGCGCGTGATAGCCTCTGCCGGAATTTGTGGCGCGCCAATCGGAATGGCGCTGCCACTTCTGCCCTAGGGCCCTCTCCATTATCCTTTGGGTGACTTTGAGCCTTTTGATGGAGCCCATAGAGAGCCTAATCACTCATGGGAACTCGTTCTGGCAATCGTTGGTCTTCATTTGAATATAATGATGATGATTTTGAACTTCGTAACCAGCTGGCAACAGTCCAAATTAGGTAATAAGTTCCCTGACACGGTAACTCATCTGCGACCCTAAACAGCGGTGGTAATGAAGTCAGTCAACATGAAGTAACCTCAAAACTTAAAACCTTAGGTTTCGAGGTCGAAAGGCGGTAACGTATCACATAGAACATCGTATATAATTTAAACAAAACACAACTGAGAACAAACAATGTTTTCTTAAATAACTGGCTGGTTATAAAACGAGATAGTAAAAAGGGAGATTATGAATTGGAAGTAATAAACGAAGAAGTGATGACATAATGGTAATAGGCTAATTTCCCTCCATGAACTTGGAGGATGCCCGACTCAGTAGTGGGTAATTTATGGGCCGAAAGACGACTGCGTTTCCTCTCTGTATTTGTGATTTTTCTTCTTTTTTATACCAGTAGTATCGAGCATGCGGCGTACAACATGTTTTTATTGTTGAAAACTCTTTCTTGAAAAGAGGCTAAGTGTTTTAATCCGTTATTCATACGTCACTTTCATTACGGAACGGGTTGGAGATATTTAAAGCATTAGAAATTCTAAATGCGTCACCACAGAAACGTCAAGCTATTGTAGATCGAGGTGTAGCGTAGTTAAAGAAGACGTTAAAGCCGGTAATGCTATAAAAATAAAAAATACAATTTAACATAAAAAAAACACATGAAAGCAACTGGATTCAGTACCACAGATTTAGTATCAAGACAAGAACACTTTTAGTTTTACTGCACATTTTTACAACCCTACGTGTGATACAGTATAGAGATGTGGTAAGATTACACGTCGACAATCGATAAATATTGATTTATCGATTTAGATAAATATTAATTAAAATAAATATTTATTTTAATAAATATTTATTTAAATAATATATATTTAAATAATATATAATATTTATTTTAATAAATATTTATTTAAATATTACTACTCAGCCCATAATTTTCCAAACAGGGAGGGTAATTAGCCTATAGCGCTACCCTGGCCAGATCGTTTGGCACAAGGTTTCGTATCAAGGGCCTTTTCATTTCCTTTTGTCGGATTTTACGACACCCACAGGATGGAATGAACACTATATATATATATATATATGTCGAAGGACCGTTAAGCTGGTTCATATCTGGGCATATCTGGAGGTTGGTTGGATATCCTTAGTTGTGTGGACGTGTACGCACTGGTATTCACCAATGGCAATGCAAATGGGTTTGCAAGCGACCGTCACGTACGAGTCGCCCTCCAAGCCATGACAACTCGCCCATCATGACACTTACAACTCCATTCGGGTGTATATGCCCGCTCTGTGTCTAGCAGAACAACTATTAAAATCTCGGAAAAAGTTACGTATTTTTATATTTAGGTATTCTCCATTAGGTACCCCTACAAATGCGGGGAAGGTCGCTAGTATTATATAAAAACATTGTCATGACCTGATAAATCAAGTCACAGTTTGGACAACTGTCGCGAGTATGAAATACATAGTATCATCAAAGCAGTACATACTGAGTGTCATAGAAGGTAACTTGAGAGTCAGATAAAGTGCTTATCATAGTGAAAGTGAAGAAAAACTTGATACAATACTTAAGGCGAATCCGTCTATCGAGCGTTTCGCAGTAGTCTAATTTCGTCTCCTCCAAATTCAGTCAGGGAAATTATCCTACTGTGCCGTGCTGGCTAGACGGGTTGGTTTTTATCCTTCTCCTGCAGCTTGGGTTTCAGCCTTTGTATTTTCTGCGCTTCCCACAGGACAGCTTGGAATGGTAACACAATGTGTCCGAAACTATTCAATATTTGTATCTGACTCATCGATATGGCTTTACACATCCCTACTAGTAATGAAGGTCCCTGACATATGCAATGTGGGTCAAGTAAAATAGGTATATTTAGAGTTTACGATCAGCTGCGCTCTTCTGTATTAAATCATTTGCTTCACATATAGGCACCCGAACAGTGCAGAGCTCATGATAGATCATTCGATCATCGATATGAAAACTTTTTAGGTTTCTAATTGGCCACACTCTCTTTTATGTATCATAACATTAACTTTAGAACGTCACTTTATGGATTAAAAAGTGTGATGACTTCATTATTTGAGTCAAATTTTCATCACATCCCTAGGGGCCGTCAATTAACCACGTGAGGTTCGAATCACGGCAGGTTCGAATCACGGGAGGTTCGAATTCCCGGGAAAAATCACGAAATATCACAAGGGGGAGGGGGGTATAGTAAGATATCACGTGCATTTATTTTTTTGTCAAACGCGTGGTTTTTAAACCGAAAAGCGGCGTGTAGAGTTGGTGACCTTTGAGTGTAAGATTCTTGGCAGGTACTATATAATACACGTGATTATTAATGGGGGTTATCGTAAGCCTCACCACGTATCACCAAGTCTCCCCCTCTTGGTGGTGTTAAAAATGTTAAAAAAAACATCGTGTGATTAATGGACAGCCTCTAGGTGCTTCCATATTCAAACTAGCTGTTACAGTCCTTTGATGACTCCGCTTGTCTATAGTTGTTATATTTGTATTCTTAACTTGTTCTTCATTAAAAACACATAAAATTCAAGTATTGGTTATAAAGTAAGGCCATTGACGTTGCAAAAAAGTCAAAGAAACCGAATGAGCTTCCTTTACGTGCTACGAATGCAGCCATTGTCATAAACTTGAGATGTGGTGTGGAATGGTGATGTTTACTTGAATCAAGCCGAGGGTGTTAAGGTAGCTTTGTTAAGGTTGCCCTAAACCTACACATGTTTTCTTTAGCGATCAATTAATTGTCTATGAACCGTCAGCAGTTTCCTACTCAAATTATATGACAATCCGTCATTATTTGGTTAGAGCAACTGTCAGTTTTCATAGTACTGACTATGTGTCTACTGCCATGTATGCTGGAATGGCAGTCAGAACCGACGGTCGTCCGTGCCTTTTTTTGACCTGGAGTAAAATTCTGTATGCACTATCCCTGCCAATCTGGGGATGGGCAACAGGGGTGTGTGGGAGTCCCCTCCGCCTCTGTGAGGAGACGGAGGCAAACCCACTAAACGTCCCCGGGGTGTACCGTCCTGCGTTTGCTGCCCGGTGGGCCCTGACTGTATCTCCACGGGAGGTTGTACGTGCCCTCCAAGATAAGTGCCCTCCAAGATAAGGAGGACGTCAGTGAAAAGACAGACACCTATCTAACATCTAGCAGAGCTTGACATTGTTCAACCTGCAGATGACCAGGCAAAAATGCTATGTTGACATATTGCAAAGAATGTTAAATATGTTAACCGTAGGGTCTAATTTCGCTGGTGTGGTCTCCTATAACAATAAACCTACAGGTTGTCTTCGTGCCGCACTGTAACCTAACAATAATCGTCTTAATTTTTTTTTATTTGTTCATTTGATTTTTACATAGCAATCGACCGCAGGGCGATCAGGTCGATATTCGAGCATAATTAATTTACATTATAGTTCTATTCTCAATATGACCTCAATCTTCAACAATATACAAAAGAGCATATTTGCATGTGTGTCAAATACATGGCAGTGTGTGTAATGTTTTTATTGCTTTATTGTATTTTTATGCATATTTTTATTTATTGTATTATATTTTTTTAATTATAAGTGTGAGAAATTTCACAGTCCCTCGTCCGCGCAATTTTCGTAAAAGCATAGTATTTGCTTCTCGTATCATCATCACTACATAGTTAGTATAAAACAAAGTCGCATTCTTCTGTCCGTCCCTATGTATGGTTATATCTTTAAAACTACGTAACGGATTTTGAAGCGGGTTTTGTTAATAGATAAAGTGATTCAAGGGGAAGGTTTATTGCACCCGTGCGAAGCCGGGGCGGGTCGCTAGTAAAAAATATAATAGATAACTCAGGAAACATTATTTGGTAAACAAAGAATATAATATATAATTTGAAGTTTAAGGCGACAATCCATTTGTATGTCCTTTTCTGTTACCTACTCCATGCAAGAACGGCTTTATGACATAGGTTAACTAAGGGATTAAAATGTATCGGAGGTCAACGTACTAGTACAATCGTATTAGTAACGATTCAAATCCGTTAACTATTTTATATCTTTTTTTCGTTTCAGATCCATCGGATCTATATCCTTGAGCATAAATATTGTTTTATCAGTGTAATCGGTAGATATCTCGGCCCTTAGTAGTTTCGACTTTATATTTTTTTATCTAATTCTATTTAATGATAACGGTTGCGATAAATCTAACGCTCCTAAAACAATAGATGTTATCAGCCGACTGTTAAGCTACTACCATAATATTTTGGAGTGATAATGACCCAATTCATCGTTTTTATTGTTATTTTTGTTGACATAATTTACAAATAAACATTTGGTTTAGAAAATAAAGTTATTCTTTAACTTAAAAGACGAGTGTTATAAGTTTAAGACTCCAAAATCGAGATGGGGTGTGGAAATTAAAAAAAAAACATCTCAATGATAAGTATACTTAAGTTATGATCTTCAAATGGTTGCGAAGATTGTCTTTATAATCTGAAATGTGTGTGCTCGGGAAATGCGATTAAAACAGCTTTGAAACAAAAAGATCAGATTTTGTTTATCCCTTCTGGAGCTTCGATATCACAGTTATTTACGCCGATAGTCAGACAGACAGAGGATAATAGATTATTTTATTATCGCCATCAAACCCTAACCGACCAAATATTGTTACATATTAATTGAGTAACGCCTTCTACATAAATCTTTTGCAGCGCAAGCCCTGACCGGATAGGGCGCCATTTAAAAATGGCGCTAACGTTCGTCTGGGCAGCGTCTGCGCAGCGCGTATTCCGCGCGCATCAGGCCTTTCCGCCGGTGCCCACCATGTCAACAAACTCCGTTCCCGGGAAGAATGTTCTAGAGGTTTGCAATTGTGGTTATTTATGGATCCATTTACTTAGCTTTCTACTTTTTTTTTCAAACTCTACTGCTTTATAGTCTCTGTCTAGGGGTTGGATGTGCCGCCTTTGAATAAACAGTCCGATTCCGGGGTCGCGCAAGTGTCTTTGTCTAAAGCACACTTGCACTGGGTGTCATAATTTGCGTTCGTGAATTACATGTTTGTAAACTGCCCCCGCGATACAGGTTACAACTAGTACAGGGGTTTCGTTTAAAAAAAACTTATTAATGAGATAGGGATCCAAATTAGAATGCATTCATTTGAACGTTCCAATTTTTTTTAAGAGATTGTAGCCGCCGCAAGCAGAGTTCACAGGACTTACCCTTATGTAGTTCCTCATAATATCATTATAGGTCTATAAATGGAATTGTTATCTTTTTCCTTAACACTACCAAGTGCTGGTGTGTATGTATAAAAAGCAAATAAGTATATTATGATTACTAGCGTAATAAAAAATATTTCTATCCTGGGACACACTGTCCAGTTAGGTAAGTCCAACTTTGAGAAATAGGATCGTCGGATCCAAATCGTCCGGGCAACGTTCGAAAAGCTGCGAAAGATCTTCTCGTCCACAATACCGCTGTGTTTGAAGACAAAAGTCTTCTATCAATGTGTTTTGCCAGTACAGTCGTGGTCGCTCACTATGGGCTCCGTCAGAAGGCTCAAATTCACACAAAGGGCAGTGGAGAGGGCTGAGTTTCCCTGCGAGATCGAATGAGAAATGATGAGATACGCAGGCGAACCAGAGTTACCGATATAGCCCACAGGTTTGCTAAACTTAAGTGACAATGGGCAGGGCACATAGCGCGCTAGCTAGACCGACGCTCGATGAGGCAGAAAAGTCCTCGAGTGGCGACCGCGTACCGGAAAGCGCAGTGCTGGCTGGTGCCAGCCTCCCACACGGTGGACCGATGATGTGGATGTCCTTGTCAGGCATTTTGGCTGAAATGATGATTGTCAAATATCCATATAGTCCATTGAAATGTTACATTTTTTTAGGCCTTACCTTGCGTTTTTTAGAGGACGCAATTTTATTTTTTTAATGTCCCCTTACACAGATATATCGTAAAAACCGTTTCAACCCCTATTTTCAAGATGGCGGCCGTGGGACAAGGGTGGCGACCCCACAAACTTGGTTTTAGCTTTAGACTTACCCCCCTTCACAACAAAAAAATAAAATTGCGTCCTCTAAGAAACGCAACCCCAAATGTAACTTTTCAATGGACTTAAATAGTGTGTAATGGTCAGCTCAGTTGGTGCATTGCAGTTGGTGCTTCACGACAAAAAGCACGGATTTTCCCCACCAACACAAAAAGTTCGCAGTGTGTTTATGAGTGTCCAGTCCATTTCTATTTACTATAAACGGGTTGCAACATTGTATAAACAATTACTACACTTACTATTTGTTGCCGATCTTCGGCAACATTAACCGAGTCACCTACATAATTATTTTTAAATTTATCAGCTATAAACTATTTGCCCAGCGATCGATATCACTAGGCTAGGGTTGTCGATTTTAAAATTGTATTCTGATTGCTGAATGTTAGATGACACGTCCGTAATTTGTCTATATCTCTAACCATTAAACTACCGATAGTCTTACTAGGTGTGGAGGCTGAAAGGCACGCGTAACATGCCCTAGTGTTACGCGTGCCTCTTTCAGGCGCCATAACATTTGGCGCCTGATCCAGCGCAGCGTTTGGATCCTACTGGCAGCAGCAGCCCTGGGCCTCACGCCCTAATACAAACAAAACTTTTATTGTTGTTAAATACTTCTTATTTTAGCTCGTCTATTGTAAGCTTAGTATTCTGAGTTTTAAGAAACAGTAACGGCCCTAGGTAAATTCTATAGAACACCTGTTCAAATTAAATGTTAAATCTATGACTGTGAGTAAATCATTAATTCTTTTGTTACCAACAACTACAATGTTCAATTACAAGTGGTTTAAGCATAGTATTATGTAATAACAAGTGTACATTTATGGCTGTAAGGCCCCTTTAAAGGTGTACCAATATTTGGGTCACAGCCGATTGCCAATGCGCATATCATAACAACCATAATAAAAAATGACAACTTTAAGCCCTTTCTTCCCGGAGAGACACGGGTTCTCATGTCTAGTACCAGTAGGCTCGATTTTGTTGCTTGTGCTAGTAACGTCTTTATATATTAATACGTAAAGTAAAACACACACACACAGACACACACACGCATATATACTCTTTTGTATAATATTAACTAGCTGTACCCTGCGCGTGTTCCTGTTCCAAATAAAATCAATTTGAAGGAAAGACATAACCAAATATTATTATTTTTTTTGTTCCGAAACCTTCCTGTTCTCACGATCTTTAACTTTGCTGAAGATCATCACATGATCAAATGCATAGTTTTTTCAAATGCATTAAATAAAGTACATATATAGACAAACATTCATTTTTATATTTATGACTAGTGGCCCGCCCCGGCTTCGCCCGTGCAAAGCGGGGGTGGTTTATACATATAAACCTTCCTCTTGAATTACTCTATCTATTAAAAAAAACCGCTTCAAAATCCGTTGCGTGGTTTTAAAGATTTATGCATACATATGGACGGACAGAAAATGCGACTTTGTTTTATACTATGTAGTGAAGTCTGTGGTCAAATTGAGCATAGAACAGAACTATATAAAAAAGAAGTGTAATTTAAATTCATTATGGTCGATTTACGATAACTGGGCGACCACTACTACTTTTATTAACTAGTAGTAAACTAGTATTTTAATGACAAAATCTTTGTGTCCTATACCGACTGTACACTGGGGAATGTTCTGAGGAATTATTCAGCTTGGTGCCATCGTCACTTTTCCGCCATCGCACCCTGCGGCACTCGGAGAGATTTCATCCACATCGGCTGGATATAACTACAGTTTTCAGCAACTGTACGTGCATCGCGAGCCTTTTTACCGCGCACGTGCAAGATGTGGAATTCCGAATTATCTACCTCCCGAAGTGTTTCCTCTGCGCTACAACATGGGGCTCTTCAAAAGAGGTGTTTACAGGCATCTTAAACTTGACTGGAATGGATGCGGAATAAAAATAAGAAATAAATATTTAAACCACCTACGTTTTGCTGACAATTTGTTGCTAATATCCGAGAAAGGAACTACAGTACATGGTAGAGTCCCTAAACAAAGCTAGCAAGCTCGCTGGAATGGAGATGAACCTCTCTAAAACTATGGTAATGACCAACAGCACCAAGGTACAAATATACGTTGACAAAGAGCTTCTACAATACACCGTTAAATACATTTATAGGCAAGCAAATAAACTTAGACAGACGAAACAACTACCAAGAGATTCAGCGCAGAGCACAGCTAACATGGAAAAAGTACTGGAGCCTTAAAGAAATATTTAAGAGCAACATGCCAATCAAGCTAAAGACAAAGGTTATGAGTTCTTGCCTTATACCATGCCTGACCTACGCTTGTCAGACATGGAAGTTCAATAAAAATATTAATAAAAATTAAATTAAAAATTTAAATAAACCCCCGACACAATAACCTTTAAAAAGTAAAAAATAAAAATAAATACTTCACGTTGGGGGACCACTCCCACTTATTTATTACCTGACCCCTGGTCCGCCAACGCGAAGTATTTATTTTTATTTTTTACTTTTTAAACGTTATTGTGTCGGGGGTTTATTTAAATTTTTAATTTAATTTTTATTTTATACTTTTTATAGGTACATACTTATTATAATGTAGATTTTGTTAAATTGCACGTGATGCGCTTTCATTTGAGACCCCACTCGATTATATTTGCAGACATTCGGTTATTCTTCCCCACTTTCACCCCTCATAACTTTTCAATGGCTCACCCGATTTTCATCAAACATGTCTAAGAACACTCGCCCGTAACTCACCTTTCATACAAAAAACTTTATTGAAATCGCTTCATCCGTTCGCGAGCTACGGTGCCACAGACAGACAGACAGACAGACAGACAGACACGTGAAACTTATAACACCCCTCTTTTTGCGTCGGGGGTTAAAAATAAAATTATAACGTGCCAGCGAGTAATGGAGCGGAGTATGCTAAACATAAAAAGAATACATAAAATAAGGCATACAAAAATACGCACCATCACAAAAGCAGCAGACGCTTTAGCACAAGCTCTTGCATTAAAATGGAAATGGGCTGGACACATAGCACGCCTGCAAGACCAAAGATGGACAAAAAGAGTGACAGAATGGAGGGGGCCAGCGGGCAAAAGAAAGAAAGGGAGACCGAACACCAGATGGGAGGACGAAATCCAACGCAACGGGCCCAAACTGGACACAAACAGCACAATCCAGAGAAAACTGGCTCAATTTGGAGGAGGCCTTTACCTGCAGAGGGTTCTTACAGAATAATTTTTAATAAAATAAGTACATACTAGAAAAACTTGTTAACTAGCATTTTCTGGAAGAAATAAAAGGCTTTTTTATTTTTTATTTTTTATTTTATTTATTTTATATCACAATACGTTATCAAACATATTAAAACAAATGTATAGTAATAACGATAGGAACGATAGTAATACTGATAAAGATACTCTGCGCGAAATTTCAAGCTAAGTACACCAGAAACCTCGTCCGGCAGCGAAGCACAGTAGGCTAATTCCCCCGCAAATTTGGATGAGACCCGACTCAGTAGTGGGTCAGTTATGGTCTGGAACGACGAACGACGATGACAGAATAAAACCTTAAAATCTTGGCCACCAGTCGACGACGAAAGTGCAACTGCAGGTAAATGCGCATAGACGGGAAGAAACTATGCAGAACTCATAATTAAAAAAATAAAACACTAATAATAATCACGATTATCTATCGTGATTATTATTAGTCGTCGTTTTAAGCTTATGTGCGCTTGAGGCTTGAACACAAACGCGATAAAAAAAAATTTCAGACAACAGTCGTTAGATGACCCATTGATGAGTCGGGCCTTCTCCAGTTACATGGAGGGCAATTAGCCTTCTGCGCCACGCTGGGTTGGCACAGTGTTTCGTATCAAGTTTGGCTTCTCCTGTGGCCAAGGTATTTTCTGTGGCATAGGCCTTTTCATTATCTTTCATCGGCTCTTACGACACCCTCAGGATGAAATAGGGTGGTGACACCATATATTCTTAATCCGTCATCAAACTAAGCCCATAAACAAATTAAATATTACTACACGGTAGTGTCTGTGGAATAGACCACCAGTCCTTCTAAAATAGCAAGCTTCGCCCCACGAGTTCGCTCGCATGTATTGCGACCTGTCTACAATAATCTTAATCCCAGTTATCATCTCTAAGCTACATATTGCTGATAGCCACATCTGTGGCTTGATACTGAGTTTGAATTATGTAATGTGACTTCAGAACTTCTGAAGACAGGAGGGATTCCTGTCATACAGGAACTGCAAAGACTCTTTAACTCCGTCATTCACTGCGGGAGAACTCCTAAGGCGTGGAGCAGGAGTTTGGTGGTACTGTTTTTTAAGAAAGGTGATACCACACTTCTTAAAAATTACAGGCCCATCTCACTCCTGAGCCACGTCTATAAGTTGTTTTCAAGAGTCATTGCGAACCGTCTCGCCATAAGACTCGATGAATTTCAGCCTCCGGAACAGGCCGGGTTTCGTAGGGGTTATAGCACCATAGACCACATCCACACAGTGAGGCAAATTATACAGAAGTCCGAAGAGTATAATCGGCCCCTGTGTCTAGCTTTTGTGGACTATGAGAAAGCTTTTGACTCCGTCGAAGCCTGGGCTGTTCTTGAATCCCTTCAGCGATGCCAAGTGGACTATCGTTACATCCAAGTGTTGAGATGTCTGTACGATGAGGCCTCTATGTGTGTCCAAGTACAGGACCAGCGTACTAAACCCATCCAACTTTGCCGCGGAGTGAGACAGGGGGATGTAATATCCCCGAAACTGTTCGCAAGCGCTTTGGAGGATGTGTTTAAGACGCTGGACTGGAAAGATAAGGGCATTAACATAAATGGCCAGTACATCTCACACTTGAGATTTGCAGATGACATAGTCCTAATGGCGGAGTCGCTGGAGGAGCTACAACAGATGCTGACCAGCTTAGCATCAGCCTCGCGACGGGTGGGTCTCGGCATGAATTTGGATAAAACCAAAATCATGATGAATGACCACATTCATCCGAGACCTATCGTCGTAAATGGTCATCATGTTGAAGCTGTTCCAGAATATATATACCTCGGGCAAATTTTGCAATTAGGTAGGAACAGCTTCGATAGGGAGGCCAAGAGGAGAATCCAGCTGGGCTGGGCAGCATTTGGAAAACTTCGTCGAGTCTTCTCGTCGCCCATCCCGCAGAGCTTGAAAACGAAAGTTTTCGATCAGTGCGTCCTACCCGTCATGACCTACGGCGCCGAGACGTGGACACTCACGGTGAGACTAGTCCACCAGTTTAAAGTCGCTCAGCGTGCTATGGAGAGAGCTATGTTGGGAGTTTCTCTGAAAGATAGGCTCCGTAACGAGATTATCCGACAGAGAACCAAAGTCACCGACATAGCTCAGCGAATTAGCAGACTGAAGTGGCAGTGGGCTGGTCATATCTGTAGAAGAACCGACAACCGCTGGGGTAGACGAGTTCTTGAGTGGAGACCGCGAATAGGCAAGCGTAGTGTAGGACGACCCTCTGCTAGATGGAGCGACGATCTGCGAAAGGCTGCGGGCAGCGGCTGGATGCGTCAAGCCGAGGACAGGGCGCTATGGCGCTCTTTAGGGGAGGCCTATGTCCAGCAGTGGACTTATGTGGGCTGATCTTGGCTTTCGATTGCAACACTGTCCAAGTGACATGTCAAATAATTGCTCTGTATTTAAAAATTCTAAAATTAGTATAATAAGTGTTTAAACCACATAATAACATTGTAATTATGATACTTAGTTCATAAACATCCAGGATTATTGTTATCCACAAAATATCTACAGCGAAAACAGTGTGTCATTCCGTGCCGGTCACCTCCAACTGTCAACGAAATTTGAAACTGGATTTACCGGGGGAGTATTGTTTTCTTTTTTGATCCACGTAACGGTGATTGCGCTTTCGTAACAACAATTAGATTGTTAGTGACCACTGATCTGTCAACAGGGACATGCTGACCCGTAAAGCAACCGCTCAGGATATGGAGTTCAAGTTGAGTACGGCCCTCAAGGAGCTCAAAGCTTCCAACCTGCAGTGCCAACAACTGCTGCAAGAGAGGGAGGAAAGTGAGGAAGAAGTCAAAGCCATCAATGACAAGAACTCCAGCCTGAAACGGGAGCTAGTTGAATTACATCAACACTACCTCGATGTAACTGATGAACGGGATAAGCTGAAGGCAGTAACGGACGGTTTCTCTCACTGTAGTTCTCTATATGAGGTAGCTTTACGCAAGGTTAGGGACTTAGAGGAGGAACTTATACATGCTGATACAAAAATTTCTAAATTGCAAAAGGTTATAGAAAAAACTCAGGCTATTGAAACTCAACACTTGTTTGATGAGATAATTCACACCAGTTCAAATTCTACAACTGAACAGGCTTTAGTTACTATTGACCTTACTGAGCAAGACTCATTATTAAACCTAAATTGTATTAGACACAGCTGTAGTAAAAATAAACTCAAGAAATATATTAAACTAAATAAAATTATTAAAAAGTGTAATAAATTAAAAAAACAACACAAAACCTTTACAAAAACTATTCAATACAGAAAGGAACGTGTTGCATTAGTAAATCAATTAAATAATTTCCAAATTAAATTAGAGGACAGTAAGAACATTTATGAAAAAGACACTCAACACTTACAGTCCGAAATAAAGGTGTTAGAAGAGTCACTCAATTCTTTATATAATAAATATATTAGTTCACAGAAGCAGATTGGGGAACATATCATTGCTGCTAATGAATTAGTTGAACTGTGTAACTTCAATGCTGACCGAGTTGATTCGCTTACATTAAAATCACAATGTGTTTGTAATAGGGTTTCTAATGATATTAACACCTCCATCTCCTTGCCTGAATCTAATATTACACAGGAGATACCAACACAAGCAATAAACAGTTATCAATCTATATTGTTTTCTGATGACATAGGTAAGGGTTTTGGACCATTATTGAGTAATAGCCTGAGTCATTCAATTCATAATTGTTGTATGCCTGGAGCTTCATATAATCAAATTATGTCAAATATAATTAAAAAGAAGTTTACATCTTCTACAAATTTAACTATAATTATAGGTAATAGTTTAAATGTTAGTAAAAAACATGTCACTGATAGTGTTGAGCATTTATTACAACTTAATTGTAATAAAATTATTTTGTGTGCATTCCCATACTTTGAACATTTAACTGAGAGTCAAAATAACCACATATATATGTTAAATAATCACATACATTTGTTAGTTAGTCACCACAGCGATAAGCTTTTATTTTTTGACACTAATAGTTTTGTAGATAAGCTGACAGTGACTGGGAAGAGTTTACACCTCCCAAATACAATTAGACGTAAAATAGCTTCGCTATTAGCTTTTAATATTAACTCTGTCATAAATAGTATGACTTCTTCTTTATTTTTTACACCCCCTAGTAATATTACTAGTGTTAGGTTAGTTAGGACTTCGACGAAGGAGGGATCTCAGACTTTGAGTCTAGGCATAGGAAATAAGTACTTGCTTACTAGTGAAAACAAAGTTCAGAGATTTGCTCCGGATATCCATTTAAACTAGTCAGCAAGACAATAGAGGATAACTTTACTGGAACTATACATAACTATGTATCCTCTAGCTTACAGCAATCTAATTGTTCCATAGGGGTTAAGCAGAAGACCATTAAGCTATTGTATCAAAATATTCAAGGTTTTTCTTCAAAATTATTAGAAATGGAAATGTTATTAGATAAAACACAGTATGACATAATTTGTATAAGTGAACATTGGCTTAGGGAAGAACAAATGATAATTAATTTAGAAAATTACAGTGTGGCCAGTTGTTTTAATCGAAAATCCATGTTACATGGAGGTACCCTAATATTAAATAGAAATGGCATTAAATGTAAACAACGGAAGGATATAGTTAGTCTATCGGTTGAACACAATGTTGAGTTATCATGTGTTGAGCTGGACAAGCATGTTATAGTGTGCGTTTACAGACCACCAAGTATGCAAAACTATTCTATTTTTGAGACCACAATGGAAGATGCTTTGGCAAAAGTCATCAAAAGTAACAAATCTGTCATTATCTGTGGTGATTTTAATATTAATATTTTAGAAAATAATTCAAATAGTAACAGATTATTAAGCCTCTTTAAGTCATTCAATCTGTCCAATATATTTTTAGAGCCGACTCGAATAACAACAACCTCTGCTACCTGTATTGATAATGTTTTTTGTAATTGTGATTTCATACATAAAGGCGTCGTTAATTATCTGCCCTCTGATCATAGCGGACTCACTGTCACCTTTAGGTCCAAGATACCATTGCAGAAGATTCAGATAAAGTATAGGCCAATAACACCTGGTAATTTAAAGAAATTTGATAGGGTTATAGGTAGTGTATTACAAGTTCAGGACTTAAACATAAACGATGCTAATAAACTATACTCGGATGTGTTTTCTGTAGTGCAGACTGAGTTTAGCAATATATTTAAGATAAAAAGTAAAAATACTTACCCTAAATTTGTTTTCAGTGATTGGGCAACCACAGGTATTAGGAAAAGTAGAGATAAACTGTACGAGTTATATGGGCTCAAGCCTTATGTTAGGACGGAGTCTTTTAGTAATTATGTTGCCGTCTATTCAAAAACTTTTAGAAGCGTGTGTAGGTTAGCTAAATCTAAATATATAAGTAGTAAAATTAAAGCATCGGATAATAAGATTAAAACAACTTGGAAAATTATTAATAATGAAACTGGCAGGAAAAATACACCATCTAATAATTACACACTAGAAACTAGTCACGGTACTGTAAATACTGACAAGGCCGTAGCTCAGGAATTTGTCGATTTCTTCACAAATATACCGATTAAAACGACAGAAACTTTAGATTCCTCACCTGCCCTTTCTATCGCCCTTCTCAGAGAAAATGTTACTACCTGTCCCATAGCATTTAGTTTTAAACATATAAATAATGTAACTGTTAAAAAAGCTTTCAAGGATATTAAGATCAAACTGACTGAGGATCTGTGGGGAATGTCTATCAAAACCTGTCAATCTGTTATTGAAACTTTAGCTCCCTACTTAGCTTTAACGTTTAACTTATGTGTAGATCAAGGAGTATTTCCTGATCTTATGAAACATAGTAAAGTTATACCACTTTTTAAATCTGGGGACAGTAGAGATTCTAACAATTATAGGCCGGTATCGGTCTTGCCAGTATTCAGTAAAATTTTCGAAAAGATCATGCTTAATCAAATGCTATTGCACTTCAACATAAACAATATCCTGCATGATCAGCAATACGGCTTCACCAAAGGGCGTTGCACTACTGACGCCGGTGTGTCCTTGCTAAAGCATATTTTTACAGCCTGGGAGGAAGCACATGATGCTCTTGGGATCTTTTGCGACCTCTCGAAAGCATTTGATTGTGTAAATCATGAAACGCTGCTCCTCAAACTTGAACATTACGGCTTTTGTAAGCAGGCCATTTGTATAGTTAAATCATATCTGAGTGATAGACAGCAGCAGGTTCAGATAAACGGTGTCAATTCAAGGAGCTCAAACGTAATAATGGGCGTACCACAGGGTTCTATATTAGGCCCGTTTCTCTTTCTAGTTTACATTAATGACCTTCCCCATTCATTGCATAATCAACCCAAGATAGTCTTGTTTGCTGACGACACCTCACTTATTTTTAAAGTAGATAGACGTGCTAAAAACTATGACGATATAAATAAAATTATTAATCAAGTACATGGTTGGTTCACTGCGAATAATTTAGTATTAAATGGGAATAAAACAAAATGTATAAGATTTTCTTTACCTAATGTTAAACATAGTGAGTGTGATGTGGTATTGAATAATGATAAATTGGATTTAGTAGAGGACACTGTTTTCTTAGGGATAACGCTTGATTCTAGATTACAATGGGGTCCCCAAATAACATCTCTTTCTAAGCGGCTAAGTTCCGCAGCGTATGCTGTTCGGAAAGTCCGCCAATTAACAGACATAGACACTGCACGACTGGTGTACTTTAGTTACTTCCACAGTATCATGTCTTTTGGTATTCTGCTATGGGGACGTGCTGCAGACATTGAATCAATCTTCATTCTGCAGAAAAGAGCTATTAGAGCTATTTACAATCTACGCAGTCGCGATTCCCTTAGGGATCTGTTCAAAGAAATCAGCATCCTAACAGTGCCTTGTCAGTACATATATGAAAACATCATGTATGTTAGGAAAAATTTGCATTTATTTAGTAAACAGTGCGAACGACATCATTATACTACTAGAGATGGAAATAAACTAGTTCAACCAAAATTTAGATTATCAAAAGTGCAAACTTCATTTATGGGGAACTGCATTAAATTTTACAATAAAATACCTTCCAACATCCTTCAATTAAACGAGAAGAAGTTTAAAATATGTGTAAAACGCACACTATGTAGGCAGGCTTATTATAAATTAGATGAATATGTAGATGATAAAAATGCTTGGCGAAATGCTGGTCCAGCTCCGCAGCCACACTGAAATAGTCTTATGTGGTCTTCATATATTGCTACTCCTTTTTTTGTAATAATTATTTAATTCCGGACTTTCACTAGGTCTTTTATTGACATGTACCTATCTCATAATATTATTTTGACATCATGGATTTATTAAATATTCATGTTCCTTGTTTTTTTTACCACTGAGTAGGACTAATTTGTCTTTGTTTTTTTTTTATATCGAGTATACAGGACCTTCGTATTATACAGGACCTTTATCATTTTAGTTTGTATAATTGTTTAGAAGTTTGGAATTGTAAATGTGAGCACTATGTAGTCACCGTATTTATATAACTTATCATATAAACAAGCAGTTGAGAGTATGTCATGCTCGCTTAAAGGTCATGCTGGTGGTGTCGTGTGTGTCAGGTCCTTCGGTTCCCTAAAATATGGTTGAGCTGGGGGATGGCTGGCACATGCGTCATGCTCGTGATCGGGTGCCGCCAGTTGGGGCCGGTCATCCCTTAACTGCTATTGACATACCTACATAGCTTTATATTGATCTCCTGGACACTTCTGTTGTGCAATATGTTACATTGTCCTCACATCTTAGCTTACTATAAATAAACACGAAATTAATGTAACCCAATCAGATGCTTGTAACAGAAAATATGATAAAAAGAGTGTCCATGGAGTTTCTTGCCTGTTCTTCTCCATAGGATCTACTTTTTGGAACATGCAACTAGATTCCTAACTTCACTTTTGACTTTTCAAAAACACCAGTAAATAGGTTCAATTGAAATAAATGATTTGAGTTTGAGTTTGAGTTTGATGATGATGATGATGATGAATGTGACAGGTGTCAAAGAAGAAATTGCAATATGTATTAGGTATATTGCAAACTCGTCTATGTGGGGTATAATTATGATAAGATTATGTATTTAAAATATAATAAGTAACAATTAACTTAAAAGCTACTGGACTAATCTGTATCTTTCTCGCTCGGGTACACTCCGCGGTCCCGAGTTCACCCGATCGAGCCTTTCACCTCAGAGCGTGACGGATCAGCCAAACTTACTACCTACGGAATACTCCGTGCGGTGAGCCAAAAGAAGTTTTCACTTCAAAAGGTTGATTGCTGTCTCATACTTCAAGATGGAAAACCATTTTAAACACAAAACTGCTTCTTTGATTAGCTCTATATCCTGATTCCAGGTGGCTCTAGGGTTTTGGTTTTACGCTGTATAGCGCTAAAGCTAAATATCTAATCTTATAGACGGGAAATAATAATAAACTGTTGTATATGTATATTAGCCCTCACTCGTAACTCGGAGGCTTTTATAATACCCTGTAAAATGTGGTATCTACTCAACTTCTTTATTGCGTAAGTATTTGTCCATAACGTAAGGTTGGTTGTTACAAAGAATCTTAAATAAAGAGTGTATTACATATTAATAAGACAAGTTTTAAAATTAAAAAAATATATATTTGAAAACCTGGGCGATAGTAAGAATGCTATTGAACAGCAGGCGCCAAGGTCTACCGACACGTCGACGGCTGCAGTTGTCTGTGCCGTTGACAAAATGCCGTTTGTGTGTATGAGCGCTTAGGGTATTCCGCTGGGGTTTTAGTGGGTAGTCGAGTGTTTCAGAGTCCCACATAACTGCCAACCCCACCTCCGAAGACTGCGGTATGCATTAAGTAATGCCCCAGTTCCACTATCTCAGAACACCCAAAATATACGATCAAATGCGATGCCTTTTGACACTATTAGTAATCTATACGTATGCTGATACAACCGTGTGAGTTCGGGACATATGCCACACGCTTTTCTCACGATACTTGGCAAGTCACTTTTCAATTTAGCAGATTACGAATGTTGACAGCAATCCGAAATATCGAGTCAAATGTCACTTCAATGGAAAATTACTGAGGTTAAACAAGGCCACCTGATTTCAGGCGTCGGCAGGGCTGTTATTCTTGTTTTTTTTTTAATATTGACTTGAATGCCTTTGACCCTTGGTTGCGTGATGAAAAGCTACGCCAGGGTCTAAGATGGAGCAGGCAATTCAAGGAATTGCCCTGTCGGGCACCGACTCTCACATACACACGACGAAACACAGTAAAACTGCTTGGCGTCGGACTTAAATGTGAGGTTGGTAGCCAGCCGGGCGGACCGTTCGGTCCTACCACCAAGCGTGCTGGGTTTTGTTGACTTTTACAACACGCGTTATTTCCCAGCGTGCGGTGGGGAAGTTTTATATTCTGATCCGTCCCCACACGGGTTAGAAAATTCTACTCCCGTCTTGCCAGCATGGCACAGTAGGCTAATTTCCCTCCATGAATTTGGAGAAGGCCCGACTCAGTAGTGGGTCATATACGGGGTGAAATGACGACTACTATTAAGCCCAAGAACGACCCACTGCTGAGTCGCGCCTCCTCCAGTTACATGGAGGATAATTACCTCACTGTGCCACGCTTGCCAGGCGGGGTCGGCACAGGGACTTGTATTAAGTTTAATTTATTTTCCAGCTTAGTTTTCGGAAATGTTATATCAGACAAAGTTGGTGTAGTATGTCTACACCAGGCATTAATTTGTATTTTTTTATCTTGACTTGCAGATAATATGTGTGCATAGTTATCGGACTCACTGATAATTGTGCATCAGGAAATGGAAGAGATATGTTTTTCAGTTATCATTTTTTGTGACCTACTCCTCAAATGATAGTAATGTTTTCACAAATGTACTAATAGATATTTAGTTCCTGGAAAGACGGATCACTAGATTTGCACTTGGTGTAAATATGGAGGTGGAAAAATAAATATAAATAAATTGTATGTGCTTTAAATAGTAACAGAAATTATGAGAACTACGAGAGTAGATCTAATCTATATTAATACTATTATAATGAGGAAAGATTTGTATGTGTGTTTGTAACGAATTGGCTCAAAAAGTACTGGACCGATTTTCTTTCCGAAAATTCTTTCACCATTTGAATGCTACATTATCACTACATAGTATAAAACAAAGTCGCTGTCGTCTGTCCGTCCCTATGTATGCTTAAATCTTTCAAACTACGCAATAGATTTTGAAGCGGTTTTTTTAATAGATAGAGTGATTCAAGAGGAAGATTTTAGGTATAATACATGCATAATTGCACCAGTGGGAAGCCGGGCCGGGCCGCTAGTCACTGATAAAATATAGGCCATTGCAAGAAAAAAATTAAGAGAAATGTCCATCCGTGATTAGCTGGGACGCGCCGCTAGATGAAGGTATAAGGAATTGTCTTGAGCCCAATTAGTATGAAACGTGACATGAATGATACGAATCCCTGTTTTTTTTTTTGTTATTTTTTTTTGCCCTGGCTAAATTCCTTTATGGACTTCCTCGCCGGCCACAGGGATGGCCAGCGAGGGGAGTGTGGGACTCTCCCCCATAGTGGCCTACCCACTAAACCTCCCCGGGTGCTCCAACTCGCGTCCTGTTGCGGCATTGTGGGATCTGATGCAGAACCACGGTGATACGAATCCCTGTTACAACCCGTCTGGCCAGCGTGGTACAATAGGCTAACTACCCTCCCTGTGATGGGAGGAGTAGTTGGGACTCTAGACTAATTCAATCGAGTCGAAATCATCGACCAATCCCACCGTTATCGTTTGTAGTCTAATTATGACTATAGCTAACGCCGATTATGCCAATGGCGGGCTTCCTACGGCGAAGTGAATATTTGACACAATGAAATCTAAATGGTAAATTATGTAAAATAGGAGACGTGGGCCATAAGAACTAAGTCTTCTACAACGTCCGAGTTTCTTGCTTGCTATAATGTGATCTTAAAAAGGTAATAAAACCTTTAGATCCCTACAAACAGCAATGTATATTTAAGGTTATTAAAAAAAACGCAGATAGCAAAGATACGATGCCATTCAAAATTTAAAAAAAATCCTTGTCTATGTATAGACAGAATCCTTTTTTGAAGTTCAATTAAAAATAGAGACAATTCCTTCCAAACATAAAATCCCGTGACACAGAGAAAATAAATAGACTTTCCATTTTTGAAAGAATTAATGTAATGGCCTCCAGAATTTTCTTTTTAGTTAGTACAGTTTAATAAGTTGTTCCGTCTCCTGCGCATCATAACTTCCCCTGTATCTATTGCGCTGATCTTAATTGAAGCTCCGTCACGGTGTATTAATACATTTAATGGTAACTTGTGCTTGGCGGTCTGTTTGTTGGTTCGTTGGTTTTTCAAAGCTGGCGCCGGTTGCGTAAAGGCACGTTCTCGATGTAAAGGCTAAATAAAATAACGCTTTAAAAATATACTTCTCAGCCCGTAAAAGACCCACTGCTGAGTCGGGCCTCCTCCAATTACAAGAAGGAAATTAGCCTACTGTGCCATGTTGCCCAGACGGGATGGAATAAGGTTACGTATCAAGATTTCGGCTCTTACGATATCATCAGAGTGAAATGGGGTGGCAACACTATGCATAATGATGTCTTAGGATTGCGCAATTATTACACATTGAAATTATACACTTCTTAACGGATTTATCACGTGTATATTACATTATTTAATTCCCGACCTTTCGAATGATTTGCAGCAGTCGTGGTCACGGGAAAGACTAGATGACATTGGTATTCAAAACTACAAAGAAACATTTTAATCTGCCGCCCATAATTTTATTTTATTGACAACGTTCCTTTGCACGCAGAAATCGCTGACGCTGTCCAATCTGGCAGATGAATATTAAGCTTGAGAATTTAATGACTGAATGCCAAGCAGATGGTACCTGCCAACCATTCTCTCAAATATCAATAGAGAATTTCAAATTTAAATAATGTAATAAACACGCGATCCGTTAAAAAGTTTTTAATTTCGACAATATATATATTCTAATTCGTTACCACACGGAACAAATATTTAAATAAAATATAAATAACAATACGACTCAAAGATACGTTGCGACAAAGCGCACAATCAAATATGAAACTGTTACCGGAATGCTGCTACGGAAAGCTACTCTATAGATAATAATAACAGCTGTTCTGTAAAAGCTTTTACTATATTAACACCACACGCCACGGAACCATATCATAGGGTATAACAGGTCGACTTTCACAAAGTGTCAATTTCATTTAATTTAAAAATTCTGAGATCACGGTCGAAGCACTGGATTCCATTTCGCCATGAAATAAATATGGTTATCTTTGGGAGGAAATAGAGTAATAAAATGAGTAAAAGCACTTACCAGTTAGTGACCAAATAGAAAACAAAAAATGGGTTGCTCTTCGACGTCTAATGTGAAAGCGTCCTTACGTTAGAACGAAGCGCGCGCGCACGCGATGCAGCAATATTGAGACGTCAAGAGCAGCCCTTTGGAACCATAAACGCAAGACGTCACATATTGCACCGTCACACACATAATGACGTTATATATTTCACGGGGCCTGACCGAACAATTATGATTTAATCACCTTGTTATCCGCGAAAGAAATTAAAATTCTTTTTAAAAAATAATCTAATTGAAGCCGTCCATGTCTACTTTGACTGAACTATTTGGCTATGATAGTTTTTTTTAATTGAAAAGGAATTCAGTCAATATTTATTTTTAATTTATTTAAATTTTAGTTATGATTACTCTGTATTGGCACATCAGGAAATACGCAATTTTTCCGTAAATTAAATTTTAACTAATTACAAAGCTATGCTCATACCCAAATTGTTTATTTATTCCCCAATGGTAAATATAATAGTATCACTTACTTGTTAAAGTTATAATCAAAAACAACATTTTTAGGCAATTCTTGCGCGGCAGTTGTAAAACCTTAATTTTATTTTTAAAGCTTTGAATATGACATTATTAGGGCATTAATTATAAGAATTTTTACGCTGGCGTGGTTGAAATTGTGCAGACGTTCAAACTTTGACTTGATGCGTTTTTAAACGAATTAGTTTATGTTCACGTCATAAACGTTTCTCTTCCCTGTCCAAACAAATCAAACAACGCATCCCTTTACTGCAGCGCCATTCACAGCAAAAGAGCGTAACTGATAGATTTCAAATTCTGAGCTTTGTCACATTGTCATTTTTGCAATAAAATAGCTATTAATTATTATATAGACCATCTTGCCTGTTCTTTATTGTTATACTTTAAGTATCGATTTTTTTGTTTTTATAGTAAAAAAAAATTGTTATGGTTAGTTTAGTGGTTTTTTTAAAATTTTATATGTTTATTAATGTAAAAAATGTTTATATTTAACTAGTAGCCCGCCCAGGCTTCGCCCGTGCAAAGCGGGGGTGGGTTATACATATAAACCTTCCCCTTGAATCACTCTATCTATTAAAAAAAAACCGCTTCAAAATCCGTTGCGTAGTTTTAAAGATTTATGCATACATAGGGACGGACGGAAGAATGCGACTTTGTTTTATACTATGTAGTGATGATAGTGATTACATAACCTTAAATAAAATTTGTCTTTTATTAAAATCGTGCATAAATAAATATGATCCCGATGCTAATAATAATCGTTACATTTGTTAAATATTCATTCAATAAAAGATATTTTCATATTAACGGGGGACTGTTGAAATAAAACAGGCACGCTTATTTGACTATATTTAGCAACTTTAATGAAATTGAATTTGTTATAGACACTTTTTCTCTTACTTACTTTTCATAAAATGACCCGTAAATGTCCCACTGCTGAATTGGGCCTCCTCCGCCTATATGGAGGGTTATTAGCCTGCTGTGCCACGCTGGCCAGACAAAGGTTGGCATAGAGTTTCGTATCAAGTTTTCCTTCTCTTGCGGCTAGGTTTTTGGCCTTATAATTTCTCGGCCATATCAACATTGTTTTCGACTTATGTTATTTTGACTTAGGGCGGCACTATTACGAAACAATTAGCACGCGGTTTGTCCTATTTTCACAAAGTAGCATATTTTAAATAGGAAACATTTAACGAGCGGTTGCACAATTCGTAACAGACAAAACAATGATACATCTAAATTTAGAAATGCGGGAGCGAAAAATCCCGTCTGCCCGTCTCAGCTTTCCCCGTCCATCGACGCCTCTGGCCCAGTTAAAATTAAACTTAGTGTATATATGATGCAATGGATAGGGTGCCGTGTCTGCCGGCACGTTTCTGGTGACCAGTGTTGGAGACATTTTGGCCTAGTTGGCAGACTACCAGAGGTACCACCCACGGCTGTCGCGCGGAAATCAAAGAAATTTCGTATACTCCGCCAAGATATAGCAGCTAATGATTAAGCATGCCGGAATTGCAATAAAAAAAAAAAAAATACTTTTTTTTAAATTCTGTGACATAATTTTTGGTTCGTTTGTTTACGAGATATGTGGATGTTTTGTGGGCTTGACGCCTGCCACCGAGGGAGCGAAACTCCTGGAACCCCTACTTCGGCTGAGGTTCGCCGTCGGTTTTGGTGTGTAAGTTGGGGTCATCTCCACGCGCCCCGGAGTCCCACACAATCCGCCCAGTCTCTGAGCGGGCGGGTATCCATGAGGACTTCAGACGAAAAAAAATTCGCCTCAGAGCATTTGAGGTCTCCACAAATCGAGTCTGGCCAAGGCTTAGGTCGCTAAGCGTGATCCCAATTGGGAAGCAAACTCCGGGGGTTTTAGTACCCGGCCCCGGAGTCGAACTAGGGACTTGTGAGTCAAAGGCGTCGTGTAATCTTTATGCTTTATGGTATCCATAAACTCATCAAACAACCGGCAGAGTTGGATTCCGAACTATCCATTCGTAGCTTAGTACAGTCCTCGCCAAACTTTATGGCCGCTCCGAATCTAGCCGCATTACGCTGCGCAGAACACAAAATCAGGTATCAGCAGGACATACGCGGGGCGTGGAGGCAGGGCACGCCCGCGCGGGTCGTCTTCCACCCGCAAGCGTCGCGCGTTAGTGCGAGTGTGCTACGTTCGTATTGCTTATGAAATGTCCGATGCGCAAGTTCGTACTGACGCGGCGACGGCTACATTCAGAGTGGCCATAAAGATTGGCAAGGACTGTAGGTACGTAATACGTAGCTACCGCGCCCTGGAGTCATACACACCCCAACTAGGCCATCTGACGGATCCATGAATATTTTCAAGGAAAATAAAAACTACATGGTACGACCTCCTCACTCAGATTATATTTACGAAATCTATCGTCAGTATAGAAGCCACTCTGTGCCAACAAGCCCTACTTCAAATCCAACTGCGTCAACACTAAACTTAATGAAGATGTACCTCGCCACGAACAGCTGCAGAATGGTGCATAGTCAACTAACTATACAGAGAATAATAAAAACCCTATATCCACAATGTAAGTATCGATGGGACTAATGCTATAGATACTGTGTTTTGCAACCGACAACAAAAAGGTGGAGGTTCTTGACTTGTTCAGCCAAGAGACGTCCACTGTTAGACATAGGCCTCCCCCAAGGATTTCCACGAAGGCCGGTCCTGAGCCACCCGCATCCATCGCTTTCCGGCGAACTTGACCAGGTCGTCGATCCACCATGTGGCAGGCCTACCAGCACTGCGCTTTCCGGAACGCGGTCGCGCCATCGGGCGTCAGTCATTGAGTCACTTAAGTTTGGTCCTGTGGGCTATGTCGGTAACTCTGGTTCTCCTTTGAAATAGGCTAAGGGCTAAGACACGAATAATATACTTCTAGTTGAAGTCGGTGCCAACTTAAATTAGGGCGCCGTCTTCAAATGGTTGTTTATTTTTCACTTTGTGCATATTTGAAGTCGGTTAAAATTTTTTGCTAACTAGCTTTATTGTGAACTAATTTTTAACGAAAATGTAACTCAAAAAGGCACTAAAAAGCTACAAAGAACCATTTGACGTCTTAAAATATTGTGTGGTCGTAACCGTTAGGCGACGGTAAATGTCGAAAGTCAAAATCAAGTCAAACCGAACGCCAACCCAGTATAAAAACAACGATTTCCACTAGAATCATTCAGATATACTAGTCCATTCAATACTGACTGTTTCTCAAATATGACTTCTCCAACTAAATGCTTATTGTGGCACGCTCGAATGACAGGCTAACTCGGATCTTTTTCAATCGGCCGTCAGTCCTGCGAGCTACGGTCTGATTGCCGCATAAGCTTGGCAATCCTGAGGGCTACGTTTCAAAATTATGTTTTTTATTGTTTAAAGGACTTTTACACATCACATTCCCTTTTGTCGGCTCTTACGGCACCCTCAGGGTGAAATGGAGTGATGGCACCATGTATCCTATTTCCGTCACCACACTGAAAATACTGTAAGTACTCCATCAACAAATGGTTGGTGTATATCCTCTACTACGCCGCATTTATCGCAATTAGATGATGAATTATTTTTCATTACAGTAATATTTTAAAAATACTTCTTTGTTAAATTTTAAAATGAAATGTGGAGAATATTGTCTATAGAATTAAATCTGTGGTTCTATCCATAATTGTATGAAAGCTTTAGTGTACACAAGTGGACGTTTTCAGTGTGAAGACACTGCAAATATTTATCGTCTGGGGACCAGAGATTCAACAAAAGAATTCGTCTTGGACGATATCAAAATCTATTGACTTCTGAAAAGTAAAGGATAACATGTAATCAATACAAATAAATAAAATTGGAGTTGTCTGTTTGTAATATTAAAATAACCGCTTTTTACTAAGTGCATCTGGATGTATACACGGTACATATACCAAAATATGTTTATTTAAATAAAATATCTTTCAAATGGCTGGACCGTTTACGACGTAACTTTCACTGTCAGATAACTGATGTAACAAGGAGTAACATAGGCTACTTTTATTGAACCTGTAGCGTCTATAACGAGACGGGGGTATACCGCTGGGGTTTCGGGGGTGCGACATAGGCGCTGACTCCACCCGCGAGGGCCGGCGGTATGCATGAACCATTTCCCCAGCGGAATAAAAAAAGTTTGGTGGAAAAGAAGTAAAAAAATCTTGAATTAAAAACATCTATGTTTTAACATAAATCACACAACTACAAACTATTGCGCCATTTAGTCATATATTCAAGTCTTTAACCACGTCTGCATCTGTTGCAGCAGTGATAATCACTATCACTACATAGTATAAAACACAAAGTCGCTGTCGTCTGTCCGTCCCTATGTATGCTTAAATCTTTAAAACTACGCAACGGATTTTGAAGCGGTTTTTTTATAGATAGAGTGATTCATGAGGAAGGCATAATAGATGCATCCGCGCGAAGCCGGGGCGGGTCGCTAGTAAATTATAAAACAAACCTACATTGCTTATAACTAAGATTTATGTTGATAAGGGATAACTGTGTCGAAACTAAGTAATCGCGAATAGTGTCAGTAATTACGTTAGGCTTTGTTTTATTTTTTATCTTTACTTTTATAGGGGAAATGTATTTTTATATTTTTTTATTTTAAGAAATCGAATCCTCTGCATTTACTTTACAGGTTATACTACCTAGTACATAGCAGGGGCAGTTTACAAACATTTAATTCACGAAGACAAACACAAATGACACTCAGACCCAGAGCAGGTGCTTCTGGTTCACACATACATTTGCCCGACCCTGAAATCGAACCGTAGACACGTGGTCCAGTGGCTCGAATGTGTGCCATATTTGAGATTCTACACTATTTTTGAGTTTTCCCAACCCAGGACAATTAATTCTAAACCCAACACAGCACTCAACTTTCGTCGTTTCAGCCCCTAAATGGCCCACTACTGGGTCGGGCCACCTCTAAATTCATGGAGGAAAATTAGCCTACTGTGCCACTCTGGCAAGACTGGTTGGCACAGGGTTTCGTTTCAAGTTTTCCTTCTCTTGCGGCTAGGTTTTCGGCCATGTCATTTCCTTTTGCCGGCTCTTACGCCACCCTCAGGATGGAATTGGGTGGTGACACTATGTATTCTAAATCCGTCACCACACGGAACACGTGGTTCATCTTTATGATAACGCAATTAGTCAGATTGTATGTTAATTACCAATAGAATGCCGCCGCCTTGAATTTCTACGAATATTTATCAAAGCCAGTGGCTTAAAATAATTCTTTGTCAACCGATTATCTTTGTATGCGAATAACCCAATTACCTGTAAATTATGACTTCAGCAACTATGTACGTGTATGATAATAAAGATAATTACATACGTTACGTTTGAAGTGTAAATTGTAAATTTACACTTCAAACGTAACAGTGGTTCGATTTCCTTCATCATCATCATTTCAGCCAAAAGACGTCCACTGCTGGACATAGGCCTCCCCCAAGGATCTCCAGAAAGGCCGGTCCTGGGCCGCCCGCATCCACTGCTTTCCGGCGACCTTAACCAGGTCGTCGGTCCACCGTGTGGTAGGCCTACCAGCACTGCGGTTCGATTTCCTTACTACTACTAAATACTCAGCCGGAGCTGGATGGGAGTCGGGCGGTCGCAAAGCCACTCCCTTCAGCGCACGCTGTCCCCGTGGAGTACAGTCAGGGCCCACGGGGCAGCAAGCGCGGGACGGTACACCCTGGGGATGTTTAGTGGGTATGCCTCTTCGGAGAAGAGTCCCTCACGCCCCCCGCTGGCCATCCCCAGGCCGGCGGGGATAGTCCATAAAGGATTTTACCCCGGGCATCAAAAAAAATAAAAAAAGCGGTTGGATGTGCTGCTTTGGATCAACGGCCCCGGGTTCGATTCCGGGGTCGGGCAAGTGTCTTTGTCTAAGCCAGAGGCACTAGCTCGGAGTCTGGGTGTCATTTTTGTTCGTGAATTACATGTTTGTAAACCGCCCCAGCGATACTGGTTATACCTAGTGCAGGGTTTTCTTTTTTTTATAAATAAATGGTGTTATACATGTAGGGTAATTGGGTTACTGTGTCACGCTGGGCAGATGGGTTGGCATAGTGTTTAAAATAAAGTTTTCCTTCTCTTGCGATTAGGTTTTGGGTATTATCATTTCCTTTTGTCGGCTCTTACAACACCGACAGAAAGAATTGGCCAGTATTCTAACTAACTAACACAATGGATAGCTTACTAACGTATTAGTAAGTTATCAAAACGGCCAAAACCAACAATCAATTGATTGTCGATCTTGACTCTATTGATAAAACAAATTTTGGTTCCAGGTTTAAAAAATAAGTCACGTAAATTTCCATGTCAGAATCAATTCTCCCCAAATTTGTGTAAGTCGCTGAAACTTAAATTACTATTACTTTATTCACATTTTTGTTACTTTTTTTACACATGGATTTCTGAAAAGTTAAACGAACCGCCTGATAATAGCGTATCGTTATCTCTTGGAGTAGTCTATTTAGTAATATCAATAAACTTATTTAACCTGTTAGAATAAGAGACGACCTATGCAATAGTACTGTCATCAGCATAAAAAAATACTTGAAAGTAGTGGGTAAGCTTTATTTTATTTTTATTTTATGAGCACACCAACAAAACAAATACCATCACATTTTCAGGGTGAATCTTGCCTATTTAAATTATGTCAATTACAGGCATGCATAACATTACTAGAAGGACAAGTAGACAATTCTCTCTACTATCATTTCTATTGTATTCACGTTTGTTAAACAAAAATGTTGTTGCTTATATTCTTAAAAACTTATTTAGTAGGTAATTATAATAAATTAACAACAATATTACAAATGGAAAAAATATATCGAAACTTAATGTATCTTTGTTTTTTCAGTCTTTTTTTTTTAACAATTTTACGTAAGACGATTGATGAAACCAACACATCTAAGCTGCTAATATTATAAAAGAGAAATTAACACTGTCAATTGTGGATTAACAACTAACTTACTACCTTCTGGGAACGTTCCCCGGTGACAGCGATGTGGAGGAATTTTTTGATGCTTAGTTTTACTGTAAATATGTACCTACATAGTTTTAGTTTATTTTATTGTTATTTTTTAAGTAGTTAGATTTCTCTTAATTTCTTTTATATGATATGTTACACTGATAATAATTTATGTTAATAAATGTCAGATTTTACTTACTGATGCAATTCTTATAAATTTTGATATAATATATGCATTATAGTGTTTGTCGTGAATTTGACACTTGACAAATGTGTAAAACTTACACCGTGATTTTTGTGATTTTTGTGGAGCTACGAATAATTAAACGAAAGACAGTATAATATAAACTGATCGCTGTTGAAATGCTATATATAATATTGAAACAAAAGAAAGAAAATAATGCTATAGATCTACAATATTGAAAGAAAATAAATAAAGGAAGAACGCCCTTTCTTCTGCTCTAGTAATTTTCACGCACATTTAATGTGCAAATCTACTCACGTGACTTGGAAGAAAGAAACAATTTATTTTAACACGCAATAGCTCTTGTACTATACGAGTACGATGTACGAAGTCCCAAGATTTATACGTGGGCCGCGCCCACGGTTTCCGGCAAATACAAATATTGTAATTGACTATCGATATTCTGGGTAGCAGCAGGCTTTATGCACATATCACAGTATGAGCATCGGTGATCGCGCTCGAAAGTTGGGCCTGCTCCAATTTTATGGAGGGAATGTTTTTTTTATCTTCACGAGAGAGATCGCGAGATGTTGTTAAGGTAACAGTGTCACCATTCCATTACATCCTGAGAGTATCGTGAGACAGTGGCGGATTTACAGATTTGCCGCCCGTAGGCTTTTTATGTTTTATGCCGCCTCTACAGTTCTTGAGACGACCTTTAGACGTCCTTAATCTGCCGCCCCTTAAAATATGCCGCCCTTTAAGTTTTATTGCCGCCTCTACAGTTCTTGAGACGACCTGACATCCACTCTTTTTGACGACCTTTTTTTAGACGTCCTAAATCTGCCGCTCCTAAAACTTGCCGCCCGTAGGCTTTTTATGTTTTATGCTGCCTCTACAGGTCTTGAGACGACCTTTTTTTTGACGCGCGTTGATGTCCTTTTTGTGACCTTTTTTATAGACGTCCTAAATCTGCCGCCCCTTAAAATATCGATACCGCCCTAGGCCTTAAAATACCGCCTACTCAGCCTACTGGTAAATCCGCCACTGTCGTGAGACATGACTAATGGAGAAGCCACAAGAGAAGAAAATCAACCCATCAAGACAGTGTGGCACAGTAGACTAAATTGTCACCATGTAAATGGAGAAATTAAATGGTATATTATCTAATCCATGAATTTGGAGGGGCCTGACCCATGAGTACTCTCTCTCCTGCGTATCTCCTCATTTCTTATTCGATCCCGCAAGAACTCCAAGCATAGCCCTCTCCATTTCTCTTCGGGTAACCTAGAGCCTTTTGATGGAGTCCATAGTGAACTAACACCAACACCATAGTGAAATGTGAATTACGATCATTAAAAACACGCCATCCTCATTAGTTGATTAAATAAGGTTTCGTCAGTAAATTGAATCGGAAGGTTGTCTACGCCTGGTGCATGCCCTTAATGACCCATGGTCCTAATCAGGCATACAAACATGGCCATCGTGACGTCATACTTCAACAAATATGTTGACCACCGCTTCTATATATGCATTATAGTGTTTGTCGTGAATTTGACACTTGACAAATGTGTAAAACTTACACCGTGATTTTTGTGATTTTTGTGGAGCTACGAATAATTAAACGAAAGACAGTATAATATAAACTGATCGCTGTTGAAATGCTATATATAATATTGAAACAAAAGAAAGAAAATAATGCTATACATCTACAATATTGAAAGAAAATAAATAAAGGAAGAACGCCCTTTCTTCTGCTCTAGTAATTTTCACGCACATTTAATGTGCAAATCTACTCACGTGACTTGGAAGAAAGAAACAATTTATTTTAACACGCAATAGCTCTTGTACTATACGAGTACGATGTACGAAGTCCCAAGATTTATACGTGGGCCGCGCCCACGGTTTCCGGCAAATACAAATATTGTAATTGACTATCGATATTCTGGGTAGCAGCAGGCTTTATGCACATATCACAGTATGAGCATCGGTGATCGCGCTCGAAAGTTGGGCCTCCTCCAATTTTATGGAGGGAATGTTTTTTTTATCTTCACGAGAGAGATCGCGAGATGTTGTTAAGGTAACAGTGTCACCATTCCATTACATCCTGAGAGTATCGTGAGACAGTGGCGGATTTACAGATTTGCCGCCCGTAGGCTTTTTATGTTTTATGCCGCCTCTACAGTTCTTGAGACGACCTTTAGACGTCCTTAATCTGCCGCCCCTTAAAATATGCCGCCCTTTAAGTTTTATTGCCGCCTCTACAGTTCTTGAGACGACCTGACATCCACTCTTTTTGACGACCTTTTTTTAGACGTCCTAAATCTGCCGCTCCTAAAACTTGCCGCCCGTAGGCTTTTTATGTTTTATGCTGCCTCTACAGGTCTTGAGACGACCTTTTTTTTGACGCGCGTTGATGTCCTTTTTGTGACCTTTTTTATAGACGTCCTAAATCTGCCGCCCCTTAAAATATCGATACCGCCCTAGGCCTTAAAATACCGCCTACTCAGCCTACTGGTAAATCCGCCACTGTCGTGAGACATGACTAATGGAGAAGCCACAAGAGAAGAAAATCAACCCATCAAGACAGTGTGGCACAGTAGACTAAATTGTCACCATGTAAATGGAGAAATTAAATGGTATATTATCTAATCCATGAATTTGGAGGGGCCTGACCCATGAGTACTCTCTCTCCTGCGTATCTCCTCATTTCTTATTCGATCCCGCAAGAACTCCAAGCATAGCCCTCTCCATTTCTCTTCGGGTAACCTAGAGCCTTTTGATGGAGTCCATAGTGAACTAACACCAACACCATAGTGAAATGTGAATTACGATCATTAAAAACACGCCATCCTCATTAGTTGATTAAATAAGGTTTCGTCAGTAAATTGAATCGGAAGGTTGTCTACGCCTGGTGCATGCCCTTAATGACCCATGGTCCTAATCAGGCATACAAACATGGCCATCGTGACTTCATACTTCAACAAATATGTTGACCACCGCTTCTTCTACGGTATCGGTTAAAATTACAATCGAATTTGTGCGAATTCGCTTATCAGGTAGATACGTGGTATTTACCAGCAAACTAGTATCTGATAAGCCTATGGAATCGGTGGACGTAATCGTTTATATTTAATTGTATCACACTGGGTGAAAAGGGCCTTTACGGCCAGAGGTCTTATGCTCTGTGGATGCCAGAATCTAGCGAGAGTATTTGTGGAAGAGAGATGCTCTGGGTTGGCTTCTTATGCATGATCAGGAAAATGTATTTTGTAATCACGTATTTTTTGGTTCAGAAACCTTCCTGGTCTCCATGATGTTCAACTTTGCTGAAGATAATCACATGATCAAATGCATAGTTTCAGGATATACAGACAAACATTCATTTATATATTTATGGAGATTGAAAGTAAACAAAATAAAACACAAACAAAAATATTGGCGGTAGATTTATCTATTTCTTTCTATTTCTTTGACCCTAGGCTTGCGTGATGGAAAGCAACGCCAAGGTCTAAGATGGAGCAGGCAATTCAAGGAAATGCCCTGTCGGGCACCGGCTCTCACATACACACGACGGAACACAGTAAAACTGCTTGGCGCCGGACTTAGATGTGAGGGTGGTAGCTAGCCGGGTGGAATGTGGAATGATGACGTTATCATACTAAAAAATCAATCGAAAAGGATTGGCTCTTGCAGGGCCGAATCTAGTAAACGTTATTTGGGGTGCCGGCTTCCCTATACAAGACAGTACACAATATTGCCAATGGCAGATTATTATATTTGCATATGGCGTTACAAACTACTACTACTCAGCCCATGCATGACCCACTGGTGATTCGGGTCTCCACCAATTACATGGAGGGTAATAAATAGCCTACTAAGTGCCATGCTAGCCAGACGTGTTCGCACAGAGTTTCTTATCAAGTTTTTGTTCTCTTGCGGCCAGGTTATCCGCCTTGTCATTTCCTTTTGTCGACTCTTACGACACCCTCAGGATGGAATGGGGTGGTGACACCCTTATCCGTTACCACACGGACAACGCTGCAGGGTTGATGACACTACGTAATATGGCACAATCTGTCACCACACGACCACGAAAGAGAGGAAATAAAAGTTGCACAATTTATTTCAAATATTCTCTTCTTCGTTCCTTCTTCTTCTTCTCGTGTTTTAGGAGCGTTATACGTTAAATTTGTATCGAGTGTAAAAACCCAAACTTAAATGCATTAAGTGAAAATGACGACGTACTCAAATAATAAATATGTTAATCAAATACGTTGTTAAATTTATAAACGTCCAGCAACAATGTTGTATGTAATAAAACTGCATTTATACAAAATGTCAAATTTGTATTATTCTTGTTAGCAAATTAATAAATTGCCGAAAACCTAACCGCAAGAGAAAGAAAACTTGAAACGAAACGCAGTGCCAACCAGTCTGGCCAAAGTGGCACAGTAGGCCAGTTACCCTCCCCGTGATGGGAGGAGGCCCCACTCAGCAGTATGTCATTTATGGGTTGAGTAGTAGTTGTAGGTACAATTATATTTTTTTGGTGTTTTGCATGTCAGAGCTATTTTAAGATTCTTTAAATATTCCAATTTCCATTTGGTAGAATTAATAGATGGTCGTTAATGTTGGATTGAATAGCACGAAATCTGCGAGTCATCGTGCGCTTTTGATAACCCCTTTTAAGCTAACAAGACCTTCACAGACTTATCATTCGTATTTGGAACTTAAATAATAATATTATTTGTAGTTTTACATACACCACTCAATGTCCAGTTAGTGCTTCCGAAATTGACGACTTTAATTCATGCGTATTAAGGTGCACTATTCGAAAATACATCGATGAGTTAATATGACACTTCGGGAACTCGTTTGTGCATAGTTTGTGAGGAGATAACTTCCATTGCAACTTGTGAACCTCTGTGCTCCAATATTTTATCGTACCAGGCAAATGAAGGGCATTTACCTACAGCAGGACATTGAGCACAAAATAAGTATCTTTGCGGTATGTACTTACCATAAATTCCAGTTTTGAGATTGAAAATATTTTGTGAAAAACTTCATCATATATCGAGTATTCATACAAAACAGCAAGAAAAAGTAAAGTATTTCCGCGACGGAGTCGTAACGCCATCTAGTGGTACGCGAAATGAATCAACGATTCCAATTTACTTCATAAAAGTCAGCCAAGTTCGCGAATTAACTAAAATAAAAAAAAATAGGCTAAACTTATAAAAAAACATGTTTCGTTTATGAGGATATTAGGTAAGGGAATAATTTATTCAGGACGCGAGTTGGAGCACTCCGCGGATGTTTAGTGGGTAGGCCCCCACTCTGGGGGAGAGTCCCACACCACTCCATGGGGATAGTCCATAAAGGATTTTACCCCGGGCGAAAAAAAAAAAAAAAAACTAAGTCATCATTTGCAGAAGGTATTACCTTAATACTACCAACGGAGCAGGCCGTTGGTAGTATTAAGTTAATACTAAGAAAATTATGGAATTTGAAAATCTATAGATGGTAACATATACTACGAAAAACTTAATTTGATACTAGTTGTTTTTACTTATAAGTTAGACAAATTATTTTGTTTAAATTCTGTTTTTTTTCTTGACAAAGAATAGTCATGACTTCAGCACGGTGCATTGTGGATTTTATACAGTTTTTGAGGAAGAGCCTATGTAAGTACGATTCAGGTTACAATAACTCTAGATCCTAGCTTTTAAAAGTGTACTGAGGCTATTATTTATCTACACATTAATAACACTTTTGCCTTTACTTTAAGGAGATCTCTGAAAGGGGCTGTCCATTGATCACGTGAGGTAAGAGGTCGAAAGGGGGGGAGGGGTCCAGCATAAATCACGAAATATCAGAAGGGGGAGGGGGGTATAGTAAGATATCACGTGCATTTATTTTTTCGTCAAATGTGTGATTTTTAAACCGAAAAGCGGCGTGTAGTGTAGGTAACCTTTGAGTGTAAGATTCTTTGCAGGTACTAAAAATACACGTGATTTTTAAAGGGAGGTGTGGGGGTAGTCTTAAACCTCAACAAGTATCACCAAGGGGAAGGGAGGGATAAAAAAAAAATGTTAAAAAAAAATCATGTGATTAATTGACAGCTCCAAACTACTCATACTCATAAAAAATATTTGATAGATTTGAATGTTAAACTTTTTTTTTTGTTATTGTATTTCGACTTGTTATATTTACAAATGAAACCATAGTACACTCTTCAATCATTCATCACAATCAGAGTCTAAATATTCAATGCCTTCATATATTCATCGCTGTCAGATTCTTGTAGGTTTATTCCAAATGGAATAGCATCATCCAGTAACCTGTCTTTTATTTTATGCCCCCTCCTAACCGTTTCACATCTCCAGCATATTTTTTCCAATCATCCGCTGTGACTGATGCAAATACTTCTTCTTCAATTTTTTACATTTGTTCCGGAGTGCGTTTAGCATGTTTTTCGGAAATTTTGCGTTTTACTTGGTTCCATACCAGCTCAATGGGGTGTGGGGTGTCAAAGTGGCAATGATACAGTGGCAATCTTAAAACTTCGTGGCCGTGTTACCTTAACAATTAATCTAAGAAGTATTTATATTGTATCAGGTTTGTTCCTTTTCACCAAACAAAGCAGTTCTGTGTGAGCAGTGAAGTCCAAAAATAAATACTTGTTATGTTAAATATCTATAATTGATGTAATAACTAACATATGACAAGTAATGTCAAAATCCTATCTGCAGGAAGCAAATTTTATGTGTAGATAGATACGTTAATAAAAATGGATGTTAATTTGACACGAGCTTCTTGTCAGCATCATGAGCAGGCTATGAGTATTCCAAAAAAATGTTCTTAGGTACATCTAATGGTAAAATAAAACGGCAAAGTATCATGTCCTGCCACATTGTGACATCAGAAAAAGTATACCATAAAAACAAATTTTTAGGGTAGCCCATTTATTCCATTGCAGAGTTCGAAACGTCAAAATTTGTATCAGGATTCCGAAACTAAAATAAAACCAGCAATTTATTATAACAACAAAAATACGTTTTCTTGTCTTGTTGATGAACACACACAGACAGGTTTTTTTTAGATAGCATGGAGTGGATATAGCGTATTTATTGAATTATGAAAATAAACAAAGTTAAGTTAGCTCTAACTAGTAGTAATAGTACGTACTACTTAATTTATAATGTATCTACACATTACCTAGATGTTACATAGGCTAAATATAAAAAAACCCGAATATTATCCCATTCGGGAAATTTCCCCGGGTTTTTTTCCCTATTTTTTCCCACATTTGGGTTTTTCCGGATAAAATCCCATCTCTAGCAAGTACCTTAATAGATAACTGTCTGTTGATTCTAAAATCGTCGACTTTATCTTTCTGTTGTTAGCTTTATCGTTTGCCAAACTAAGATTCATAATAAATTAATGATACTGGGTACAGAGAAAATACATAATTAGTTAAACATACGAGTACTTTAAATATCAAGATTTTAAATGTTTCCTTAAAGATGAGTTCAGTAAATCACACGATTATAATGCAGACTTAAAGTAAACAATTCGAATTGTAGACTAACCAAAGATCGCCATTCATTAATTTCCGTGTTTCTTTTAGATATGTAAATCAAATTTCCCATATATGACTCCATCGTCGTAAATTACAAAGATTTTTTTATTTTACCCTTTTTATTTTCATTAAAATGCAGCACATTGAATTATTAGCTAATCGGTTAATGTATGCGTTATATTTTAGCTTAACCCTGCAGAAATATACACACCATGCGAAACCGTTGAGGAAAAAATCCATAGCCAAGGATATCCTGTTGATAAGGCTGGAAGTTTACCAAGGTCGGGAGGCCGTTTCGGGATCAAGGCTACGTAACATTGCTTCTGGTGACTCATTCTAATATAACATAATTAATACAAAGACTCTTATCCGCCATTATGCTAGTACGAGCATGGGTAAGGGAGATACTGCGAAAGTTTATGGCATTGTTATACAAACAAGATTCTGTAAAAAATCATCCGTTTTACATTACATAAATTATATCTTGTATGTAAAAATGTGGTCACTTATTCAGAATATATACTGCCGCTAATCTGTACTATTCCACAGTAGTCTTAATATTATGTGAATGAAGGTCTAGTAAGGCAAAAAGACTTGCTGTAACCGACATTAATCTTGGATGCTTGCTTTGCAAAGGGTTTTTATGGACGTGCCCATTCGATACGATACAATCACTAGAATTAATCTGCTACATTCAAAAGTTGAGTGATTTTGTCAAACACCTGTGGTATCCGTCCCTAAGTGATACTGTACTATTAGTAAGTTACCTAAAATGTAAAACGCAACTATTGTCAATTTTGAATCTATTGAAATAGCAGGAATTCTGAATCGTATAACATCTATATTGGAAATGAATAGAAAAGTGTTGCTTTATATATAAGCCCTTAATTTTTTTACTAGAAAGTTCATTGATCGAGCCGCCACCGTGTCTGCCAATTATCGCTTTTACTTTGACACCATTTTCAGACCGAATCTTTTGTTTGTAAAGTAACAGATAACATATAATTTTGTACAGAATTTTTATTACCTGTAATTAAAGTAGGAAGAACAGCTGTGAAATGAATCTATTGTTAAGATACTAAGAATTTTTTAATAATAAGTTGCCATAGCTGACTTAACTTTGCAGGTGATGTTTAAGTACAATAGAAGCTTTGGTTCGGTATTTTTATTCCAAATTAGTCTACCTCATTGAAAATTTAAACAATGGCTTCAAGGATTGTCTGCCAACAAAATGTTGTCTTAAATTTTAGAAAAAAAAAATAAGGATTGTTCTTTGTTTTTTATAAAAAAGAGGAATTCGTCCAGGTTTTTACGTCAAACTGTTTAGCTAGACAGTACAAATATTCTGGCACACATCTCCAACCAACATTTTGCAGCCGGATAAGTTTACTTCGTATGAAATTAGCATAGCCTGATTACTGTAATCATTAGACAAATTCTCTTTCAAATATAATAATAATATATACAATTCTTTATATTCAAGTTAATAATTGTTGTAAAATTTTATGAAATGTAAATAGACTCTATATTTGTGTATTTATTGCTTGTTTATCGGTACATAGCAGGTGTGATCGTCTAACCAACAATGGATGTACTTATATTGATATCTGTACCCTGTCACTTCGATTCTTATCGTGGGAAGAAGCGCAAGGTGTAAGACCCAATTTTAAAGGGTTGTGGGAAACTGTTGATTTAACATTTTAGCAGTAGGCTGCCAAAATTCAGCTTGAATACTCAATTTGGCGTAAGAAAATTCTTAGCGAATATCAACATCTTTGGGTACTTTCATTAATAGTCAACATTTGTCATTTTCAATCTGAAGACTTAAATTATTAACACTAAAAACCTCCCTTTGTCAAATATTCGTCGACGTATTTATTTGCTTACAACTATTTGAAATATAATAACGAAAGGGCTGTCCTTTGACAAGGATTAGCGTAATGTTCTAACGAGCAAGAATAGGGTTCGGTGTAATAAAATATTTTCTGAATCGAATAGTAATCTTCGTCATAGAGTACCTAAATAATACAAAAACATTTACTAAAATGGTGGTTACATGAACGGGTTGTAAGTACTGTTTACTGGTATAATTACAATAAGAACATCGGTTGGGATTCAATCTATAATAATATTTTATAGAAGAATTGCAAGAAAAACAAAATATAAATGTTCATCCTTGCGAAGCCGGGACGGGCCGCCAGTTACTAATAACTATAAAAGGATAATTAAAGGACTATAGAAGAAAAAAACCGGTTTAATTAATATTCCATTTGTTTTATAAACTTAATTTCATTCACTAACTTACACTACACAAGGTAATACTTAACTAACATTTATTTAATTGTAATGGAACACTAGGCCATTCGTATGCGATATTTATGTTCCATCCACACATAGCCCCTTATGTTGAATTTAAGACAGATATGCGCACAGGAATAGCAAAGTTAAATGCGATCCTAAGCTATCGATTGTCATAGTATGTAAATTTTCGTTTAGAACTTTATGGCGCTATTTTGGAACTTTAAGTTCTATGAATCGTAAGGATAAACTAATTGAAACCCGGCTGTAATCTACTTAGATTACCTACTCACTAGTTTAATAACGTTCATAAAATGTAGGGTTTACTTGATATTCTTACAATAAAGTTTTTTTTTATAGACGTCAAGTGAAAAAGTTGTCGCTCGCTTTAACCGTCCTACCGGAGCTGTGGCCGTTTCACTTGTCAAAATAATGAAGTGACATATCGTAAAAACTTGACAGTCGCCAACCCTAGACAAATGAGTGAATTTGACTAAGACCCGGATTATATCGGGTTTTCAACTTACCCCTTTCTAAATGCGATATTTACATAACCCTATTTTTATTACAATACAGTGTAATATTGTTTGGCACGAACTGTGCTTAGGGAATCCGAAAAATTACGGGTTAAGTGGCATTGTTTGACAGCCCTAGCCTGACTTACTTCAGATGTACACGTTCTGTAACTTCCTGCTTGTCTATTTTTTACACTAAAAGGGATGAATGAATGTGAAATTAATTGGAGGGTTATTCTTGTAAAGGGTTCCAGTTATTGGAGCGGTCTTGATCTAATTTCATTCAAAGTACAATAAAAGGACGTTATGATTTAAAAAAGTATTTATCATAGATTACCATAAAAAACGGAATCTCATGCAAGTTTTAAATATCGACAGCACACACAAAGGCATCATAAGATACTATATATTAGATTCTTTAGTTTAATAGTAATGTGATAATTTATTATAAATAATTTATATTTTTATGAAATCATTTGCAAATTTAATTATGCTTATAGATGGCCATTCTCTTTATAATAACAGTCGCTAAAGTGAAATATTATGCATTTTGTAGTACTTATAATGGTTTTTAAACATACATAACTGAACTGAATATCACTGGCTAAAGCTAAAGAGCGAGAACGAAAGAGTTGTATTAGTTGGACCACAGTCTTTGCGAATTTTATTTCTACAGGAATGCCGGTCGCGGAATGCGGGGTCAGTGAACTTTGTGGCGGGAACAAGGGGGTTGGTAATACGGGATTACCTATTTGTTCCCGACATATCCAACAATACGTTCACGCGACCCTTATTCGCGATGCGGAACCCTACTTTTTTAAATTTAATTTGCTTGCATTTTCTATGGTAAGATAAAATAGGTGCGCCTAAAATGTGGTTGTAGGTACATAATTTTTGTTGTCAAGCTAATTATATGATAGTATTGCTAGTTATTTAAAACCATGTCGCAAATTATAGAAAACTAAGAAAGTTTTTTTATTATTTAAATACCTATATCAATTTGGAGGAGGCCCGACTCAGTAGTGGGTCACTCATGGGCTGAAACGACGACCTATATCAATTAACAGCTCTAGTAAGTAACCTCCTAAGTAGGTAGGTAAAAAAAATACCTATTTATTCTTCTTATTGGCAGAGTTCAGGGAAGTCAAGTGAATTAAATTTAAAAATGACAATATAGAAATAGAAAACAAACATTAATTTAAGTAAACATTGGTTACCAAAAGTAGTTAAGTTACCAATTAATTACCTACTTCCATGTCCTATTTGTTAGCTAACCTACTGACAATTATTTTTGTCATTCGATAATACGTACTTAGTACCTAATTAGTCTGTGGCACGAGTTTACAGGCGTACTTAAGCTTGAAAATAAAATCGGTCCTTCCTTTTGAGAAACCATACAAACGCTAATTGTTTTCTGCGTAGACGCTCAATAAATATTGTACCTACATAACAATTCATCAGAAACGCCCAGGTATTTCTGCTTCGCGCCATAATCCGCCGTGTCTGTGGAATGTCGACCGACTGGCTGCGCCGCGATATTCGCAGCTGCTAAAAAACAAAGTGACACACGATCTCCCTACAACGAGGCCGCAGCCGGAGTGATGTGCTTGCTTGGTGTGTGAGGGAGGCTAGCTATCATGCTATAGTATACATCTAGTCGTGCTTCGCCTCCTCGGTATTCAACTCGGCGCGCATTGCACACACTGACAACTCTACCAACACATTCCTACTTTTGTATTCTTTGAATGCCGCTCGCTGCGCTGATTTCCTACTTTGAGCGACCCCCCCGCCCGGTGAGACGCTAACAAAATATCACAAATTTGCAAAGAATTCGCTGTTTTTGGCGTTTTTAAGTGCTTAAATATATACAATTGTACAATTGCCATACGTTTAAATAATATTAGTGTAGTTTGGACGTGTATTTTCAGAGAATTTAGTGAATGACAGCGGATTAGCCGGGACGCGAGGCGCGGGGAACGCGGAGCGTGCGGGGGGCACCGCGCCGGGCGAACGCGACGCGGAGACGCGACCGCTAGTCGCTACTCAAAGCGCGGTTCGAGCGTTCATTTGGCAAACAGTCGTGTTCTCGGCGCCCTTCGAATCGCACGCGCGGCTCTCATAGAACCGGCCGGCTCCCGAATAATGTTTCAGTGTTTGACAAACTCAATCGGAGGTCTTGGAAGAAGCGTATTTAATAATTTACACTGTATAACCGATCGCATATTCTCAGTGAGTGTTACGCAGTGTGTACGGAAAAAACTTTGTCGAAGATTCTGAAGAATCTTGTGTAAAATTGTGTAATTCGCCGGCTGCGGCCGGATTGTGATTTGCACAAAACTTTTTGGTGAGTGTGCGAATAGAAGTTATTTTGTGATTAAATACATCAATAATTTATAATAATGTGCTAAGTTTGTGGGTAGAAGTATAGGTTAAACGCGCGCGGGGCGTTGCCGTGCCGACCGAGCTAAGTTAACTAAAGCAGCTATGGGTCTTTTATTCTGCGAAATGCCCACACTCATATTTCGTATTTGTAAATCCTACTGTTTCAAGTATTTGCACAATTCTGAGTATTTAGTGAAAGCTTTGCCTACGTCTTGTTATTTTACGCGATTAGATTTATAATTCTTGTGTTGACCAGTGGATCCAAATTTTTATGACTAAAAATATATCCTTCGTATTTAGATAAAAAATATTTGGTCATTTATAACTCTAAAATGGCTAATATAAATTAGATTTTTTTTATAAAAACTACGAAGTTGCATAAAATTTCGATGTTTCATGTTGGCTTTGTTTGTATTACAAGATTTTAGTAGGTACTTAATAACTGGCTAATTTAAATAAAAACTTCATTTTAGAGCTTATTTTTCATGAAAACTAATTGAATAATTAATTAAACTTAGACTTTGGTATTTTCCTAAAATACCTTTCTAAAAAACATCCCAAATCCCAATACATTTTTAATTTTTAGAAGGATACATTTTTACACAAGTTTCGTTGTCGTATCTGCCGATTCACTTCACTGCATCGCCAGAAATATTGTTGTTGCGCAATGCATTGCAAATTAGTTACAATATAATTTAAAAATAACTGTGTTATCCTAATGAGAACTAAAATAATTGGTAGGTGGTCGTGAAAGTAATTGTAATTACATACGTAGAATTTTATCTGTTCATATTTTCTCTATTCATAGCAATAAGTATATAATCTATTTTATGGTTGCGAGCAAAGTTGATTTTCTTGTACTATTTTTCCTAAGCCTAATTTCAAAAATACTTCTCTAATTTATTTTTTGTCTACCCACAATATTTTGTGTCACACACATAATGTATTATTCGTTTCATAGTACTTATAGTAAAATAATTGAGAAATGTTAACGATAACCTGTATGATAAAATATCAACAGTCTTCTATTTTGTAATATTGTGTTGTTAATATTATTTTTCGTGCATAACTCATTTCGCGCCATTTTGCGCTTGTAAACAAAAACAGTTTACGGAAATCTTTACCTGGGTAGGTAGTAGGTGCGATGCGCGCAGAAACCTAATAGTCGCTAGGGATGGGCGATTGATATTTCAGGTAGTAACTATTTAAACAAAGTTGCGGGGGTGCTGGCCTGGACAATGACTAATTGTTATTACGTCAAGTGGGATAGGGCTCAAGGCCGGTGTAGTCTTTAAAAATGTTCGGTTTCGCTTCCCGAGTCCAGTATAGTTTCGGGCACCGACGGGGACACTTGGTCCTCACTTTTTTTTAGTTTGTGTCTTATTTGATGTTTGTAAATAGAAAAGGGTTATTGCCCCTTCAGTGCGCGGCACTTTAAAAGTTTTTTTACGGAATATAGTGTCCAATATTTTACAAACTTGTCCATTTTTATTGAGAACATAATTAACAGAATAGGTATACAGCACCTACTTTTGTGCGATTTTAAATCTTGGATTAATATATGTATTTAATTGTGGCATTAAAAAAATATCGGCTTCTCAATTTTATAATCAAACCATTCCGGTAAACCTTTTAGTCAGATTTTGAGAAACAGTAGGGACTAAGACTTGTATATTTAGCAGTTTTTTTTATATTTTGATTTTCATTGTTGCAGACTGCGTGCGTTGAACCCATCGCGCGCATCATCCCTGTGATAAGAGGGCCCTGTGATATCGACGAGTTCGTCTTAGCTTTAAAACTAGTTAGTCTTTAGAATATAGAAGAAAAATGTCGCCACCTTTCGATACATTGATGCCGGTCGATATGTGGGAAGCTTTGGATGAAGACTCCCTGAGGTTGACGGAGACCTCGGAGTTCTGGACTCAAGTCCAGTACGAAGCAGATGGCCTGGACCTAGTGCTGCCTGCCAACTACTCGGACTCCTCCCTACAAGACAGTGATGAAGATTGGAGAATAGAAACACCGGAAGAACCGCACAAGGACAATATAGTCCACCACGATTGTATGTGGGCAGGATCCTGTGCTGACTCTGTGCACCCTGGGAACACGTTCGTGCCGTCTGACCCGATAACTACGCCTACTACCCCTGGACAAAGTCTGCTCAGACGAGATGTGTCACCGTCGAGACCTGAAACGCCACCTTCAGTGGACGGCGATGAGCCTCCACAGTTCCGTCACACAGTCGACGTTGCCGGAACAGCCCTTCGTCTCCTAAGAGATTCCGCTGTTGTTGCTGCTGACCATTCCTATACGTTGGCTCGAAGACACTTCGATTACCTTGGCGTGCAGACACCATCTGACTCTTGTGAATCAGGTCAGTACATCTTATTTAAATCTCATTTGTAGAAACTAGATCACTTTTTGTATTTCAGCATGATTACATACGACTAATCGAATATTCATAGCTTCATGAATAATTGTTCAAATACCTTTGTAAAATGTTGCCGCGAACATTTAAAATTCAAATGGCCGTTAGGGCCTCTGGCTTTTTGGTACTTTAAGTTTACCGTATGGTAACCAATCGGTGACCTTAATAGTGAATTCACAAGTTTCTGTTATTTTCCATGTGACTTCGTCCTTGGGATGTTACTTTCTTTTGAAATTGTTCTAGTTTATACTAGATATTTTATAGTGCAAGCCATCGCTAGTCCTGTTAGTTATTAATTTCAAGCGCGTGAATTTCCCCGCCCGCCGTCGTTGGACCGGGATATGGTAAGGACGCAGGCGCTGTATGAGAGCGCGGGAAACTGCTCGTATCGACCGTCAACCCAACTACCCCGCGCCACGTCTAGACGCACTCGCGATTCTGCTCTTCCGGAACCCTCGCCCATTGCGACCTTGAACGTCTCAACCTTCCTTAATGTCAGGTTGCGCAACGTTAGCGCCAAATCCATCCCCAGGGATCGACTTTGATTAAAGTACGCATTAATGTATTATGTATGTCGGTCAAAAGCTCGCAGCCACTGTTAGGCGTAATACGTAAGTACGTCGACCGACGCGACATTTCGACCTTGGTGCATCCTCTGCTTGCGACTCCCATTTCCCGCCGCCGTCTGGCGCAGGGTTAATATACTCCCAATACAATTTTTAAATTGTTCTATCACAATAATATATATTCAACCGAATAAGTAATCACTTTTTTGTACGATAGAACATTTTGCATCGGATTATTATTATTATCGAAACAGACAGCTCAATTTTTACACCAGTAAGGTCTCGGTGTTATGTAATAGTATTTCGGTTTGTCGATAACAGTGGGTAAGGTCGCGATGAGCGGCTCGGACGGATATTTATTTACAATTTAACTTCTTGCACAGTCAAAATAAACTTAAAGCTAAACATATAACTACGCATTAATTGTGGACAAACCTACAATCTGTCTTGGCTAAATAGCTTGCGGCAATCTCACCATGTCTGGTCCGTTACTTGTGTAAGAATGCAGCGGAATGAAATGGAATCTCATTGAAGTGAGCTCGCTTGGCTCGCGGGACCGGTTTTGATCGCGGTACTCCCATGTCTGGCTTAGCCGGATGACAATTTGATAGACAGGGTCTTACTAATCGTGATTGAAGATCACCCCGTAAATGCTTCTATCTGATTACGAATGAGCATCGGTATTAATTACCGTTAGTGATAAAGCTGAACCTTTTTAATAGCTCGGACCAACTTTCAAACGAACGTTTCACATCACTAACAGATGAGGCGGGAAAAACTTATGACGTGTGCGCCGTGTTATCAGTTCGTGACCGCGCATCGGAGTGTGTATTTGGTTGGCATATTTTGCGTTAGATGAGCTATAAATTAAATGTAATCTTAAGGAGTATATTAAAAGAAATCTGATCATTCCAAAAGATGTTCCAATTGGTTACTGGGATTTTAAGTATTATCAAAATTATCTATATATTTTATATCTTGTCAAGATAGTATAGTTGGACGCTGGACTAGGTGTTTTTGACCTGACGCGTATTATCTTGACAGATTGCATAGTCGTGATTTATTGCGTTTACACGAATGTAGTTAACTAGGGCACTAGTTGCTGTGACTTGTGAATTCCTTTACGAGGCAATTTAGGGCGCGTGGATCCGGTTTGTTACCGCGTCTTAAACATTTTAGTATTGATTACAAACTCAAGGTGCTTTATGACTAACAATTAACGCCATGTCGTTGAGAATTGAATTTGTGAAGGCTCAATAATATGTGCAGTCCATTTATCAGTAAATCCAATTATCTTAATAAGTCGATTATTTCAAAAAAAAATTACGCAAGAGTCTACAAGTATTTTAAACTAAAAATAAAATGTTATTTTATTTACAAAATGTTTGTACGAAATCGTGTGCCCAAACGATTTGCGTCATTCCCGCGCTCGAAAGCAATGCTTATACTTTCCTAAAGATGGTATTGAACATTCTGTAATTAGGCCACAGGCGTTAACTTTATTAATTTGTGTCTATATTATCAGTTGTTATGGTAATTTCTTATTAAACATTATAACGTTGACACATCGTTAAACGTTTCGTATTATAAATTCAGTGTCATCAAGCGTATTAAATTTGAAAGACCTCGAACACGTTAAACAATTTCTTCAGTTTTTGTATTATTTATTACGTATAAGATTTGTACTTAGTAACGTAAACCTATAACTAAGTGAATATTTTAAGCGACTTCGAGAACCATACATTCCAAGTAGATTGTTATTTTATTAGATTAATGTTCTTATTTCTACTGACGTTGGCACTAGTCAGCCAAGAACTTAAAACTAAAGTACCTGATACACTACATTTTAGTATCTGCAATCGCATCTATTGGCTAACCACAGCTGTTACGAAAAGCATATAGAAATTAATATAAATTTTCTACGTGTATGTGTTCATACGTGTAAGCCAGTAAGTGATAGTAGACACTAGAATGCCCTAAATACTCCCGGTTCCAGTCGTCTAACCTAGCCTTGCGCCACTGGTCAGCGGGCTTGTCTCGCATTTGATCTCGATACGCGACCTAAAACTTTGACCATATGCTTAGTTATCTTGTATGCTAAATACACGTAGTATACTTGAATAAGCGTCGGTTTACAGTCGCGTAATGATCCACAAGATAAAGCAACTCATCAACGGAAAGTTCGAAAGTTCAATAGACTAGATTGCAGATTTTACAACAACATTACCAACACTAGGCCAGTAGGGCAGTGTGACAAAAGGAATTGCAGTATATCGCACTTTATCAGGTCGCGATAAAATTCGCCGGTGGCCTGTCTTATATCGGCTTTAAGGCAGGTGCGTAGTGGGAATGGCCTTGGGGCCTTATCAACAGAATATGCACTTAGATATTAAAACAATCAGTATGAATGTGTTGATACGGCTATAATGCCGAGTGTTATGTGTAGCCCGCCATCTTGGCCTCCGCGCGACCTTCGGTTTTATCAATGCCGATAACAATAGTACTATTACAACGTGACACCCTAACATAAATTTGTATTGTCTTATCATGAAAAACTAAAGCCACGTTGACGACTGATAAACCCACGTCGCAACAAGATAACTTTTTAATATTACTGATCTCGAATGTAGGTATTTGCGAATGCTATGAATATTTAATTTATTCGATCGCGCGAGTTGCGCGGATATATGTCGATTCACACGTTCCGCGTGGCGTTTGTTACGATAAAATGTGGCTAATCGTACGATAGACGCGACCTCTCGAATATTTACGTTATCCTAGCACGTGACTATCGAAAAGTTGCACGTGATTTTGAATATTTGGCACATTATTTTAAACACGCAATACCTTCAACCTGGCAAATCGATAGTGAAAAGTCGCATAAATAAAAAAGCGTGTATTGCCAAAATTGTCCGTGGAAACGTTAACCGCGCCCTAAATGGAAGCCGTCGCTTTTTAAATGTCTGTAATTGTTTAAATGTTAACTTACTAATTACTATAATTGCGGGAACTTTAATAGCGCACTATCTTTGGATTCCTCCATTGAAAATATTATCAAGACGCTATTTCTTGCGAGATGTCGAAACTCTCGAGGACTACACATCTAATATTTATGATCCGGTTTCTTATTCGGTCCCCGAATGGGCGTGTGCGCTAAGCGACGCGAACCCCGCAGTGACGTAATAACTGTCCATTTGAATGTTAAACATTAAGGAAGTGTCGTCTTCGTATAATTTTGTAATTCGACGTCGTAGTTTTGAGTTTTAAACTTATCGATTATTATTAATCGAGGCCTTGGTCACTTTGGCAAATGTCGCGACCGCGGGATAGTGTTATCTCCGTAATGGCATTTTTTGTATCTGTCAGAATGATGCGTACATTGTTAATTATCCCGATTAGGTGTCTTTGTTAATTATAACCTAACTGCAGAAGTAAACCCTTATCGAAACCCTGTATCAACCCATCAGCCGGCGTAGAACAGAGGGATTTCTGGTAGAGTGTCAACTCACAAGGAGTAAATTCAAATATTCATACGAGCTAGACATTCCTCCTTTTCTATTACGTCGCAAAGGCAGTTGCAAGTCATGGAGCAGTCCCATGCAAATTCGGTGGGAATTCGCAAATGACGTGTTCCCGCCCTACGTCTCGCTAATAGGTAGAATAAAAAATGTTGCGTCACTAAAATGTACTCATACGGCGGCCATGACCTTCCGCGAGCACTGTCCAAGGCCGATTGTGATGGTGGATCGATGTGATGAATTGATGGTCTATTTTGGCCGTTCCTCGAGTGCTAAGCCAGATGACCGACTTTTTTGGGTTACGTAACCATGCAGAAATAGGCGCCTTCCTTGATTGGGTGTATACCGTGTACCAGCTCATACACAATACTGTGGCAGTGGCACATAACCAAGGTAACAGTAGTCAATCTATTGGGTCTTGCAAGTCACAACCAAAATTTGGCGTTTTTGGAAACCCCCGATAAAATAAGTCTAAAACTTACCTAATCTAACGGATGAACTACGAACATTCGATGAACACACCTACATAATAGAGAGACTTAATTCAAAATCAGTTGATCCTTTCTGAAGACATGATTCCTAAACCAGACGCGTAAAGCAACAACTTTCTATTCGGAGTTTAAAAATAAATAAAACGCCACCTAGTCCCTTCGAGCCGTACATAGAAAAACTAAACTTAATTTTACGCTTAGATAACATAGTTGCACACCAATGAAACTCCTTGTCTATGCCAAGTCACATGCAGGTGTAGCGTACCGTCATTAAGCGATATTTTGCAGTCTCAATATATTATGATTAAATTAGTTATAAATTTAACAGTATTATCTACTCCGAAACAAAACCTTAAGTAGAAAGGTTTTAATTAGTTACGTTAGCATTAACAAGCGCTGTAAGATGGCGTGCGCCGCGCGCGTCACGATATTTTTTAATTATTGCGCTCAAATGCCAGTGAACTTGGCCTCGAAGCCGTGGCCAGCCAAGCGTGCACTCGCCTCGGCAGATCACACTTGACGACACCAATTCCCATGGCGTGCCATTTCAACCTGTTTACTTTGACACCTACGATGGAATCTTCTAGAATTCCCAATTCTCAGGACCTCATTATGTTTCACATAATTTAATCTCTTAAATATCAGGTTAAGAGTCCGAGCCAGTGTGATGTACTTGGGAATCTGTTACCGTTGGTATTTTAACTAGTTTCTAAAGGATCTCAAATTGGAGCAATATAATAGACTTAATTGCTAGCAACTTTCATAGGCGTGCTTGTGTAAAATAAAATAGTTGTGCGCACTCACACATCGATAGATTTTCAGCGTCAACATAGGTGATGTATAGAAATGATGATTTGATTACAATTAACAATACAAATGACGTCTTATTCCTTACTTACTTCACTACATAGTATAAAACAAAGTCGCTGTCGTCTGTCCGTCCCTATGTATGCTTTAATCTTTAAAACTACGCAACGGATTTTGAAGCGGCTTTTTGTAATAATTTTTTTTTCAAGAGGAAGGTTTATAATGTATAATACATGCAAAATTCTACAATATTTACTACGAGACACACTGTTAAATTTAGAGTTTCATCATTGCGCCCGTGCGAAGCCGGGGCGGGTCGCTAGTAACAGATAAAGTGGATTATGCAAAGTAATAGAATTGAATACCGCGGAGTATGAGTCATAGTGATTCTCAAGATGAGGATTAGGTTTACTTGGAAAATGTGACTAATATTGCTCATAGCTGAGAACCGAAACTGAAGCGCGAAGTATCTACGCAGTTTATGGGGTATATAATAAAAAGCGGCTTATCTAGACTTTGCTTTAGAACTGGAACGTCCAACGGCTCAGAGATGCGCGTCTCGAGTGATGGAGATATAATAGATATGCACTAGACCGGATCACGGTGGCGCGCCGCGACAATACCGCCCGTATCGCTTACACGCAGACTTGGAACAAATACTCTCTCTGGCGACCGTTAATCGTGCTGGCGCCGTGGAGAAAATCGTCGGAAAATTGACTCCCGCACTATATGTATATTACGCGTACGCGACACCCGTTATGTCTTTTTTGGCACCCTTGTGGCGTTTCCATTTAGATTATTTCGTTCTCGTTTAAATTTGCACGTTTAACATGCGGTTGCTGTGTGATGGTTTTAGAATAAGTACGACCCATTCTATTCCGAGGGTGTCGTAATATCGGAAATGCTAAGTAGAGAATGCAAGAGAAAGAATATTAAACTATGAGTCGCCAGTGTGACTCAACTCAGCAGTGTGTTTTATGACCCGATATGATATGATAATTATGAAAAATTTTTTGTCGGTAAAGAAAATTGGGTGTGTCCGCAGCCTATTATAGCGCCAGCAATCCTATCCTCGCCTAGATTTAGACGTAGGCGAAGCTGTTTGACGACAGGCGCCGATCCTCGAATTAGATCGACGCAAGCGATAAGCTCGCCACGTAACTACGCGGAAATGTAGTAAAAAGATCGCGTTCGTGAATAAATTTATCGCTCCCCCGATAAATGTGTCAGATGCGCAATTTTTTTTTCGCATTATACCACGCAATTTGGTGTACCTATTTAGCCGCGTCCCTGAGTCGAGTTTCGTAATCGCGCCGACCAGCTGCCCACGTAACTCGTTTCTATTTCCAGTACTTAGCTCTGTGGAATTAAACGGCAACTTTTGTCCTTGTTGGGTACGTAAATACTACGGCAAGTATGGGCCACGGCAATTACTCAACTTTGCGAACGAACTTCACGATATTCGCTAAATGGAGCACAAGTTTAATTACGCTTACTTTTTACTTTCGCCAGGTTATTTTGTATAGATAAAACAATTGTAAGCAAGACTTTTTGCATGTACACTGTACACAGAAACTGTTTAAATAAATAGCAGCATAACACCATAACGCTGTATAGACGTTGAGCTACATAAGAAAGACTGATCGTACAAAAAAATGGTGTAATACAGAAATATTGATATAGCATTCTCATTCCGTAGCGTCGTGCCGCGAACCGGCAACCTTTAATCATAATGAACCGCTGACATAATTATTTGTTGGTGAAACCGGATAGTGCGCGCATATTCCGCGAAACATGCACTATAGCGTAAACACGATTCGAGCCACACATCCGCACTTAGATGCAATGTGATCGGCAAACGGACACCCGCACCTACACGACCCATTCATAGAAGCCCACATTGCCCTCTCAGCAGCTCCTATCGCAATACCGACCGGAATTTAGGCCGTTTCCGTAGCTCTAATCGTGTTACAATAAAACATTCTTTGCTTATTCCCGATAGGTAACCTGCTCATTTGGGTGTCGTATTGCCCTGTGGTTGCGATACTAGAAAAAGCAGGAAGATTATACTTTAGGGAGGCGCCCGTGTTGAGGCAGTCACTTTTGACGCCATGCAACTCCGTACGTCTACCACATTGCTAGTTGGTCATTGTTAGTCGAAGTTTCTCACAAGCCCAGCAAATAAGCCTACTGTGCACCGCTGGCCAGACGGGTTGGCACAGGGTTTGTACCAAGATTTCCCTCTCTTGTGGCTAGGTGGTCTGGTTATGATATGGGTTGGTGACATATAAATCAGTCACCACACGTCTAAAGACTTGTATAAAGTTCCATCTCTCGTTTGCAATAATATTTCACCAGTAAAAGTAATAAAGTTTCTACTTAAAGTAGGCACTAGTGCATATTTGAAATCGCAAAGCCAGCATTTATGATTAGCAATAAATCCCGCAGTTCGCTCGGCTCGGACCGGTCTTGGTATGTGGTACGTGTGAGCCGGCTTTATCCTGCTACTCGCGTGACAGTTAATTTCGATCGATGCTTTGTCGGAGCCCGGAAAGCGTGTCCACCGCCCGGTAATCCGGACTCCATTGAGTGCGAACGCTGCGGCATCGCTTCGCGCACGCGCTCTCGTTTTGGCGCGAATGGCGCGCCGTGACGTCAGGCGTCTGGATCGATGGCGGCAGACGCTGCGGTAGTACGGCGGGGTCGACGCACTGGCTCCCTCCCCCCGCACCGTACAATGCCTCCCCTTCCCCGCGCACCTGACCACTGCAGTCGCATCCCGCTACACTCCATAATACTTATAGGATAGGATCCTGCGACACTAACGGACTCTGAACTATTTGTTATCGCTGCATTGGAATTCCTGCAACGCAGGCTTGAGGTCAAAGTTTAAATACTATCCTGTTACCAACTAGATGCTGAAGTTAATAAATAAGTTTAGGTCGTTGCACTGAACACTGTAACATGTCACCGCGGTTCACTTACTGATTTTATTTTCTGGACCCATTACTAAACAACTTTTCCATTGTTGCAGAGGAGGAAATTGATGTCGTCTCCTTGGGCACGCAGCAGCCTCTGCAAATGGCGCAGACGCATTTACGCACGGACGTATTGTCACCGCGTACGCCGTCTTCCCAGGAGCGCCACCATATACAGCGGACGGGTGAGACGGCCAGCTCCCCGCGGTCACCCAGACCGGCGGCGAGAAAACGGTTGGTCCCTCCACCCAGTATAGCAGCCACTTCCCGTCGGCGGACCCGAGGTCCAGGTCGTCGTGGCCGACGCGCCAACACAGACACAGACTCGGAGGCCGAGTCGCCTGAAATTGAGCGCCGTTCAATACACAACGACATGGAGAGACTGCGCCGCATAGGCCTTAAAAACCTATTCGATGAGCTCAAGAAACAGATACCTGCCACGAGAGACAAGGAGCGCGCGCCAAAAGTTGTCATACTCAGAGAGGCCGCCGCCCTTTGCAGAAAACTCAGTCAAGAAGACATCGAAAGGGAGAAGCTGAAGAAAAAGCAGAACCAGCTGGTGGCTAAACTGAAAAAGCTCCGCACTATGCTATCAGCCCGCTACCGCTCGTACTGAGCGCGCAACCTTACCCGATTGGTAAACGTTAAGTTCTGGAAGTGGAACTCCGGAGTCTTCCCGACTTGAACATCGTATGGACTGATTAAGTAGCTTCTAACCGCACTTGTGCGCGATTGGACAGTTTATATTCACAGTGATATGAAGTTTTTCAGTTGATGTATTCAGTCGAGTCGACGGACGACAACTTTCTATGAAAGTCAGCTTTTAAGGCTTACTCTGTTTCTGTCATTGTACGGTTGTTTTGCTCAAACACGATGTTACGCAGTGCCAAAGTGAGCCATAAAGCTGGACGAAAGAATTCTAGGTCTTCAGTAAAATATCTTAATAGTTACACACTGCCGCGTGAACCAGTAGACTGGCTTTTACCTATAAAATGTTTTTGAATTTACCATTAGATTATACATAGTTGACATAAATCCTGACACATTTACAAACCATAGCAAGGCTATGATATTGCATTTGTTATAGATAGTTTAGGCAAGGTCGTTGTGAAGATGTTTTGCTGGACCATCCGTGAGTAGCATTCTCACGTTTTCTTTCAAAATATGGAGTGGAGTAGTCATCGGCTGTTAGTCAGAGGTGGTCAATCTCTTCGTGAGCAGTTCTGGAGGTACATGGCCACTATATATGTTTTCGGCCCGATTTGTAGGAATTTTCTATTATGCCCCCAACTCGGGGGCGGAGAAGTGATATCAATTATTTTAACCGGTAATATTAAGTAAATTGCATTTTAGGGTAGCACGCTTACGGTTTCCTTAGTGTTTTTGTTATTTTGTAAATTTTTAACACATTTTAATGTTCTTTTTTTATATTTTAGACGCCCTAACTCGGTATCGATCAATGTTTTATCGTTTTTTCGAAATCGTTTGACACATTAATTTCGGATCATTGAAAGCAATTGTAATCATACCACACTAAAAAAATATAAAATATCTTCCAAAAACTTTCATTAAACTAATGATAATTAAGTATTTTTTCATAATGATGTCTTAATTACTTCATGTCGAACTCCGCCTTTCGATTAGCATGCGATTGTGATAGCACCGACTTTCTAACGTAAATAAACTAGTAATTAAGAAACACATTATATTAGTACCCTTTCATGTTCTATCGATTCATTTACTTTGGTATCAATTACCATTTGATTGATATGGCCATTTCACGTTAAAATCATCGAACTACATTGTATAAAAAATAATTTTGGTCTGATTTGTTCTATTTAGCTTTCACACGTCATTGAAATATCGTTATAGTTTTTTTACTACGATAGGCACGTTGTAGCAGTGAAGTAATAAAGCGTTTTCGTCACGAACGCATGCTAGTAGAAACCGAAAGATGCATTTTCATATTTTTTACTGTCATCTTGTAATGTTCTTAATTAAGCCGATTAGTTTTTACGATATTAATTTATTCGTTGTTGGGAATAAAATGTTCATACGATTAAGTAATGAAATTGATAAATTTCACATATACAGTACGTTGTAAATTGTGTCTCGACAGTCGTGTAAATAGACTGTGTTTTTTGATAATAACATCAAAGCCTGTTTGTTATACAATAAATTCATGGTCTTAATTAGACCGTCATGAAAAAAATAACCAAGAAATAGTTCCTCATAGTACCTACATACTAATAGTAATTTTTGCATTTTTCTTTATGATATATTTTTATTAAAACAAGTAAGTTAGTGAGTACTCGCAATAGTTACGCGTTAATCGATTTCAATGTGGAACCTGATCGGAAAAATAAAAATATTTTTTATAAGAAGTTCCGGCCGGTTTTTGTTTTAGTTGATTTTTTTAAATGGCGCCTATTTTTATTCTACTGGTCAGGTTGAAGTCGGAGGTTGATGTTTTATCAAGCACATGGTCACCACTTGTGAGAGTGAAGGCTTTAATTGTGTGAGGAATGTGCCTTGCTATGTACATATACATTATATAGATAATTAGGTTTATACTCGAATTAGTTGCAAGACGTATTTTTTGGTGAAAAATGTCTACGATTAGAATTATAGCGCTGTTTCTACGACTAAGTAGCGTACACGAAAAGTTATCGATATTAAAGATGTTTATCTTATCTTCCACTAGGCGTTAATTGTACAGTTGTAATAGTATAGATCATAGTTATAATATCAAACTTTTTTACTAACGAGTTTTTTTTTTCTAGTAATCGTTTAGGTTTCTTTACTGGAGAGTTGCGAATTCTCGAATGTTGTACCTGCATTTATTTTTTTGTTATTCATATCTTGACATAAATAAATAAACATAATGTTTCTTTTTAGTTATCCAAAATGTAATCGGTTGCTTTACCAGTTTCGATTAGATTCTCACATAAGAAAAAGTCAGTAGTTAAACATTTAATGGTAAGAAATGACAGCTTTATAAATCGGTAGACAGAACGAAGATATAAGTGTTGAAAAAGTGTTAAGCAATGCACATATTTACATATTATTGTGACAAGGCACATTTCCACCACTGCCAAAACGGAAAGGGAATTTTTGCGAATAAAATTAGGTCGAACTTGAATTGTATATAGTTAAGGTCGGGTTATAAATTTATAAGTCATGTTATAGATAAAGATTTCCTTTTATTCTTTGTATAGTATCCGTATATGTAAAGAACATCTAATCGTTGCCGATGCGGGCCAATCGGACGGTGTAATTATTTTTGATTGAACGATTGATTACACATTAGTTTGGGGTGCGGGAGATCTCGGCATAATAGACAAAGCCCAACCTACAAGAAGAAAATTGTTCTAACTGAACTAGAGCAAATTGTATCTTTTTTATTGTCTATGATTAATTCGCTCGGGAAAATCATTGCGTGCTGTCAAGAGAAGCATAACAGCGTATATTTTGGCATCCATCTTGGTCTTCGTCTGTGTAGTGCCGAGATCTTCCAGCTAGAGGTGACTCGTGTCGATCGGCAACGATGCCCGTGCGCCGCTACATGGAATGCAGGACGCAACATAGATTCCGCCTAATATTAATATTGCATTCTGCAATCTCTGAAGCGACGCTCTTAACTCTAAGGTCCTTTGTACTTATATGGCTGATTTTTGGATACTATTATAACACAGAGATAGCAGATTTTTGGTTTTGTTCCTTTATGTGTACGCAATTTGAATAATAAATTGTATTGTATTTGATTATACATAATAAACGCTTACGTTGGACTCGCACGGGGCTTGGAGTACAGTCGGCTAATTATTGTGATTTTTTATACTTATTCGCTGTAATTTTGGATAAATAAAATCATTGTATTGTATAGTATAGATTCTGTGATTGTACCTGTGGGGTACCTTTTGGTTAGGTCTCCATAGCCCTGACTAGTCCAACATAAAAAAAAACAATTATTTTAATTAATTTACAAATCCTTCCATACCCCTGAAGTTAACACAACACAGTTTTGTTTAAGTTAACAAGTGCTATGGTTACTTTTGACTTAAGCAAATAAATTCATTGTTAGCTATTTGGCAAGTCACATTCAACCTTGTAATAAGGTTGAATATGACTACGCTGATACAGATCACACACATGGTTTTTTTTTTAATTTGGATCACAAAACTGATGTACAATCTTACATACACAAAAAATAAACCTAGAGAAATACACAGGATTGACACCTACAATAGGAATAATAACTAACAGTAAGATATACGAATAGGACTACAAGAGAAGGAAAACTTGATACATGCCTATGCACGTCTGGCCAGTGTGCCACGGTAGGCTTATTTCCCTCAATTGGAAGAGGCACGTTTCAGCCGAAATTATACGACTCACAAAATTACGCTCGTTTGGCTTCACCCATAATGAGTTACAAAATTGAGTTCTGCGATTGAGTCATACTTGCCTATAGTGAAAAATTCCGGAAAAGGTTTACATAATCCTTACATTTCATGGTCCAAGGATTACCATTTTATAAAACTTCGGTGGGTGCCGACTACCGAAGTTCCAATGTGCAAAAGTTGATTTGACAAGAATACATTGGTCAATAAAGTAAAAATGTATTGCTGAGTTTTACATACCCGCAAATAAATAAGACAAACAATCGGCTAACAGGTTTTACTATCCTCCATAAAAGCGAGGTTAAACATACCTTTACGTTATCAGAAATCGAGTGAAGGCAATGATGGTTAGAAGCCTACTTTTTAAATATGGTAAGAATACCTCTTTTTTTCTTTATAAATATATAAGACTACCTGCTTTGTTTATATAATTATATAAGTTAAAAAGGGAGATTTTTAAGTATATTATCTTTCTAAATGACTACTCTACTGCAACGCTAAAATGAATGGGATGAAATTTTTCAGTCATGTGATTAAGCGGTTTGAAATTTCAAAACACCAAAATTCACCAAATCACGTGACTATAATGTCATCCCAATCATTTTAGCGTTGTGCATTCAGTTAGCGATTTTTAGCATGGCTCCAGGTTTCATTAATTAAACTGAGATAGCATACCTACTACTGCTACTCAGACCATAAATGACCCACTGCTGAGTCGGGCCTCCATGCCATTTTAAGTATATTTTTATCTTTCTAAATTACTACTCAACTGCAACGCTAAAATGAATCGGATGACATTTTATCATTTTAGCGTTGTGGATTCAGTTAGCGATTTTTAGCATGACTCCAGGTATTATTAATTAAAGTGAGATAGCATACCTACTACTGCTACTCAGAACATAAATGACCCACTGCTGCACAGGGAAGGCTATTAGCCTACTGTGTCACGCTGGTCAGATGGGTTGGCTGGCACAGGGTTTCCTATCAAGTTTTCCTTCTCTTGCGGCTAGGTTTTCGGCCATTGACTTTTGTCGGCTCTTACGACACCCTCAGGATGGAATGGGGTGGTGACAATCAGTATTCTAAATCCGTCACCAAACGGATCATAGCATACCTAATTGGTTTATTTTCTTATTTATAGCAAGTTAACTTTCTGTAGTTAATTGAAACTAGATATTTCGCTCTTTTTGTATTTTTTTATGACATCATTAATATGGTTTGGTGTTATATGGTGTTTACATTTAAAATTCAAATATTAAAATTTGGCACTAGTTGGCTGTTTATACAATTCCCTTGCTTAACTCAAAATCAACCTTTAAAAGTTTTAACTATCAAAACAATAGTGAAGTTCGTGCAAATAGCCCCAGCGATGGCTTTTCGTTCAGTGATTGCTTCAAAAATTCCTCTGGTGATTATTTTAGGTGCAACCGGAACAGGAAAGACAAAGTTGAGTGTCGAATTAGCACAAAAGTTTGGATCAGAAATCATCAGCGCCGATTCTATGCAGGCAAGTTGAAAAATACAAAAAAGTGTATCCAATTCTAACCTCAAAGTCGCCTTTGTTTATTGTTGTTATTGTTTCACGATTATGGTCTTATTGGAACATAAATTGCCATAATTGCATTGGTGGCATTGTTACCAATAATGTAAGATATAAAGGTGGTATTTTAAACGCCAGAAGTTTTAAAATATACCTCTAACAATACATAATATTCCCACTAACCTTAAAAGACTTGACTTGGACTTGACTTGGCCTAGTTGCCAAATAAGATTCTGCTACGTTGGAACCGAAGCTGGAATGATTTTATTGCTATTAATTTTGAATCAGCAGCCCACTGTTGGCATAGTCCTCCCCTAGAAAGTGCCTTAACTTAGTATTTTGAGTACTGGAACACTCATTTTGAATAATGATGTCTTAGGTATATAATAGGATCATGAAATCTTTGCACATTGCAGGAAATGATTTTACAAAGTGTCTGAAACATTGGGAATAAAATAAAATATACACAATCAGAACCATCAAAATATCATTTGAACTCATTTTGAATGGTAAAGTCAACCCCAGGTGAGGTAATGGTCAAATGGTTAACTTATCATTGTGATGATGGATTTACAATTCATTGTGTCATCAATCCATACTATCCTGAGCATGTTGTATGCTGCGATTACAGTAGCCACAAACTTTCCCCATATGAAGGAAGCTGATACTTGATAAGTCTCAGAACCAAGCTGGATGAAATAATATGCCTAATTTGATCCATCAAATTGTGGGAGGTATCTGAGATAATGATAACAATGCTAAGAAAAGTTACCCACTGTCATTTGGATGAAATATAAGCAAAACTTTAAGTAGTACTTATTCATCAGCCCTCTGAGGTTCTTGCCAGTTATTCTCAACGGTGGTTGCATTCCAAACTGGTGATAATCCGTCGAATGCTTTACTTTAAGTAAGTAAACAAAACATTTGTCAGAAGGTATATTTGGGTATTCTTGGACAACTTATTAGTAGTTGGGTCCAAGTTATATTCACAGGAAATAATTTTTTTAATAAAAAATGTAAACCAACTTCTTAAACAATACTAAACTACCATTTGCAGTTGATGTCAACTTACATTGGCATCAACTTCATCACCAGTCATTCAAATTTTGAGAAATGTGGAATCTGAATGAACAAATGAGATACTCATTTAATTGATGAATCTAACTGGAATAATAGTTTCACCTTATAAGATTTTTTTTAATATGTATTACCTTATAAGACTGATATTTTAGTGAGATTATCTTGTGTTACCACACTATAATACTAAGAGCGGCTATGCATTTGAGAACTAGATAGGTAGAACATTTATACATGGGAGACAGAAGCTTGTCATGATACATTGTGTGAAGCCGGCTTGTTATCATGGTACAATAAGTAGGCTTATTGTACCATGATAACTACTATCAAACAAGAAAAGGGAATTTTAACATGGCTAAATCCCTCTGGCACCACCCATCAGGGTATATAGCACTATATCTGACTCGCACAGTCTTAACTCCATGGGGTTCTACGGGCTTCTAGTTGCCAAGGCAATGGGGTCACGTGAGCATGCTCCGTCACCCCAGCACAGTAACGGCGAACCAGACTTCTTCTCCACTGGGGAGATGTGCGATTGGAGGCCAGGACGAGGCTTAGCAATTATAATTATTTGTAAAGCTGGTAGATTTTAAATATACTTATATTATATTGACCCTGAATCTCTGAACTATTTCTATGGTAGAGGATGTCGTATCAAGTTTTAGCTCTTTTTGTTTGGTGCCTTGCTAAATTCTTATGTTAACTCTTAACACCCTCAAGATTGAATAGGATGGTATCACAATCTATCTTAATCCGTCACCACACATATTCTCATCTTCCCTCTTGTTGGTGGAGTAATTTCTAACAAAAAATGTTAAAAATGAACTACATCTGATTTAAAAAAAAAACACTCAATGTGACCACGATACTTAGTAGCCAGCATTGCGGACCCAATCCACTTAGTCGTGGAACTAACTGTTATCGGCTCCAACCAATCGATACGGAAAAAATATAAACAATTTTTCTTTTTTTTTTTACACAAACGACAAGCTACCTTAGTTATAAATTACCGGTAATTATTTAAGTGACCAGTTTTAGCTTCACCTAAGACTGGTGATGGAACTAAAAAAGTTGATCTAACAATGGGCGTTGACTCTGAATCATATAGACTAAGAGGTCGATACAGCTTAGGATAATTGGAGAAGGCCCGACTCCGCTGTGGATCTTTCTTTGAGACGATGAAAGTGTATATGAGATGACTAAGTATACGTAAAACCCTTTTCGATCACTCACAAAACCAGTTCGGAAGGCAATAGATCTGCAAGTCAAGCAACGTCTGACTTTGCTTTGCTTTTCTCTTGGTTGGGTCCATCATTTAAAATCCAATGTAACAGCTGGTCCAATATAATAATTGCCGATTGTCCCACTAGATGAGTCACGGAGGGCAGACGGCAATTGTTCAGGGTAAATACTGTTAACCAAAGCAGATTGGATTGGTGCCGGCGGTCTCAATATTTTTATTACATTTTTGTAACAAATATTTAACCAATATGGTCCGGCGCGGGGTGTACTAATAATAATAATAAATTGTACTAGTTGAATTCTTAAGCGTACTAATTAAGTTCTTTTTATTATTATTCTTTTTTACGAGTAAACGTTCTAATATGTTGAATTGTACGATAGTTATCAATATTTTGTATTTTTACATGTCAATTATGGACGAAATAAAACAAATAATTTGAGTTCTACAAAACTTGACCGGATTTCCTGTCTGCACATTATAATTCAAAGGGCTTCATGACTATGGTACTCGTAAATGACAAAACTCTTCTTTTACATTTAAAACTAGCTTGTGACTTACTGTACTTTGAAATACATCATCACTACACAGTATAAAACAAAGTCGCTGTCGTCTGTCCGTCCCTATGTATGCTTAAATCTTTAAAACAACGCGAAGGATTTTGAAGTGGTTTTTTTTAATAGATAGAGTGGTTCAAGAGGAAGGTTTTATATGTATAATACATGCATAATTGTACCCGTGCGAAGCCGGGACGGGTCGCTAGTATTATGTATTTAAACGAAACGCAAACGTTTAAGTTTGCGGCTCTGAGACTACGCGCGTGGCGGTCAGCTCCGTGTTCTAGCTAATGATAACTTTGATGATAAAAAATATTTTGATTTGCGTACAGGTAGGTTTTAAACTAGATCGCTTTGGGCGGACTCCATTATGGCAATCGCTCTAGACCATATAACAATGGTAGCGGTACAATAATTGATCGATGATGGCAAAGACGTGTAATTAGAGTTCATTTTGCATTGCGTGCAAATTTTTTGCGAGCCGTTATTCAGGCTTTGTATATTACTATGTTATAGAAATGTTTGGGGTCTAAGATATTATCCAGACCGAGCTTACTTTTCTTTTTACTGTAATTGCCCGCGCCAAATTGTTGTTAAACAATTGTCAGCTGTATAAATACAAAACGTTTAAATGGATCTGATCCAAGTCAAGAAAATACGAAACGCCATCTTTAACATTTTTAAGATACTTTGGATCGGAGGAAGGATCTAAAAGATCGTTGTATTTCCATAAGTTCTGTGTTGTGTGCAGTTTTATCAGAATAAAGGTTATTCTATTCTATTCTAAATGCTACGGACGGCAGCTGGATGCGTCAGCATTGTACCATGGTAGGCACATGATGAGGCCTTCTACCTAGCAATAAAAGTTTTGACAGTGTCCTGCACCATGTCCATAGACTATACTACGACTATACCATAGAATATAAAACTTCGCCACCGCACGCTGGAAAATATCGCGTGTTGTAAAGTCAACAAAACACAGCACGCTTGGTGGTAGGATCTAATGGTCTGCCCGGCTAGCTACCACCCTCACATCTCAGTCCAAGCAGTTTTACTGCGTTTCGTCGTGTGTATGTGAGAGCCGGTGCCAGACAGGGCATTTCCTTGAATTGCCTGCCTGCCATCTGAGACCCTGGCGTTGCTTGCCATCACGCAAGCCTAGGGTCAAAGGCATTCAAGTCATTAAAAAAACCCAAAGACTACTCTAATCAGAAAGAGTTTATAACATTTGACGTAAATTAAAAAAAGTTTGGGCAGCATCCGCTGTTACAACTTTCTGGTCGTCGGTCCGCAGTAAATATACTGCTGCCTGAAGCGTATGTTTCAGGCAAGATGCTTTGGAAAAATGCATAGAAATCAACGCAACAAGCTTAGTTTTTGGATAACCTAGTAACCTAGAAAAACGGGTTGAAACTAAAATTAAAAATATACCATGTCGGATTTAGAAACATTTACTTATTATTGGAAATAACCAAATGATGATGGCATTGCTCGCATCCTACAGTGTGTAACACACAAGATTGGCGTGAGTGTTGAGGAAGTGAGGGCCTAAGTTACATATTAAAATAAACACCTAATTTGCACTACATTAGCGTCTACACAGCGTCAACTTAGCCAACTACTAACGGGTTACTCAACTCGGCTTTGATATAATTGAATTTTCAAGACTACAAGGCCGATCCACTAATGAAATATCCAAAGATGTTCATACAATTAACATTAGACACATAGGTACATGTCTCCCCCTGTTACGACTTGGCAACATCATATTCCTTTTTTCGAGAAATCCTTATTGATACCCAGTCGTTGGGGGTTAGCTGATTATGTGGGACTACGGATAGAACGTTGCACCCCGACATACCCACTAAACCCAAATTCGATCCTCGATTGATCAAACTAGGGCAATGGGTTTTTCGTCCCCGAAGGGGCAACATGCACAACGACCCCATGGTTTGATGGGGAGCCTTGGGCCCTGCCCGATCCCACAGATAAGCATAAGCGGGACCTTGCACGTGCCTCCTTCAAGCGGGATATCGCGGATGTACCACCTAGCTATCGTTATTATTACCCTACAAGGTCCTTAATGTTTCTTCAGTTACCTGTGCACATTTCTCAAGTAATGCCACTTTCGTCACAATCAATCCTTGGGGGAGGCTATGTCCAGCAGTGGACGTCTTTTGGCTGAAATGATGATGACGGTAATGATATATATCACCACGTTATATGTTTTTCACCCTGGTAAACGCGCATGAAAGTACAGGGCAATATCCAGTTAAAATAAACTAAGACGTTGCCTTTTATGACTGACATTCGAAATTCGCATCATTACGCTAACACGACAGTTTTGTGCGTACGCGCAAATTGGGAGAGCTATCTGTTGGTATTTAACACGGTGTATTGTCCCCAAAGCCGTCTTGTTTGTGTAGAAGAGTAAGCTATAATTGTCGTCTCTGCATAAGCATTGAATTGTCCTGACAATGTTTTATTTATATTATAGCCCAAACCTGCAGGACTTGCGATTAACAGTATGCAACTTTTTTTTCAACGGAAAGTTGTTCAATAAGTATCTTGATTACATGTTACATTGTCTCGAATTTTAAGGCAATTTTTCAATTATAATCAATATTATACTAGCCGCCCACCCCGGCTTCACACGGGTATTTAAGAAAAAAATCTGCTATAGTTAGACATCACACTATATTATATTCGTCTGATGTACAAGCTATGTTAATGTAAGGTTTCATCGAAATCAATTCAATAGTTTTTGCGTGAAAGAGTAACAAATTTACATCCAGACTTTCGTACAAACCTCGTTTATAATATTAGTAGTATTAGCGGGAGGATTTCGGTTATAATTTTGAATTTTCATAGGTTGATTCTCTAGGCACTGTTATACCGGATTCCACAGAATTTGATAGCCGATATATTTGTATGTGTATCCTTTGATACGTTTGTAAATTAAAGGGCTGATCATCATAATCATGCGCCAAGGCTCTCGGAATGATCTAATGCTGTCTGGCGTTTCTGGGTCGTGCCCAGTGATTCACATTGGGCGTGATACACTAATTCGGAGTGGAAGGGTTGCGTTGAGTTTATGGACGATCCAATTGTGCCAATTAACAACTCGCTACGAAGGAGGCTGAATAGAGAAAGTGTAAATTCTCGAACATACTGATTGATCTAAAAATAGCGCTATGATTGTACCAGCTGATGTTGGTATATTCTGATATGTTGGTTGGTGAGTGTGGTATTGCTTTCACTAATCTGTCAGACTTGTTTGTACCACCATCATTGCAACCCTTTTATTTAAAAGAGCAACCACGGAGTTTCTTGCCGGCTCTTCTCTGCGGCATGGCATTCCGAACTGGGGTGGTAGAATGATTAATTATATTTGTTTTAAATTTCGCAACAATTTATTCGAGTAAATGAGTTATAGTGAATTTCAGTTCGACCAGGCTTTGACATATTCTACTGCTAGTACTCAGTCCATAAATGACTCGCTGCCGAGTCTGGCCTCCTCCAATTACATGGAGGGTAGCCTTATGTGCCACGTTGGCCAAACGGGTTGGAACAGAGGTTCGTATCAAGTTTTCCTTCTCTTGAGGTAAGAATTTTCGGCCTTATAATTTCCTTTTTGTCGGTTCTTCGTTCGCTTTAGGATGGAATGGGGTGGTGACACTGTCTATTCTAAATCCGTCACCACACGGACAAATTATTCATTTGACTTATTCTACTACGGATGTTTAAATAATGTCTCGTTGGTCTAGTCTAGTCGAGAAGACCCCTAGACCTTTGGATCAACGGGTCCCGGGTTCGATTCCGGGGTCGGGCAAATGTCTTATATGCATGGGTAAATAGTTTGTTACCAACGACGACGTCAACGAGTTTGTAGGTTGAATTTTGTCGTGTCAGTTAATTTAGGTTTTTTAAACCTGTATCGCGTGGGATGTTTACAGACATGTAATACACGACCATAAATGACATCCCAGACTCTGTCAAAGTCTTGGTGCAATGTGCTTACACTACTTACTGGACAAAACATAAGCATCTCGTAATGAGGGCTATAATGTCCTGCCCTTTCTCAAATGGCCGCAGTATCTACATACCAGGAAACTATATTATACATAAAACTTGCCCTGCGCGCGTTGATACGTCACTAACTAAAATAAATTTTACACAAATTTTTTTTTTTGTTCAGAGACCTTCGTGGGCTTTGCACAGCCCTTTGCTGAAGATCATCTCAAACTCAAAAGGAACTATATTTACGTAGGTTTCATCATAAATCGTCATATTTATAAATACCATTATCATCTTACGGCCCCTGTCCCACACTAGGTGGTATCACGTGATCAAACGCATAGTTTACGATTCTTTTTATGACATACAGACAAACATTCATTTATATTTATATATAGATTGTAATTTAATTTCCAATCTTATCTTTAATCCAATTATAAGCGCGTTGGCTAAATAGTCACGTAATTGCCAACGTAAACAAATTTCAAATATGGAAAGTGAAAATCTTCCAATCCACACATCCTTTGATGTTTAATCACGTAGACATATTTGAGAATTTGCTACATACACAAGAATTTTCGGCAAAGCGTCGCTGGCTGGTCGTGTTTGCATACCGTCGCGAGTTCGATGTCTCGGCCAAGGCCACTCGGCGCGGTATTTCCAGCCACCTCGCCGGTGCCTCCATAGATTGCCAAATTGAGAACTGCCCGTTTGGGTAGTTCTTCTCGAAGCCTGGAGGGAACCATTCTAATAAATGGAAGTTTTGGCTTGTAGCCTAAGTAATAGGTGCTTATTAATAGAATAGCGTTGTCGTCATTTCAGCTGTAACCACTATTGAGGCGGGCCTCCTTTAAGCCTACTGTGCCATACTGGCAAGACGGGTTGACACAATGGTTTGTAGTTAGGTTTCCTTCTCTTGCAGCTGTAGTGACCTATCCCTTGCACTCCGGTAGTCCTCTCTTGCGACACCTTCAGGATGTGTCGAAAGAGAGGACAGTACAGACTGTACAGAAATGTTGGTGACGTTGTGTCTTCTAAATCCATCACTGCATGGAAAATATAATAGTGTACATCGATTAATTAAATGAGAATCGTTATTTTTTAACCGAAAGTGGTCTTGGTTGTATCGGAATCAATTCTGTTCAGCCGTTTATACATTATCACACCTATGTCAGTTTTTTAAGAGTTCTTAAAACTTTAAAATGTTGTCTATACTTTATTATTAGTATCGTCTTCATCAAATCAAGAGGCCATAGATTAGTTCGGAACCACTTCAATACTGATGAATGTTGAACATGAGATACCTAACCCTTTACCGACTTTTGACACGCAGGAGATTCTCAATCCGTCTGCATGTTTTATTGATATTCGAAGTCGGTGTCAACTTAAATTGACACCCCCACCGTTAATTAGGATATACCTATCCTCGGGGCTCCGACTTCAATCGGTTGTTTATTGGTTATTATTAGATAATTATTATTTTTTATTTCCTTTGAAGTCGTAAACCGACTTTTGATTCTAAGTTTTACGAACCGTAGACAAGATTAAAGTTTATGTTACGGCTACCTTTTAAGTGATAATAAAATATTATCTTGTCTATGGGAGAAGTATACTGCGTATTTAATTAAGAGGGTAACGAAATTAGAATTAATTCTACATTATTTTAATTGACTTCCACACCAACGCCACAGTCTATTTTGTGTCGTGATTCCAAATGTCGCCTGAGAAGTATTTTCCAAATTGCTAAAGTAATCAAATAGATAGAGCTCACCTAAATTCCGACCCACCCTTCCTTCTTAGCAGACGGGCAACGAAAGCCAAATGTTATTGTAGAATGGACTTAGAATACATCATGTCACCACCCCATACCACTCTGAGGGTGTCATAAGAGCTGACTAAAAGAAATGACAAGTTAGACGACCTAGCCTAGCTAGACCTAGCTTATCGGCATTTCCTTTTGTCGGCTCTTACAACACCCTCGGAATGGAATGTGATGGTCGTCGTTGTTTCAGCCCATAAGTGACCTACTACTAAAGCAGGCCTCCTCCAAATTTAAGAAGGGAAATTAGCCTACTGTGTCACTCTGGCAAGTCCTTATGGTGGTGGATTTAGAATACATAGTGTCAACACCCCATATTATATCCTGTATAATACATGTGCAGATACTGTATGGAACGTCCAGACTGGCTACAAAATTACATTGCCAAAAATACATAATAAAGTTTAAACGTTACCCCTACTGTAGGTTAACCTGTGTCGCCGCAGGGGCAGTTCACAAACAAGAAATTCACGAACACAAATGACACCGAGACTCAGAGCAAGTGCCTCTGGTTTACACAGACACTTGCTGGGCCCGGAATCGAACCCGGGACCCCGTAATCCAAAGGAATACACAGAGTTACCACACTATTCCATCCTGAGAGTGTCATAAGAGGCGTCTTAAGAGGAATGCAGAAGGCAGATCGCCTAGCCGCGAAAGAAAGAAAACTCGATACAAACCCGCTGGCAAGAAGGGTTGGCACACTACTCAGACCCTCAGACTCACTTACATGACCCACTGCTGAGTCAGGCCTCCTCCAATTAAAGGAGGGAAATTAGCATACTGTGCCACGCCAGAGGGGTTGGCACGGGGTTTCGTATCAAGTTTTCCTTCTCTTACGGCTAGGTTATTGACCTTGTCATTTGGTTTTGTCGGCTCTTAGAACACTCTCAGGATGGAATTGGGGGGTGACACTATGTATTTTAAATCAGTCACCGCACAGTAGGTATAACATGTATGCTAATCGCGTAATCATTCGCTAATCACCGCCACTGAGGCACAAAGATCGACTTCAGCGTATTGCTCCAAGTCTGGGTATCATTTGTGTTCCCGAACTTCATGTTTGTAAAATGCTCCCGCGATAGAGGTTATGACGAGAGCAGGAGTTTCGATTTCACCCTATCCCCATAGCAAAAGTCTCCGAGAAGAACGCTTCAGGCGTCAAAAAGGTAAACAGCACCAAGGGTTCGAGCCAAGCTCCCCTGTCCGTCACTGCCAACACGGAAAGGCTATGTAGTTTCCCGTACGGCAGAATGACACGCGGTGACAACAGTGGTAGGTATTGTGGGTAAACCGGTTCGCAACTCACTATCTCAACGCGACCGGGACTGCACATACCCCAGCCCCGTCCCACCGGCTGGGGACCTATAAAAGGTTTAAACCAATATATAAAAAAAAAGCAAAGCTTCAACTATATTTACGCGAAGGAACACGACACCGCCCAAGGCGCTTGCAAATTTTGGCTACTTGCTTTAAATCTGTCACCGAAATATCTTATTCCATTACTTGTAAATTACTGCTTGTACGCATGTCTCTGTGGTCTTCAATAAACATTGACAATCAACAGTAAGACTGTACTGAGTTTTTTTTTAATTTATTAAGCAAACAATTTCCGACCGCGCCTCTGTGTTAAAAATAGGCGCGAAACAAATCTAATGTTTGGAAACTGTGTAGGCCGGCCACGTGACCAATTCTGCTACGAAGGATAACCTTCGAAGGTACTTTGGCTTTTCGTGAACGGCCGCTCAATTGCCAACGGTTTTTCTCAGCGTTCATAATTCGAATATTTGATAACCGTCTTAAACTAATTGCCTTCTTGTGTAAGAGTTTTATTTCTATTTCTGTATTTTCCTTCATATCGCGTGTAATGCTTAGAACTTTTTGGTTGTTTGAAAAAAACTTTTGTTGCGCTGGGGTTTCATATTTGAATTTTGGAACGCTGTTTCTCTTTCGTGTTCTAGCAGCATGAATCATATTCAAATTTGGAACGTTTATTTTTATTTTTTTATCCGTTTCACGTTTGAGTGAACGTTCCTTAATTGTGTGGGAAATTGCGACCCGAGTTATGTAGGACTCCAGGTCACTAGATGTTGGTTCGCCCTAATAGTCGTAGAATTTTGTTTAGGAAATATTTTAATAGTGACTCCATTCCAAGATTCACTAACCTAACCACTGAAAATACCACTTTATCATATACTCTCATCACATAGTTTTGGGCAGAGGGTTCAATTAAGGATGCTATAATAATAATAATAATATATTTATTTCTCAGGCTACCAGGCCCATTTTGTTAGTAACATGTTGTCTTATAACTAATGTTAGTACGTTCCTTATTTTACTTACATCAGCGCTGCACCATCCCGTGTGAGACGGCACAGCAGTGTTTTACATACACGCAATCGTGTCGTTTTGAAATCATTTCCAAAATTCTGTTGGAACTAGCCCGCACCCTACGCGTCAGGGATGCACACCTTTTGCGCATTATAGTGTTAAAACAGTCAACACGTGCATTGGCAAACATCCCTGACGCGCTACAGAAGCGAGGCAGTCCCAACAGAATCCTGAACGCGTTGCTGTATTGAACTCGGAGAGTTCTGTAAGTTTTTTGAGTATATCTGGTCCACAGACTGCACGTGTAAAATGAAGTACAGTAGGCTTTAAATAAGGTGATCTTAACACTGTTAGAACAACGTGCAAATCTGCGAGCCAGCATGTTCGCTCTCACAGACAGCGCTCTCCGTTCCCTTTCCACGTCATCATCATCTCTGAGACCGGGAGTTAAAATGTGACCTAGGTATTTGTAACGGTTGACTCTTTGCAACGGCGTTCCGTTAATTAAGATGGGTGGTATATTCGTAGGACATCTGCCCCCAGTCTCAAAGACCATGATTTCGCTCTTTTTCACGTTGTACACTAAGCCATGAACACTGGCAAATCGTTCGCATATGGCCACAAGCTGTATCAAGCCGCAGGGTGATGCACTCAGTAGCGCCATGTCATCCGCGTAACTGATATTATTTGCAAGCCCTACCTGCTTTTTTAAATTGCTACGTAATTTTTCCGTTTGTGATAAGTACCGATTTAGATTTATTTTTGTTGCCGGATTTAGAACGCAAAGCGCCATTCCATCTTGAGGGTGTCTTAAGACCCGACAAAAGGAAGGCACAAGAAGAAGAACTGGGTACGAAACTCTGTGCAAATCCGTCTGGCCAGCGTGGTACAGAAGGCAAATTACCCTTGATGTATTGAAGGAGGCCCGACTAAGCAGTTGTATAGTAGTATTGAGTAGTGGTATATTACTGCGCACCCACAAGGTGAAGGCTCTGCAATGTACAGTGAGAACAAGTGTGCGTATTTTTAGACGCGTCTAGCTCACAATGATCTTGACCGTGACAAGATCATTTGACTAATCAGAAATCGCACTCGATGCCTTACCGTCGCTTTAGCACTGAGTTGGTGGCGCGTCGACAATCTATATATCTATAAAAATAAAAATGAATTGCTGTTCGTTAGTCTCGAAACTCGTGAACGGCTGGACCGATTTGGAAAATTTTGGTCTTGAAATTTTCGTGAAAGTCCTGAAGGTTTAAAATGTGATATTTATTGATTCTGAGGCGGTATGAAGTTTGCCGCGTCAGCTAGTCAGGAATAAATATTGCTGTACTAAACATGTACTGTCGACGTAATGTACACACTAATGGTACCAGATATTTAAAAATAAATATATATTAATATAAAGCTATGAAGATTTAAGGTATTATGTATGTTAAATTTTCCATAATCACTTGAATTTGCGTAAATTATAAGACATGTTATACCCTACCTACATGGAATTGAAGCAACGAAACTCGATATCGTATTTCCTTGAGCTTAATGTCAGTCATCATCGTCATTTCAGCCGATTAATCGTCCAAAGAAAATAGTAAGATGCCAACTGGGCCCCAATTTTGGATGTCCCCGGTTTTACTCCTGGGTCGGGCAAGCGTCTTTGTGTAAACCACATGCACTTGCTCTGAGTCTGAGTGTCATTTGTATTCGTGAATTGCATGTTTGTAAACTGCCCCGCGATAGGAAAGAAGCTAGTTTCGATTTAAAAAAAAGTCTGGCACTCTGTGACGCAAACACGGCACGCAAAATGTAAAAGGCCTAAAATAAGACCTCGTATTATTAAATTCAAAGAAATAAAGACTATTAAATGGTACGATCTGTTATCCTCATAATTTGTCGTAGCGGAAACCGTGGAACATAAGTTGCAAGAGAGATATTAACCAGAAAGACAAGTAGAAATTAGACGCTTTTTAACGGATTTATCACGTGTATATTACAATATTTAATTCCCGAAGTTTCGAATGCTTTGCAGCAGTGGTGGTCACGGGAGAGACTAGATGACAGTTGTCTTCAAAAGTACAAGTACAGTAAGACAAGTTTTTCGCGTAATTCTGATGGTGTTGTACGAGGCGGCTAAATCTGAATACCTTTTTAGTACGCTAGATACTCTTCTGCTATCTAGCGTATGGAGTATTTTTGATTGCTAGATCATTGTAGCTAAATAATACTTTATGTATATTAGACCCCTATAGGTCGATAGGTAAATTTCGCTGCATGAAACGGGGGTGGTTAGATTCAGCTGCGTTATTAATTTATGCTCCTGTGCCAACCTGTCTGAGGCGTCCGGAACAGTAGGTTAATTCCGTGCCCTCCAGGGACCCAAACCGCTGATTCAATAGAGTCAAATTCAACAATCAATGTGCCTATGACTGTCGATTTTGACAGTTTTGGTAACCAATTAATACGTTAGTGTCTTTTCCAGACGTACAAACGCTTTGACACACGTTCAAATTCAAATCATTTATTTTGTTTAGGTCACGGTGGACACTTACAAAAAGTCAACACATTATTCATAGTGATATTATATAATAAAAAAGGTCTACCGTCTACCACCAGTTCGGAACGCGACCAGTTCTGAGAAGAACTGGCAAGAAACTCAGAGGGCTTGTCATTTTTTTTTCATTGCGGTCCTATTTCTTATGTTTATGTACAATAACATAAATAAATAACATAAAATTCTGGCACTGAACAGCTTACTCCCAAGCGCATGGCAAGCACTTTTGTTTTTTTAAATTGCTAACAAACAGAAAAATAAACATTTGGTGCCATTTTTTAAAACATAATGGCCAGCATTGTTCCTCATCACCTACACAGGTGCTGTTTAAGTTTGATATGCACTGTGTACTAGTTTTAGTTAGGGGGAAAGTCCAATTGGGTGCTTGAGCTTATGACGGCGCGTCGCCAAGTGTGGTCAGCGCTGTGCCAACAATAGTTACGAACGCGAGACATCCCTTTGTCTAATGGAAACCGAATACTATAAATAGACAAATCTGTAGGTGAACGGCCGTGTAAGCTGCTATTCGTAACATATTCATATCATTTTGTTTATGTACTTGGTTTTCCTCTCTAAGTAGGAAGAAAATGTGTGGTGACGGATATAGAATACATAGTGTCGCCACCCGATTTCGTCCGGAGGGTGTCGTAAGAGAAGGAAAACTTAATACGAAACCCAATGTCAACCCGTCTGGCTAGCGGCAGTAGGCAGATTACCCTCCATATAGGCCCGATTCAGCAGTGGATCATTTATGGGCTGAAAAGTAGTATTAGTTACTAGTGGCCCGCCCCGGCTTCGCCCACTCTATCTATTAAAAAAAACCGCTTCAAAATCCGTTGCGTAGTTTTAAAGATTTAAGCATACATAGGGACGGACAGAAGAATGCGACTTTGTTTTATACTATGTAAAGAAGTATACATATAGCTCGCAGGACCGACGCCTTATGGGGCAGAAAAGTCCTCGAGTGGCGACCGCGTTCCGGAAGGCGTAGTGCTGGTAGGCCTCACACACGGTGGACCGACGACCTGGTTAAGGTCGCCGGAAAGCAGTGGATGCGGGCGGCCCAGGATCGGCCTTTGTGGAGATCCTTGGGGGAGGCCTATGTCCAGCAGTGAACGTCTTTTGGCTGAAATTATGATGGTGATGATACATGTTGCAAGAAAATGAATTTGGAGGAGGCCTGACTCAGTAGTGGGTCATTTATGGGCTGAGGCGACGGCGACGACGACGTCGACGACATATTGCATATAATATATAATTATGTTATTTTTACTTGTTTAATTTGTACAAATAAATATTTTATTATTATTATTATATTATATTATATTATTGCAGCTTTTGCAAGTAATTAGCACAATTTTTGTTTTCGTTGGAAATCCTGATGGATCCGCCATCCTTTCACATGATCACCAAGGAAAAAAAATGTCGTTGTTGACTCGCCCGGGTATGTGGTTCTCCAGGAGGCAGAAATATGGTAATTAGCGCCCAGACCTGGCCACTAAAACCAATGGCGTTCCTCGACTGCCCGCTTCAGGGCCGCTAGGAACATGTTCCGCGAATTTAGGACCTTCTAGAAATAGCGAACGAAATGTTAACGTGTAAATTTCTTGTATCTGGTAAAACCGTTCACGACACCCGAGTAAAATTCAGTGTGACTTGTGCTAATTATGTAGTCATACGTGGAGGTAGACAGACGGGGCGTTGACACGACAGAGCTGATGGCTTGGAGTCTATTTCGAACGTTCATATAGTAAATCCATAATATATAATATATATACCTATTATGTAGGTATACAATATGGTGTATATTGAATACTGAGGGTAACAAGGGGGTGACAAGAGTTTAAGACACGCTTTTCCAAGAGGCATTGGGACAGACAGTTCGAAACGCAAAATTTTGCGCGACTGCCTCGTTGGTCTAGTGGTTAGATGTGCCGCCTTTGGATCAACGGGTCCCGGGTTCGATTCCGGGGTCGGGCAAGTGTCTTTGTCTAAACCAGAGGCACTGGCTCGGAGTCTGGGTGTCATTTCTATCTATAATATGTATGTATTTACAAAAAAAATTTTATATAAGTAGTTTATCATCCATCTCGTTACTATAACACAAGCATTAAGTTGCTTAGCTTGGGACGAGATGGCGTTGTGTGAAATGTCCAAGGTTATTTTTTTTTTGTTGAAATTAAATACATTTTAACGATTGAAATTAAACACTTTTTAGGACGTAGCAGACATATCAACGCGGAAAGGGATCGGCACCGATCGCCTTTCGCCTCGCCGTTAAAACGGCGTCAACCTAACGTAAGCACGTAACCAAAGCGGATCAGCAGCTCCGATACGTCGTCTCGGCTACGGCTAGGCGACGCCGCGCTTACGGATGGCCCGTAAGAGAATGTTACGAATATGTTATGTCCCGCAAGCGCGGTGGCATAAGCGCGTGTACGGTAAGCCGTAAACGCGGGGACCGTAGGTTGACCACGCGCCGTACGGCGGCGGCGGCGTTCGTGAGCTTGTCCCGAGGCGAGGCGTTTACGTTACGAATCCGATTATTGTGCTTTGCAGTAGGGAGTTTCATACAAATAATACTGAACGCCTCGAGTTGATACGGTGCCGATCCCTTTCCGAGTTGATAAGTGTGCTTTGTCCCTCGACTGCCTCGTTGGTCTAGTGGTTAGATGTGCCGCCTTTGGATCAACGGGTCCCGGGGTCGATTCCGGGGTCGGGCAAGTGTCTTTGTCTAAACCAGAGGCACTGGCTCGGAGTCTGGGTGTCATTTCTATCTATAATAGGATGTATTTCCAAAAAAATAATGTATATAAGTAGTTTATCATCCATCTCGTTACCATAACACAAGCATTAAGTTGCTTAGCTTGGGACGAGATGGCGTTGTGTGAAATGTTCAAGGATATTTATAATTTATTATATTACATTATTTAATTCCCGACGTTTCGAATGCTTTGCAGCAGTGGTTAATCCGTTAAAAAGTGTTTAATTTCAATGTGTAATAATCGCGAAAACCTAAGAAAACATTTTAAAGAATTTATCATTATTTTATTCCCGAATGACAGTTAACAATAGGGCATATTTGGCAGCTGAGAGTCTATCAACTTGCGATGAGAGAGCTACGCTCTTAGTTACTCTACGTGATAGAATCAGAAATGAGGATAAAAGTCTTGGAGTAGCGTCCACGTATGGTAAAGTGAAACGTGGGAAGACCCCCGAGTAGGTGGACGGTCGCTGGGAGTCGGTGGATGCGACTCCTGCCTAAGATCGTGCGTTGTGGAGTTCTATGTTCAGCAGTTGATTTCGGTGGCTGATAGATAGACCGACATTTCGAATGCTTTGCAGCAGTCTCGACTCAGGGAATCCGCGAGGGAGAGCCATGTATGAAGGAAATAAATTGGTAGAAGTCTAGCCGCAATGGTAGTTCGCAATGATAACCCTGTGATAATTCGAGTGCTCGGAATGGCAAAGGTTGTTTCCGCATATCAATTTGGAGGATACCCGACTCTGCCTAACATGTCATCATCATCATCATTTCAGCCAAAAGACGTCCACTGCTGGACATAGGCCTCCCCCAAGGATCTCCACAAAGGCCGGTCCTGGACCGCCCACATCCACTGCTTTCCAGCGACCTTAACCAGGTCATCGCTCCACCGTGTGGCAGGCCTACCAGCACTGCGCCTCCCGGAACGCGGTCGCCACTCGAGGAATTTTCTGCCCCATCGGGCGTCGGCCCTGCGAGCTTTGTGCCCTGCCCACCGCCACTTCAGTTTGGCAATCCGGTGGGCTATGTCGGTGACCCTGGTTTTCCTGCGTATCTCCTCATTTCTGATTCGATCTCGCAGGGAAACTCCGAGCATAGCCCTCTCCATTGCCCTTTGGGTGACTTTGAGCCTTCTGATGGAGCCCATATTGAGCGACCACGTCTCTGTTCCATATGTCATCACTGGCAACACACATTGGTTGAAGACTTGTCTTCAGACATGTACCAGCCTAGCATGTACCAGCCCGAAATCCATGAAAATTTCCAAAGAAAAAAAGTAAAAGGCTGTAGGTACATAGCCGTAATTTTTTTATCAACTGTAAAACCAGCCTTTGATATGGAGGACATGAGCATTTAACACCTTTGAACTTTGCACGATTTTTCGTTGATAGAAATTGACCATTAAGCATTTTATCACCTGTTCGCTAAAAGTTGTCATACAAGTTGCTGACAAACTTGTAATGATGTCCGGTGGCTTCTGAGAAGCAGAATATAAAATGCTTTAGGCATTGACATGATATGGGCTCTTCGACGCGAAAACCTTTGCGTCATTTGAGTATTAGAATCTTAAGAAATACTGATGAAGACTGAACTCAACGTTTACCAAAAGACAGTAATCTACATGTTAATGTTTCCAATAATAAGCTACTATTACTAGTACTCAGCCCATTCTTGACCCACTGCTAAGTCGGGCCTCCTCTCCAATACATGGAGGGTATTTAGCCTACTGCGCTACGCTGGCCAGACGGGTGGGCACGGGGTTTGAATCTAGTTTTCCTTCTCTTTCGGCTAGGTTATCGGCCTTGTCATTTAATTTGTCGGCTATTGTGAGACCCTAAGAATAGAATGGGGTGGTGATACTGTGCATTCTAAATACGGATTATACCACACGTTTTTTTTTACATAGATATATTAAAGTATTTCTAGTGTAGTCTTTGTAGAACAACCTTCCCGACATGTTATCAAATCTCGAAAGTTTTAACGCTTTTACTGTTGTTGTCAGTGTCTAGAGGCTAGTGTCAACTACTAATAATCGCATTGGTTATTAGCGGAACTTTAAACAGTTTTCCGTAGACAATGGTTATTTCTAAAGCTTTCTCAAACATTTGTTTCAGAGGTTATGAAGCATTGAAATCTTATTGTTTGCGTAAAAGCCTGTACTGTGCGCTTTCTATTTGCAGCAGTAAACATTGAGGGCATATTTCTAAAGTCCACTATTGGACATATACCTCTCCCAAGGATTTTCACAAAAGGTCGGTCCTGAGCCACCCACATACATCCATCAATTTCTGGAAACTTTAACCACGTCGCCGGGCCATCGTTTAAGTCCACCCTCACTACAAGGATGTATTTTGTGTTATTGGATGTATTTGCTCAATTAGACGGATCAGTCTGGTTCAGTTTGATGGTCCTGGCTATGTAGTTCCTTTATTTATCTTCTAATTTGGGTGTTTTAAGTCGGGGGTATATTCTAATCCGGATGCTTCACAGACATGCAATTCATACAGACAAATGGCACGCAGACTATCCGATTACACCAATACACTTTCTCGATCTGAAGCGTTTGCAGCTCCTTGTACAGCACGATTCTTTTGACCACATCTATACTAATATATAAAGCTGCAGAGTTTGTTTGTTTGAACGCGCTAATCTCAGGAACTACTGGTCCGATTTCAAACATTCTTTCAGTGTTAGATTGTCCATTTATCGAAAAAGGTTATAGGCTATATTATTATTTTCAAAGGAATTAGGGATCCGTATGAAAATTGCGATTTTGTAACCCAAGGTGTAAAATCGAAAACCTATTTATGCGTGCGCTGCAAAAACTATTGACAATAGAACAAAATGATGTACTACGGGTTTGTAGATCTTATAAAGATCCGCGAGAGCACATATCTAACTATCATAGTTTAGTCACAATAACCGATTTTATGTTCATAATAAATATGCACGGGTTCGAAGCCCATGCGGGCGAAGCCTAAAAGCTAGTATTTTATAAATGTCTGTTATCTTTTATTTATAAAACGGAACGGCTCAGGTATACCATGCATAGCAGACTCTTTACACACATGTAATTCACGAACACTGAAGCCCAGACCCAGAAGCAAGTGCGTCTCTGATGTATCGAATCCGGCACATCCAACCTCTAGAGGCAACAAGGCAGTAAATGAGACAGTATCGACTTATCCCGTAAGTAAATGAGGTGGTGTAGAGTGAAGTAAATGAAGATCTGCTGCGATACAGGGAAGACCATTGAGGAAGAAATATAACTACTACTACTCAGCCCATAAATGACCCACTGCTGAGTCGGGCCTCCTCCCATCACAGGGAGAGAAAATAGCCTACTATGCCATGCTGGCTAGACTTTCGTAGGTTGGCACAGGCTTTCGTTTCAAGTTTTCCTTCTCATACAGATAGGTTATCGGCCTTCTCATTTCCTTTTGTCGGCTCTTACGACACCCTCAGGATATAATGGGGTAGTGACACTATATCGTCCCCTTAGAGCGAGAACTAAGTAAGTCTTCATAATTATGTAATTGATTTTCAACCTAAATTATCAGTAACTAAGTTGAAAATACCCAAACATTCTTTTAAGACTTAGTTACTTCTTCCTCTACCGAGACGATATATTCTAAATCCATCACCACACGGACGAAAGATAACGCGGTATGGTTTAGACTCTCCGTAAGACGTCCACATTTCTAAAGATTTTGGCATGGTTACATCACGCGTCTTTTCCGGCATCAGCTGTGTCTGATGTATACAAGAATAGATAAAAAGAAATGTTTAACGTGCTCAGGTTATTGTATCGGAGATAACATCGAGATGTCAAGGAACCCGGCGAAGGCCCACCATGACTCACTACGTACGTCGGTTTTCAGTCTTTGTATAATTGTCATTTACACTAATATTGTGGTTCTTGAGTTGCGAAACTAATAAATAACTAACATTTTCTCATAGTAAATTGCGTACAGCTCATTTTCCGGTTGTCAGTCTACGTATTTTTGGCTCAAAGGTGACATGAGTACACCCTGGCATGACAGAAGATTGAAGGGTGTTGATATTTAATGGTTTTAGAATATGTGGTGTCTTAATTCCAATTTATCCTGACCTGTCGTACGAGTTATGGACATGGAGAGGTTAAACAAATTAGAAAAAGCCTGATTCAGCAGTGAGTACTTTATAACCTGAGCCGACGACTGCAGCCCGTATTCAGAAAAGGCACATTTTATGATTTCAGTCTAGAACTACTTCTACTTCGCAGCCCATACGTCCAGGACAGTATCTGAAAACCAGATAAAGCGTTAATAAAGCTGCCAATTGAATTGAACATTCACTCACATACGACTGCGACCACAAAGATGGTCAATGGGGAGGTAGTTTGATTCACGCCTGCAGCGATGCGTGTGCCTAAGACACTGTTGCATTTTTTTTGTATGATGATTTCGAATTTACGCTGAGTAGTAGTAGTCACTGGAGTGTTCATTAGGGGAAAGAATATACCAAGCGTAGTTACAATTTTTTATGTAATAATCTATTCCAACTTCTATTGGTAGTTGGAATAGACAATACAAGATCGATCACACAAGTCACACAGAAAAAGACAGATCATTTAAAAAAAAAGCATTTGCACGTGGATGGACGAAAGTGTTGTAGGAAAAATGGATGGATGGATCATTCACAGAAGTGAATGAGAAAATGCATATGAAAGACATGCGTGTAGATATGACGTCTATAGTAGTATACTATGGAGCCTTCGACCTAGCGAGGTTCAAGGGTCAGAAGATGACAATAGTAGTTTTAAATATGACGATTTATAAAAGATTTGTGATAAAACTTACATGAATAAAGTTCCTTTTCAATTTGAGTTCGATTGCCAAAATATATATAGTTGATCACAATCAACTTGACACTTAGTGTAAGTGTCGTGGCGGGGGGAAGTTCGTGCGTGTCATCAACCAATCGCCTGGTTTATGCGTCCCTTCTCCGCCAATCACTGCCACTCGGACACAAACATCGACATTTGCGCATTGTTCCAGTTGTCAACCTATCTGACGTCATCTCTCAACTCTCAACCACACCCTGATGGTCCCAAGACAGGATAGCATATTACCCAACAGTGCTGTTTATATTTTTTCGGTGAAAAATTACGGACGAGTGTTATATGTTCGCTAACAATGGGCGTATTAGCAATGATGTCATAGCAAATTATTGTGTATGCGTCAAAGGATTGGAACGATGGCCCGCTTTAGTCTTAGGCGTCGGGTACCCATCTACATATTATCCTTAACCATCTCTCGAGACTAGAAACTGCCCTGAACTCGGTCGAACCTTATACAGTTGAAGCTGGAATTAGCCTGATATGAGACGCCGCCCAGACGGGATGGCACACCTTTTGTATCAAGGTTTCCTTCTTTTGCGTGAGGTTTTCGGCCTCATTATTTATTTTTGTCGGCTAATTACCATCCATTTAACTGGAGGAGGCCCGACTCGGAAGTGGCTCATGTATGAGCTGAAAAGTAGTAGCTGTAGTGTATTTAAAAACAAAATAATATAAAAAAACTGGCGAATTAGTATCACCTTGACATTTAAAATTGTTGTGAAATTAAAACTAAACAATATGCGACAGGGCTCACGTAGTGTGGTAAATCCGGAAATCATTATAACATTATTCTGTAGAGTGTCAACTATTTAGGCGCCGGCGCCGGTCGTACTGTGAATAAGGTACCCAGCTAAAACAATACGTAAAACGTATCTATCTGAAATCGTAATAATTTTATTCAATTGCGCAATCAATTGCCTTGAATATCGACCTCGAAACTTAATAGTTCAAACTGTCATAGACAATATTCGTCGTTTTATGATATAATGTCAATATTTTATCGCAGATTATGTCATAGCTATAGATTGCCGTGCGAGACGATAGACGGGCCTATTAAAAGTTTGGACATATATTGGTATTTTTTTAGTATAATTCGGATTTATTGACTGTATTTGACATTATTTTAACTCTCGACGTATTGAATCTTATATAATTTAATTTAAATGATAATTGTCTATATATTGATAAAACTATGGCGTATTTACGAAGTTGAAAGCTATTTATGCTATTGTTGATCAGGGGGCCTTTGGGTCACCGCTCCATGGTTCGATTCCGGGGTCTGGCAAGTGTCTTTGTGTAAACTCAGCTGTTCGGAGTGTGGGTGTAATTTCTGTTCGTGAATTTCATAAACTGCCCTGCGATATAGGATATAATACCTAGTGCAAAAGCTTTTTACACAAAACAAAAATATATATGTGTGTATCAAATTGCATATAAACCTTTCTCATCACAGATTATAAATTAACCTGACCTAAGTACCTAAGAAATCGTTTAGTCGATTACGACTGGGAATTCTCGTGGCCGACTAGCTGACGTATGTGCGACTCCGCTGCGCGGAAACATAGTTAATGTCTCGACCTACCCACCAAAACCAATTGCTATACACGACTGCGTGCTTCAGGGCCGCAAGTTGCGCTCCCCAATGAAAACATGCTCCGCGACAGGTTGGTGACCCTAAATATCTTCTTCTACTTCTAATAAAATAATTAATAATAATAATTAAATATAAAAACTAATCACTACATAGTATAAAACAAAGTCGCATTCTTCTGTCCGTCCCTATGTATGCATAAATCTTTAAAACTACGCAACGGATTTTGAAGCGGTTTTTTTTTAATATATAGAGTGATTCAAGGGAAAGGTTTATATGTATAACCCACCCCCGCTTTGCACGGGCGAAGCCGGGGCGGGCCACTAGTTTAATATAAAAATATTTGTTGTCTGTATGTTCTTTATTTATAGAATCCTAAAATATGCATTTGATCATGGGATGATCTTTAGCAAAGTGTCGTGCATGAGCCCGCGAAAGTTACTGAGTTGATACGACTTAATTTTTTCGAAATTAATTCGAATTCAAGAGTTAAGGACAACGGATGTCGCGCTAGTCCTAAATAAAAAAATCACGTGTCTTTTCTTAATTGTAGTTCCAGACGCGAATGCTTAGTGACCGTAAAAAAGTGTTGAATTTCAACGTGAAATTATCATGAAAATCTAAGTCATCACTATATTAAATTATAACTTAAAATATATACGATTCTCGAGGCTTCCTGTGTGGAATAAGAAACTTATCACCATCTAATTATGAAAATATCGTCTCGGTAGAGGAAGAAGTAATTAAGTCTTAGAAAAATGTTTGGACATTTTCAACTTAAGTTGCTGATAGCTTTGGTTGAAAATTAACAACATAATTATGAAGACTTACTTATTTCTCGCTCTACGGGGACGATATAATATGTCAACGGCCGACGAGGCATACGGTCGGAATGAAGTTTCGAAGTGTTTAATTTTATGTAATGACAATGCTTAATTATTAACCATAAACCACTACATCTCTCCCTTTTATGAAAATTCTATTAAAGTTCATAAACTCTGTGAAAATGAGGAAGTTGCTAGCTGTCGCCGTCTTTCTCACCTGCGCCATGGTTCCATGTCCCACCAGCTCAACACCCAGTGGCATAGCAGCTGAGTTGGGTCCCGTTGTAGCCTGACCTCCTGACAGCATTCTAGTACTATAAAGCATTATACGGTAAGAGTGTGATATGTGATACACAAAATGCATTTTAGTAGTAGTAGGTTAGATATTTAGGCGCTAAGGGATGATCATCAAGCCAGACGAGGTGGTATGTCTGGCTAAGAGTCGCAGCGCCTATTAAACATGAACAACTTTACATTTTACATGCATTTTTTTTTGTGAAACCTTTTTTTTATGTTCTTAATATTAATAACATGATGACGGTTAGCATTTTTTTCTTCTATCATAAGTAGCTGTGGTAATGCGTAGGGCGGCGGTATGCACAAAGCAGTTCTCCATTAACACCAAAAATAAAAGTATGTCCAGTGGTCTTGTTTTGACTGTAATGATGTTGATATTGCTCGTCGTAATTTGGCATTCCGCGAAGATGTTGATATATATCCAGTTGGAAAAATGTTGGCTTTCTCGGAAATAATTTGCTCTTGAAAAATAATGTTTACGAATGATTTTTCCTTAAATTTCTCATTAGGGGATAATTTCCGATACTTGGACGAGGTCGGGTATCTAAGATACGAGTATAAATAATGAATACTTGAAGGCTGTTTTTTGGTAACCAAATGAAAAAGAAAGGTTAGATATTTGACATCTTTTCGAGACGTCATGGCTATATGGTGAGGGATGCAGAATGCATAGTGTCACCATCGCATTCTTTCCTGATGGTGTCGACAAAAGGAAATGAAAAGGCCGAAAACCTCGCCGCAAGAGAAATAACACTTTATAAGAAACCGGGTGCCAACCCGTTTGGCCAGCGTGGCACAGTAGGCTAATTGCCCTCCATGTAACTGGAGGAGGCCCGACTCAGCAGTGGGTGATCTATAAGTTGGGATTGTGGGATATAATGGCAAGATTTGTCAGAATTAGTTTGTAGCTTGAGTTATGAATCCGGTCAATTCGACACGAGCATCAAAAATCAAAATCAAAATGTTTTTTATTCGAATAAATTCTTGCGAATGCTTTCAAATAGTCAAAGAGAAAAAAAAAAATTAAAAATAAAAATCCTAAAATAAAATTAATAATTTAGTTTTTACCACCGGTTCGGAATGCCTCGAACCTGGGACCTGTTATATTAAGGCAGCATTGACACCTCCAGGCAAACAAGGCGTCTCTCTGTTTTGTCATAATTTTACTTCTCACATAGTCGATACAGTAGCGAAAGGAATTACACCTGTTCTAAACAGATTACCTGTCGTACCGCTCGATGGGACTTGACTGGTAGTATTCCGGTAGTTAGCCAAATCGGGTTAGCCCAGAGCCGAGCCCAATGAAGTTAGGAAAGGCTAACTAGAAGTAGTAATTCATAACACGTTTCAGCTCTCTTGTATTAATAAGCAATATAAGGTCCCCGTTACGCTGTACGCGTTACATTATCATAATGAGGGGCCGAATTCGTCGACACAATTTGATTTATTGTCGACGTATTTGGAAAATGGCGCTTAATGCTAATCGCTGGTGTTCGCGACTTGTAATTAGCGACGCGATAGTTTTTTTTCAATTAATTATGATATACGTAATTAACTTTAGCGCGGTTCAAGCGAGGTTAAGTTACGGTGAGGTAATGTTCTTAATTTTGAATTGCTCATTCATGTGGTTTTTTTTAGCGCGTGTACATTATTATTTTTTGAGTTCTACGGAGGTAATCACGATACTTCAGGAGAAACACCTTGTTCGACCATTGGCTTTTTAACTATGCGATCTTTTATTCCCTAATTAAGATCTGTTTTACACAATACCTATCTAATCTATTAGAGTACTTGCGGCCCGCCCCGCCTTTGACGGATATTTAACAAATAAATACAAAACTATTATAGTTAGACATATCCTACTAATAAACGTGAAAGTTTGTAAGTATGGATGGATAGATAGCCTTAAGTGTTGCAGGAAATGATGGCTTCACGGATATGATCGTTTTATTTTATTATTTTATATTAAAATAAAATAAAACGATCATATCCGTGAAGCCATCATTTCCTGCAATGTGTAAAGATCGTGAAAACCTAAGACATCATTAGCCTTAAGTGTTATTCTGATGTGCATAAACTATATTATTGTAAAGTTTCATCAAAATCAAACGTACATTCTCACATACTTTCACGCTTATAATATGTATTAGTAGGATTATTGTTGTCTAACCATAGACATTTTCCATCGTATAATTAAAAAGAAACTTATTGCTGTGTCAACATCATCCGATGAATGGTGCGCAACAAGGAATACTGGTGTAACGTAAGTATCAAGCGTACGGTTCGTGGTAAGTGGTCGCCGTTGCCTATGGACTGTGTGGATGTGCCTGTGGGTTGGCTGTGACGGGAACCTGTATGAAGTGAGAGCACGGTACTGCCAGCAAGACCCTTTGCTTGTAGTAGAGCTGTGGCGACCATACTTATGCACAGGAATGAAACGCCACTCAAGGGTCATGTTATTTGGTTGCAGTATCCTGTTTCTCAAAGTGCGATGGAGTGAGCTACGCTTGGAGTTACACTGTGTGATAGAATTAGAATTGGGGTAATCCTCAGAAGAACCAAAGCGACATAGCTAGAAGGATTGCACAGTTGCAGTGGACAAGGGCAGGCCACGTAGAACGGATGGTCGCTGGGGGAAGAAGTCTTAGAGTGGCGTCCACGTATGGGAAAGCATGTAGGAAGACCCCAACTAAGTGGACGGACGAACTTGTGAAGGTCGCCGGGAGTTGGTGGACAAGTCTTCACGAGATCGTGCGTTGTGGATATATATAGGGGAGTCCTATGTTTGGTAGTGGACTTCTGTGGTTGAAAAATAGATAGATGTGCTACAACGGAACAAACCTAAAATTGAATAAATCCTCCTTTAGCGTTCATCCACACGAACACGACTGCCGTCGGCTGCCGTTGACGGCACTCGCCGAGACGCGTCGACGGCTGCCGCCTACCCGCGTCGACGGCTGCAGTGGTCTGTACCGTTGACAATATGCCGTTCGTGTGTATGGGCGCTTAGTGATTTGATCGCATGTCGATTTGTACTGCCTTTGTTTGACGAATTAATTGTAGCATATGCCTATGAGTACTTGGCAATTACAATGCGTCATGCTGATCGGAGATTTTTTATTTAATTGTATTGCCATTTGACTTGTGTAACAATACATTTTGAGTGACTGTTTAAACGACCGCCATTTTTTTAAATAATGTAATATACACGCGATAAATCCGTTAAAAAGTGTTTAATTTCAATTAAAATGTTAAGCACTAAGAATGCTTATTTATGCCTCCAAGTTGCATTATCACCAGTACTATCGCTCTTTTCTTTATGTTATTGTAAATAAATGAAATAGGATCGCACAAAAGTGAAATGACAAGTCCTCCGAGTAACTTGCCAGTTCATCGCAACTGTGGTCGAACTGCGTTTTCTACCAGTCGAATATTGTATTGTATAAATTAATGTAGTCAATAATGTGTTCATCATTTTCATCATTTCAGCTCATAAATGACCCACTATTGAGTTGGGCCCACTGTACCATGCTGGTAAAACGGGTTGGCCCAGGGTTTTTTCAACTTTTCCTTCTTTTGCGGCTAGGTGATCTGCCTCTTGCGTTCCTCCAGTCACCTCTTAAGACTCCCTCAGGATGGTATGGGTTGGTGACAATTTTTATTCTAAATCCGTCACGACACGTCCAACGACTAACCAACGACCTCCAACGACGACAATAATATGTTGACAACGTGTAAGTGTTCATCGTGACCTATATGATATTTTAAATGAATTTGGATTGCGTTGTCTATAGTGTTTTTGTTACGCTCTGCATATCCGTGAGCGCACGGGCACGGAGTTGTCGAGAGCAAATTCTGCGCAGTAGTAGACGTTGTCTACAAGGTGGACTGGCCTCCGTCACAGACGGTGCGGAATTTTTGCGTGTGAGTGTAGCATCGTGACGTCAGAGTGCCGGTGACCTAGCGAGGTCGTTTAGCTCCATTAGATTCTATTACGTTACACATCGGACGCCCAAGTGGGAAATGTACTGTGGATTTGCGGGTGTGACGTCATATTTCATTTATTTGTCTACGGGTGGTAAACGTCGCCTTTGGGGCTGTCCATTAATCACGTGATGTTTTTTTAATATTTTTAACCCCTCTGTCCCTTGGTGATACGTGTCGAGATATAAGACTAAACCCCCCATTAAAAAATCACGTGTATTTTTTAGTACCCCAACGTTTCAGACACTGCATTGTCCGTGGTCGCGGGACGCCTGGATGGCGCTTGTCGCTGCATTTATATGATGGAATTTTAATAAAATAACACGATTAGAACTATCGAGTAATCAATTCCTGCAAGTGAAAGTGTTTCAATGGGACCCAAATAAGTTGGAGTTATATTCAAGATACGCAATGTTTTTAGACTCACGCGATTATTAAACACTTGCGGCCCGTCCCGGCTTCGCTCGGGTGCACATTTATTTTTCTTGCAATTAAAATAGCCTATATTAATCAATGAAAATGTAGCATTCAAATGGTGAATTTTTAGGTTCAGTACTTTTTGAGACAATTCCTTACAAACATACTTACATACAAATCTTTCCTCTTTACAATATGTATCTATTAGTATAGATTTTGGTTAGTTACGACACGGATCGAAATCGCGGAAGTATTTGCCTGACGTTAATTATATTTGTTTAATTCGATAACATTGTAAGTGTAAAATATTGTGCCAAGCAAGGCAAGATCCTAGGCATGGAGACTAGAGCTTCACAAAGGCGACGCTAAGCTATATCCATCAGTCAGCCTGTAACCACGGCTGGTGCAATCCACACTGAAACAAGGCATAGAAAGGTGCACATATTCTACATATATTGGTATTACGGTTTTTTTTAGGTCTAAAGGGTCATTTTCCGCCATTAAGTGTACATTAAGTGTGTTTGCGTAAACCATATAAACTTGCTGGGTGTCATTTTAAATTATGGTGCCTCCGCGATACAGGCCATAACTAGTAAAAAGGATTCGCCTAAAAGTATTTATTACCTCCGTTAGGGATATTGCTCTAAGCTTTGCTTATGAACATCTGCTGAGCCGTTTGATAATAACGTCTTCTATGTCACTGGGATCGATGTATAATTCAACTCGAGCTCGCCCGATGTTTCGAAGCATCTTTGCACTGGGACCCTGAAGCGGGCAGTTGAGAAACGCCGTTGTTTTTAGTGGGTACGTCGGGGCGCTAATTCCCATCTTTCCCGGGGCACGGCCACATGCCAGTAAAAGGATGTCCAACGCAAAAAAAACCGGCTAATGATTTTAGGTATGTGGTTTGTAAATGTATGCAGCTCAACCGTTCGGCTATCGAGACATCGATCTTGAAGCTTTAGTGCTTCTGCATATTTTGATACATAGAATTCTTGGAACACTCTTTATTACATCGATTAAGTGTATAGATAACTAATAGATTAGGTGTGCTCCGTATTAATTGTGAAACGTCTATCGTCGTTCCGGCCCATAAATTACCCACGTCTGAGTCGGACCTCCTCCAAATTAATGGAGGGAAATTAGCCTACTATGCCAAACTCGCAAGACCTATTTCCTTCACTTGGGGCTAGGTGATCTGTCTTTTGCGTTCCTTCAGTGGTATTGTGTATTCTAAAACCGTCACCACACGTAACGGGAGATAAGAATCGAATGTTAAATCATATCGATATCTTGATTAGGAAGGAAACGTTGGCATGTAGTTGCATGAGTGTTTTCGTGCGAACTGCGTTACATCACTAAGGTGCAAGACTGGCACATCACTAGCATGTATTCTTTCCCACGTTGAAACTACTAGTGATGCTAGACTTTTGTGAATGGGTTATAATACAATTGGTCGTAATCCCACGAGACCCGCGTTTATTCAGTTAATTGCGGAATAACAAAAAATAAACAATTATGTTTTATAACATAGATTATGAATGTCATTGATTTCGTTTTCGTTTGTGTTTCGTGTTTCTTATTAATTTTGTGTAATTTGTTTTTATAAGGTTATCGAAGTTTGGCATATTAGTTTTATTAATCGACTTTAATAATTAACTCTTTAAGTGATTTAAAAAAGGAACAGCCATGAAAAAGATTATCGAACGTTTTGAAGATTTACGGATCATAAAAATTAAATGTATCTGAGGATTAAAATTATGTTTATGCCTTGTGTTTGTATAGTCTGATATAGTTCTTTCGATGAGTATTCTCAAATTGTTGGGTTTCGGTAGTTTGGTGGAACCACCGTGATCTGTAGCATGGATCACGGTCTTGAGCTCTCATCTGAAGCAGGATATTGGGTAGGGACCCTGATATTTTTGTTTAAACATTAGCGTGGAGCTCAAACTAACGGGCTATTCACATGGTGTGAGCTTTTAATTAATGGGAAATGTGATATTGCGTGTAAGAACATTTGCAGTTTATTGATGGCCCTATTCGGTGTATGGACGTTCCTTAAACAGCAGACGGTTGGTACGGCAGTTACGATCTTTTCGCACCTCTTCTTATATACCTGGGTATATAAGAAGAGGTGCATAAAATTTCCCCACGACTAAAAATGTAGTCTGGTAGATTTAAAACTCGAAAGGCTCATTGTGATCGACAAAGTAGATGGAAAACGACCTCGAGGACGCAGCCCTACACGTTGGTCCGATCAAATCTCTCAATTCTACGGTCCACAATGCGCTCCACACCGACGGAAACATACAAGAGAAGAACATCATACAAGAGAAAGTAATGCTGAAGGGTGGTCACGACCCTCAACATTGAGGAATTCGACGCAAAGAGAGATAATGTTAAAACTGCTTGACTCATTTTGGAATTTCAACCTAGACGACCTAGTCATTGCTTGACAATTAAATAGATAAAATAGCAAATAACGCATTTCCTCTTCAAATAATAATAGTAGTTTGTGGTTATAATTTCTCTTATTGGCAATCGATACTTTAGCCATAACGAAGAAGTGCCATAACGAAAAGTTCAAGGTGGCTAAAACAGTCGTTAGGCATTTTTTTATAATTTTACTAAAGAAATTCTGTAAATTTGTTAATGTCCGCATCCTCCGATAGACAAAAGCCCCCTGTTCTTTGTTCTCCAAAGTTCAATAAAAAATGGACAGCTTATACAATCGTGACGTGTATTTATTATTAATTCGTCGAAACAAAGCAATATCAGTTCCGGGTGTCTTACAATTTTATGCGATATTAATATCCTATCAGTCTACGAGAAAATGTCAACGGTAACGCTGCGGAAAGGAGCTTGCTATTACATAAATTATGCTTTGCATACGAATATCTTGAGGAGGTCGGGGTTAATGCAATATCTAGATTTATTTTTAAAAGAGGACTCCCTTTCACTTAATTTGTATCCCGGCGGCACACGCCCAGACCCAGGTCCAGAGAAAGTATTTCTGATTTCCACAAAGACCGTCAAATAATCTCTTAATTATTTACCATCGATTACCATAGAGTCGGATGGCAGTAGCTTTAAAACGCACATCTGGTCTACCAAATGGTTCCCGGTTGTTCCACTTGATGGGACTCAGATGGCCTCAGTGGGCAATAGCTCCGAGCAAATACTGGTAATTGGCAAACATTTGGGTTGGGGTGCCGATCCCAATGGCACCGTGAACAAGGCATCACTACATAGTATAAAACAAAGTCGCTGTCGTCTTTCCGTCCCTATGTATGCTTAAATCTTTAAAACTACGCAACGGATTTTGAACCGGTTTCTTTTAATAGATAGAGTGATTCAAGAGGAAGGTTTTTAAGTATAATACATGCCTTATATTGTAGATAAACACTGATAAATGTAGATGTTTATCATTGCACCCGTGCGAAGCCGGGGCGGGTCACTAGTAAGTAATATGATGCTCCTTATGCAAAAACCACCAGATATACTAGGTACCGCGCAGTCTCTATGAACCAGTCATTCACTACCACCAATGATGCCCCTGGCCCTGGGTTCCCTGGGCATGATTTTGTGTTGTTTGCTTACAGAAGGAAATTACCATGTTCCGATAGGAGGCGCCATGTACCGAGGAAAAAAAATTCAAAATTTAAAAACACTTAGCAACGTCTATTATGAAAACTCATTTGTGTGCGAAATAAAAACTAGAAATATTACTTTTAATTTCGAAATCCGTTCTAATATTTTTTAATGAATACTCAATTAATTTTAATTTCTTACTTTCCAAACTCCAATTTTTTTCACGATATGTACTTCTTTTAATCTAATAGATTCCAAATTCAAAACATTTTGTGGGTGTATTGGGTGCTGTCGCTGTACTATTCGCATTTATTTATGTGCGAACTTTTTGCAAACTGTAGGACGATGACATTTGGAGGTCGTTTGCTTTTCTCGACCGTGTGGGCACGTGTAAAAACATTATTAGGACGTTTTGTTTTGAATTAGTCTTTGAAGTTAGACCTAGGCGTGCCTCAACCGCCGTTCTGCGAGATTACAATTCTTATATTAAATTTGTATTTTGAAGCAAAAACTCGTACTTCATTTTATGAATAATAGGTATTACGCGGACTGATAAGATTATTGGCCTCAATATACTTCTTATGAAGGGGGAGCGCAAAAAGATAATATTTTTGTGAATAATGTAGAAATAAATTAATAAAGATATGAATACACTCACTACAGTGCGTTTCATCATCATCGTCCCTCGCCAAATCGTCGGGCCCTCGCCAAATTCCTGGAAGGTAATTAGCCTTTATTTTGTGTGGGGGGGGGGGGGGGTGTAATTAGCCTACTGTGTCACGCTGGCAAGACGCACAGGGTTTGTATCAAGTTTTCCTTCTATTGCGGTTAGGTGATCTGACCCTTACGTTTCTTTATCGACTCTTACGCCATTCTCGGGATAGTGTGGGTTAGTGACGGTGCGTTTATTACACGTTACTTACACGCACATAAATTTGACAAGCTGTCATTCCACGACTTTTTTGTCATGAACATATTTTTCAACTAAAAAGGTTTTGGCTATGCAGGTATTATTGTTGAATACTACTCAGTTAAAATCTACTAGTGAGTTTCTTGACTAAACCGTCACTGAGTTGTGATGCGTTTCATGCATAAAACAATGTAACTTTCCATTGCCTGTCAGCTCACCGTAGCTAACATAACAAAGTCAAATAAAATAAAAAAAAAAGCTAAAACATAATGTCTATTTCGATCTGGACATTCTTACAGCAGTGTTGATTGGACCAATGTCAAGTTAAAGGTTTGGAGGAAACCTGCGTATGTACTATGGCTCCTCCAGTTACATGAGAGGTCATTAGCCTACTGTGCCACGCTGGCCAGACGGGTTGGCACGGGGATTCATATCAAGTATATACATGTTTTCCTAGGTTTTCGGCCTTGTCATTTTCTTCTATCGACTCTTACGACACCCTCAGGAAAGAATGGGGTGATGACACTATGTATTCTAAATTTGTCACCGCCCAAATTACGCATTTCCCCGGAATATTTTGTAACCTATTTAACTTTCTACATCAAACAAAAAGAATAATATTCCCCGGAACTTATAAATATGTAAAACGGACATTTGGCGATAAAAAATGTCGCAAGTCGATGTCTATTACCAAACGTTTCGCTCTTTTCCTTATAGTCTTAGTTCTATGGTATTGTTTGTCCTTGTAACGACATCGTGTAGTATTTGTCCTTCTATCTAGTACCATAGTCAGCCCATAAATTTCTCACAAGAAACTCTGTAGTTGCATTTTTTTTTTCACATTATTGGTCTTGTTTACAAAACAGCGTAGTGAGAGCAAGTTCGCCAGATGAGAGGAACACGCTATACGTTGACGTCATTCGTGGTCTTCTTTCTCGGTGCTTTACACAGTACCCATATTATGTGATTAAAAGTGGATCACAAAACTATCTGATGCCTACGCGTGAGTAAGACTCCAGAGATCTAGAAGGGCACGACAGCGACATGTTTTCACTTTTAACCGACTTGGTCACCAAGTAACGCCACCGGTGTTATACACGACCATAGGCGTCTTACCTCTTGCCTTCAATCAGGCTGTATGCATGGCTGGTGATATAAAAAAGTAAAAATCGCTTTATTATTTCAACGCTAAAATATGGACATTTGTGTATTTGCCAATTAGTTAAAATCAAACCCAATGTCTATGCCCATTTCGTTTACTGTATTTTTTTTAAATCGAAACTCCTGCACTTACTGTATCGTGGGGGCAGTTTAGAAACAAGCAATTCACTCCAACCCCTAATCCAATAAGGCAGTCTTTTACTATGAAATATAGTTTAAAGAACACGATTACAAATTTGAAACCGACAAAACAGTATGCATCGGCTGAAACCTACGTAATCTTTTACAACATTACAAAATATGCCCACACAAGTGACCCAGCAAGGCCGTGTCACGGGCCGAACTCGCAGCGGGTCAAACAAATTCACTTTCATACACAAACAGCGTCGGCACCGACCGTGGAAACCATAGAGCTACATTTTTTCTTTATTTCACTGTTTGACATTTTGCGCTTTGGCGGGAATCTGCACCAGTATTTTTCCTTTTTGACATTACAGATTTTGTTTTTGGTTGATAGAGAGATTTGCCTTCTTTATAGGAATTGTGTTGTGAACAGATGGGGGGAGTATCTTCTGATAAGATAGTTTTTATTTACGAGTATTAATATTAAATGATGATGATGGAAATTTTCTTTTCTTGGCGCGAAGTCATGGTTAGTTTGATCTCAGATATATTTAAAGTCAGTGAAACATTGAATGCTCCGGATCGTGTAAAGATCCCAACGTTTCAGATATTTTGCAGTGTCCGTGGTCGCAGAAAGAATAAATAGACAGGATCAGACCGTCAAAAAATAATTTCCAGCGAGAGATAGCCTGAAGCGTGTCTTTTGACGGAGTAATAATAAAAAAATATTTTGATATGAGGATACTATATCTATGTAAGACTACGTTAACCTAGCCTCAAGAGAAGGAAAACCCTGACCCCGTCTGACCATCGTGGTACGTTAGGCTAATTTCCCTCCATAAACCTGGAGAAAGCCCGACACGACAATGAATCATTGATGGTATGAGACACACACACAAACACATAGTGTTAGCCACTAGAAACATCAAAACAAACTAGAACATCAAAAAGCAAAGTGAAACCTCAAAATTGGAACGTAAAAGATTGGTAGCTCTAAGGCTTTGTAGTATAATCACCACCACACGTTCCATTGTGTTTTATCTACTTCCATGTTTATTTAGTACCATCGTTTTTTGACCTGCCATTGTGGGTGTTAGGTCATACAATAGTTCATGCTTCGGTAGGTCATTGCTAAGACTGATATCATCAGTAAACACACTGTGTTTGTGTACAGCAATAGTTTGGTTAATGGTTCTGTGTGACAATATATGTTTATTTTGTGTTATATCTTTATCTTCTTTATCTTTACATAGTATAAAACAAAGTCGCTGTTTCTGTCCGTCCCTATGTATGCTTAAATCTTTAAAACTACGCAACGGATTTTGATACGGTTTTTTTTAATAGATAGAGTGATTCAAGAGGAAGGTTTATATGTATAACCCACACCCGCTTTGCACGGGCGAAGCCGGGGCGGGCCACTAGTCTAATATACAATACTACTACATAACCCATAGATGACCCACTACTGAGTCGGGTCTTCACCAGTTACATGGAGCGTAATTAGCCTACTGTGCCACGCTGGCCCGACGAGTTGGCATCGGGTTCGGACCAAGTTTTCCTTCTCTTGCAGCTAGGCTATCGACCTTGTTATTTCATTTTTCAGCTCTTACGACACCCTCAGAATGAAGCGAGGTGGAGACACTATGTATTCTAAATCCATCGCCACATGAATACTGGGTTAAAGGATTTGTTATTTGATCTTATCGTCATCAGCAGTCCTATTCCACTGCTGGGTTAACGAGTGATATGGAGCCCTTTCTTTTGCCTTTTATATTTGACCTAATTATCTCCTAGCTCGCTTTAATTACTTCCTAATGATTATGCCATAGCCCAAACATAATTAATATATCGTCTTTCGTGTAAATCGATAATCTAAAAAATCAAATCGATTAGTATATCATTAACATTTAAACGCAATAAAGAATTGATATTACATCATATTTGGTTTGGCCTATAAATGTTCTCGACCCCAGACGAATGAGACTGGTGTTATAAGTCTGTGTATCTGTCTGTGGCAGCATTGCTCCTGAAGGGATGTACCGAATTCTATTTTGTTCTACGTTATAGTTATAATCGTCATCCTCAATCATCGGAGTTCTTTATACGTAAATGATGATTAAGGTATATGCAATGGATTACCCTTTTTTATTATCGACTCGACGTTAACATCGAATCCATGTAGTGGCAGATACGAATTAGATGTGCCGCCTTTGGATCAACGGGTCCCGTGTTCGATTCCGAGGTCGGGCAAGTGTCTTTGTCTAAACCAGAGGCACTGGCTCGGAGTCTGGGTGTCATTTCTATCTATAATATGTATGTATTTACAAAAAAATAATGTATATAAGTAGTCTATCATCCATCTCGTTACCATAACACAAGCATTAAGTTGCTTAGCTTGGGACGAGATGGCGTTGTGTGAAATGTCCAAGGATATTTATTTATTATTTAAATGTCACCAACCCATACCATCCAGAGGGTGTCGAGGTGACTAAAGGAACCCGTGTGGGGTCAGAATATTACACTTCCCTACCGCACGCTGGGAAAAACGCGTGTTGTAAAAGTCAACAAAATCCAGCACGCTTGGTGGTAGGATCCAATAGTCCGCCCGAGTGGCTACCACCCTCGCATAAATCCGGCGCCAAGCAGTTTTACTGTGTTTCGTCGTGAGAGTCGATGCCCGACAGGGCATTTACTTGAATTTTCTGCTCCATGTTAGACCCTGGCGTTGCTTTCTATCACGCAAGCCTACGGTCAAAGGCATTCAAGTAACTGTTAATAAACCCCAAAAAGCAAACAACTTAAACGGAACAGAAGGAAAACTAGATGCAAATCCAGTGCCAGCGTGGTACGGTGAGCTAAATTCCCTCCTTAAACTTGGAGGAGGCCAACTCAGTAGTGGGTCATTTGTGGCTTACCATGATGATAATGATGTATTTTGAATGCATGTCTTAATCAAAAATCCATTTTCGTATATTGTTTGCGAGTATTTTTATTATGCTTAGCTTTCATGTTTTTATCTACGCACATTAAATACCGTTTATGTCCAATTAGAGTTAATCATGTGTCAAATAATCATACGGGCGGAGCGCTCGGCTCGGTAAAGCGTACAAGCTAATGGGACTCTAATACGACCCTCAAAAACGTCGCGTGGCGCTGCGATACGGTCCCTGAGGGAGAATCATTTCATGGACAGTTTCTAAATGAGGATAATCCTGTGTTCTTAGTATATAATATTATGTTTTTCGCCGGCATTAGGTTTTTTACTGGCACCATACTACGTCTTTGAACTTTTGGTTATCGTCATGATCAATCTACTTTCGTACACTACAGTACACAGGCTCCCCAGGTACCATAGAGCCCACGCCGGGGCGTCACAGTAGAATGCGTTTATGCGAACTTGTGGCGCCCCAAGCGCGTCGTGTGAGGGTATGCCGCTGGGGTTTTAGTGGGTAAACGACGCTTGGGTAGACGACCCTTGTCGGAGTCCCACATAATCACCGGCCTTTCCCCCGGGGTGCGGTGGTATGCATAAAGCATTTCCCCAGCGAAAAAAAAAAAAAAAAAAGGTACCATAGAGCCCATTCTTCTGTCTTTTATATTTGACCTAATTATCTCTTAGCTTCCGCAACCAGGGCCTGGTTTCAGCTTATCCTGCGAAGGTCTTCACAATGCTGCCCCCGTAGGTGTATCCCTGCAGGAATTGATCCACACAATTATGTACTATTATATTAACGACTTTGTCCATTTCATGGGGGGGTTTGCCATAATCGCCACGCTTGGCAGGCGGGTTGGCGATCGCAGTGATGGATGGTCTCCCACACGGTGGACCGATGACCTGATTAAGGTAGCCGGAAAACGATGGATGCGGGCGGCCCACGACCAGCCTTTGTGGAAATCTTTGGGGGAGGCCTATGTCCAGCAGTGGACGTCTTTTGGCTGAAATGATGATGATGATGATATTAACGACTAACCATTGAGTTAACAATTTTTACACTTGCCGGTGGCAATTTTCAAGTACAAAATGGTTTTCAAAATCTAAAATATCTTCCGACCCGGAATTCATAAAGCTTTTTTGATGTAGCCTTTAATTTGTAAAAAATAACAGCGAGAACTTATTCAAGGTCCTTGCATTATAATTTCATCCCACTTCTGAAGTCTTGACGAAAATAGCATTTTGAATACCTTACCTTAATACTTTATTTTCTGTCCGCTTGGTGACGGATTTGGATTAAATAGTGTCACCACATTCCAGTCTGAGGGTCAGTGGTGGGCCATCTATGGGCTGGATAGTAGTAGTAGTATTGTACTAAGTAGGCACATGTACTATACGCAATATATTTTATTAAAACTGCTACTATACCTTCCCTTATCGGTCACATCGACCAAGTTCGTATTTCGGACAATTTACGCGCATGATCCATCATCAGATTAGCGGCCAGAGGCCTCCAAATCGCAGACACACCTTGTTGCCTACCGAAACTAACGTCAAATATACACGTGAGGTATTTTATAAATAGTTTTTGATGCAGCATTGCTTTACAAGAGTCGTAATCATTATTTACTTATTTAATTTTTTATTTATATTATGTAGGTCTTGCAACAAAATCCTGTAATAAGAGGATCAATAGGACTTATCATACACTGGTTTGTTGGTCAAGGGGTTGGATGCGTCGCCATTGGATCTCGGGGTCTCGGGTTCGATTCCGGGGCCGGGAAAGTATCCTTGAGTAAGCCGGAGGCACTTGCTCTGAGTCTGGGTTTCATTTGTATTCGTGAATTAGTGGTAGGTTTTAGTGGGTAAACCGTTCGCAATCACCATCTCATCGCGACTGGGACACCCACATACCCCAGCCCCGTCCCTGGGCTGGGGATCTATAAAAGGTTTCCCACACTATACAAAAAAAGGGCTTAGTTCTAAATAAAAATAAAACATACAGTTGAAAAATATCCGACAATAAAAACAAAGTTCTTTCCTTAAAATGTTGGTGGCCAGTAATAAAGGCTAGGGCTATGGAACTAAACCCCTTGATAATCTGGCTTAGGGACCCATGAGACGCCTTTGCCCAAGTGTGGATCCAACCCTGGTAGAAGCTGATTAATTGTACAGCAGTACTTCTGTGTTTAGAATACGTGATAATAATGGCCTAACTGAAAAGGCCGTTGAAGATCGGGCAAAGTGGAGGAATCTCAGTCGGAAGACGGACCCTGGCAATAGCCAGGACTAATGCCAGGCAGAAGAAGAAGACTGAGCCTCGTTTTTCAATTATCTATTTTGTTTGTATCAAGTTTTCCTTCTCTTGCGGTACGGTGATTTGCCTCACGTGTGCCTTTAGTCGCCTTTTACGAGACCCTCAGGATGGTATGGATCGGTGACACTGTGCATTCTAAATTCACGTGTGGTGCACGGAAATTGTGCTGTTATACAGCATGTTTTATAATAACTAAGAGGTATGATTTGCACCCAGCTCTTCTCTGCTTCTTCGTCTAAACCAACTGCTGGTAGTTTATAGTCGACGACTTAAATGAAGACATTTTGAGTAAAACCCTCTTAAATAATAGGATACCCGACTCCACAGATAATCATTGATGAACCAATATGATAAATCTGTATAGAGTTACCTAATCTTCTGGACTACCTTATACAGGAACACGATATCACAGGCAACTCAGTAGGGATAATACGGGCCAGTTGGACGAATACTACGGAAAAACATTGAAAATGAGCACCAATCTACTGTTTTCATTGACTACCAGGCTGTGGCGTAAATAACGTTATTAATAGACAAATGAAGATGATGTCAAGTATGTTAACTAGGCACTTTGCATACAAACGAGTAAAAGGTTCACGAAAATTCAGTAACCCTCGACAGACTCCTACATAGACGATTCAATTATTGAATTGTTAGTAAAGTGAATTTCCTATTCATAAATACAAAGTACAACTTCATGAGTACCAAGACAGTGGTTTGGCTTTGCGATAATTCACCTGCGATTAGCTATTGGTGTACATTAACAGACTTCTTGGACAGCATTTCGATGTATTGGCTTACGGCAAGCGATGTAATCAAAATATGCGTATCAAGTTTCGCGATCGCATTATGTATTGCCGTCGAAAAAAAATGGCTGTACCGCTCCCCGTTGCCTAGCGTATATTCTGGCAGTGACGTAAAAGCCTAAGCTGTGTCAACGACCCAACGAGGCCAAAACGCTCATTTACGACGCCATAGACGTTTTATAAAACGCCAGCGTGACGTGCTGGGCGGTATTTTTTTTAATTTCAAGGTCGATTTTCAGGTGCTTACGGTCGAGGTTGTAATTGTGCGGTAGTGTTTTGTTTCGGCGCCCAACTTTCGGGACTTTGAGCGTTATGTTTGGGGTATAGAGTTCAATATTTGTCAGCCATTTGGGGTGTGTTAAAGTCTTTTTGGTTAAGGGGGTAAATTATGCATGGAGGTTTGGGTTCCGCGTTGTCTGGTTGTCTGTCACTGATCACCTGGCGGTTATGATGCTGGATTCTTTGAGGATTTTAAATTAAAACGGGTTTTTTTTACTTGACTAATATAAAGCTTACAACGACACCATATCCATATGTACACCTAGAAAGTGGAAAGTAATTCAAAGTGACGTCACAAAATGCATGCACACAGACGCGGTAAAAGAGGGTTGCGTCGCGGCGTGTTTAAGTGAGGACGGTATTTTCACTTTTTGCCGTTCCGCCAATTCAATTTTAATTAATATAGGTACCTACAGAAATATGTGTCACTTTGGAGAAGTATACAAGGTGTAACAAAACTCCTTTAGCAATCCTATAGTGAAGGGTTTTAAAAATGGTGTTCAAGCTCGAAGCATCGATATATTTCGGAACCTGAATTTTACTACAAAACATCGGTTCCATTGAAAGCCAATCCACTAGCAATCGTTATTATTGTCATAGAAGCTTAGTAATTTCAGTAGTTATTACACATTAACCCAGATTAAAAAAAAATGCTTATTTTTTATGAAATTACGCACACAGCATTTTTAGAGTGACCGCATATTTATTTGCGCCGGTCGCACAAACATACCTTGCACACGATTCAGGCGATTCTACTCGGACTTGTACGGGAGGTTCTATAGGATTCCATACGAAGGTCGGCTAATTACTTCAGCTTTTACACTTGTGCTTTTAGCTTTAGCAGTAGTGGTTTCGATTATTTGGTTACGGCTATAGGTTTTTTTTATACACCCTGTATACTAATTGGGGTCCAAAGATTTTTTCTGCTTTAATTTGACAACTCCTTGCTCGGGTATTTAGTAATCTATGCCCGGGTATCTCTGTTTCACGACTGCTCTTTAAATCATGTAATTCATGCTTACAAAAAGACACTCGATGACTCAAATAGATGACCTATCTGCCAATATTTAAAACTACTAATTTGTATAAGTGAACATTGGCTTAGGGAAGAACAAATGATAATTAATTTAGAAAATTACAGTGTGGCCAGTTGTTTTAATCGAAAATCCATGTTACATGGAGGTACCCTAATATTAAATAGAAATGGCATTAAATGTAAACAACGGAAGGATATAGTTAGTCTATCGATTGAACACAATGTTGAGTTATCATGTGTTGAGCTGGACAAGCATGTTATAGTGTGCGTTTACAGACCACCAAGTATGCAAAACTATTCTATTTTTGAGACCACAATGGAAGATGCTTTGGCAAAAGTCATCAAAAGTAACAAATCTGTCATTATCTGTGGTGATTTTAATATTAATATTTTAGAAAATAATTCAAATAGTAACAGATTATTAAGCCTCTTTAAGTCATTCAATCTGTCCAATATATTTTTAGAGCCGACTCGAATAACAACAACCTCTGCTACCTGTATTGATAATGTTTTTTGTAATTGTGATTTCATACATAAAGGCGTCGTTAATTATCTGCCCTCTGATCATAGCGGACTCACTGTCACCTTTAGGTCCAAGATACCATTGCAGAAGATTCAGATAAAGTATAGGCCAATAACACCTGGTAATTTAAAGAAATTTGATAGGGTTATAGGTAGTGTATTACAAGTTCAGGACTTAAACATAAACGATGCTAATAAACTATACTCGGATGTGTTTTCTGTAGTGCAGACTGAGTTTAGCAATATATTTAAGATAAAAAGTAAAAATACTTACCCTAAATTTGTTTTCAGTGATTGGGCAACCACAGGTATTAGGAAAAGTAGAGATAAACTGTACGAGTTATATGGGCTCAAGCCTTATGTTAGGACGGAGTCTTTTAGTAATTATGTTGCCGTCTATTCAAAAACTTTTAGAAGCGTGTGTAGGTTAGCTAAATCTAAATATATAAGTAGTAAAATTAAAGCATCGGATAATAAGATTAAAACAACTTGGAAAATTATTAATAATGAAACTGGCAGGAAAAATACACCATCTAATAATTACACACTAGAAACTAGTCACGGTACTGTAAATACTGACAAGGCCGTAGCTCAGGAATTTGTCGATTTCTTCACAAATATACCGATTAAAACGACAGAAACTTTAGATTCCTCACCTGCCCTTTCTATCGCCCTTCTCAGAGAAAATGTTACTACCTGTCCCATAGCATTTAGTTTTAAACATATAAATAATGTAACTGTTAAAAAAGCTTTCAAGGATATTAAGATCAAACTGACTGAGGATCTGTGGGGAATGTCTATCAAAACCTGTCAATCTGTTATTGAAACTTTAGCTCCCTACTTAGCTTTAACGTTTAACTTATGTGTAGATCAAGGAGTATTTCCTGATCTTATGAAACATAGTAAAGTTATACCACTTTTTAAATCTGGGGACAGTAGAGATTCTAACAATTATAGGCCGGTATCGGTCTTGCCAGTATTCAGTAAAATTTTCGAAAAGATCATGCTTAATCAAATGCTATTGCACTTCAACATAAACAATATCCTGCATGATCAGCAATACGGCTTCACCAAAGGGCGTTGCACTACTGACGCCGGTGTGTCCTTGCTAAAGCATATTTTTACAGCCTGGGAGGAAGCACATGATGCTCTTGGGATCTTTTGCGACCTCTCGAAAGCATTTGATTGTGTAAATCATGAAACGCTGCTCCTCAAACTTGAACATTACGGCTTTTGTAAGCAGGCCATTTGTATAGTTAAATCATATCTGAGTGATAGACAGCAGCAGGTTCAGATAAACGGTGTCAATTCAAGGAGCTCAAACGTAATAATGGGCGTGCCACAGGGTTCTATATTAGGCCCGTTTCTCTTTCTAGTTTACATTAATGACCTTCCCCATTCATTGCATAATCAACCCAAGATAGTCTTGTTTGCTGACGACACCTCACTTATTTTTAAAGTAGATAGACGTGCTAAAAACTATGACGATATAAATAAAATTATTAATCAAGTACATGGTTGGTTCACTGCGAATAATTTAGTATTAAATGGGAATAAAACAAAATGTATAAGATTTTCTTTACCTAATGTTAAACATAGTGAGTGTGATGTGGTATTGAATAATGATAAATTGGATTTAGTAGAGGACACTGTTTTCTTAGGGATAACGCTTGATTCTAGATTACAATGGGGTCCCCAAATAACATCTCTTTCTAAGCGGCTAAGTTCCGCAGCGTATGCTGTTCGGAAAGTCCGCCAATTAACAGACATAGACACTGCACGACTGGTGTACTTTAGTTACTTCCACAGTATCATGTCTTATGGTATTCTGCTATGGGGACGTGCTGCAGACATTGAATCAATCTTCATTCTGCAGAAAAGAGCTATTAGAGCTATTTTCAATCTACGCAGTCGCGATTCCCTTAGGGATCTGTTCAAAGAAATCAGCATCCTAACAGTGCCTTGTCAGTACATATATGAAAACATCATGTATGTTAGGAAAAATTTGCATTTATTTAGTAAACAGTGCGAACGACATCATTATACTACTAGAGATGGAAATAAACTAGTTCAACCAAAATTTAGATTATCAAAAGTGCAAACTTCATTTATGGGGAACTGCATTAAATTTTACAATAAAATACCTTCCAACATCCTTCAATTAAACGAGAAGAAGTTTAAAATATGTGTAAAACGCACACTATGTAGGCAGGCTTATTATAAATTAGATGAATATGTAGATGATAAAAATGCTTGGCGAAATGCTGGTCCAGCTCCGCAGCCACACTGAAATAGTCTTATGTGGTCTTCATATATTGCTACTCCTTTTTTTGTAATAATTATTTAATTCCGGACTTTCACTAGGTCTTTTATTGACATGTACCTATCTCATAATATTATTTTGACATCATGGATTTATTAAATACTAGTGGCCCGCCCCGGCTTCGCCCGTGCAATGCGGGGGTGGGTTATACATATAAACCTTCCCCTTGAATCACGCTATCTATTAAAAAAAACCGCTTCAAAATCCGTTGCGTAGTTTTAAAGATTTATGCATACATAGGGACGGACAGAAGAATGCGACTTTGTTTTATACTATGTAGTGATTCATGTTCCTTGTTTTTTTTTACCACTGAGTAGGACTAATTTGTCTTTGTTTTTTTTTATATCGAGTATACAGGACCTTCGTATTATACAGGACCTTTATCATTTTATTTTGTATAATTGTTTAGAAGTTTGGAATTGTAAATGTGAGCACTATGTAGTCACCGTATTTATATAACTTATCATATAAACAAGCAGTTGAGAGTATGTCATGCTCGCTTAAAGGTCATGCTGGTGGTGTCGTGTGTGTCGGGTCCTTCGGTTCCCTAAAATATGGTTGAGCTGGGGGATGGCTGGCACATGCGTCATGCTCGTGATCGGGTGCCGCCAGTTGGGGCCGGTCATCCCTTAACTGCTATTGACATACCTACATAGCTTTATATTGATCTCCTGGACACTTCTGTTGTGCAATATGTTACATTGTCCTCACATCTTAGCTTACTATAAATAAACACGAAATCAATGTAACCCAATCAGATGCTTGTAACAGAAAATATGTTAAAAAGAGTGTCCATGGAGTTTCTTGCCTGTTCTTCTCCATAGGATCTACTTTTTGGAACATGCAACTAGATTCCTAACTTCACTTTTGACTTTTCAAAAACACCAGTAAATAGGTTCAATTGAAATAAATGATTTGAGTTTGAGAGTTTGAGTTTACTACTACTCAGCTCATAGATGACCCACTGCAGAGTCGGGCCTCCTCCAGTTACATTGATGGTAATTAGCCTACTGTGCCAAGCTGGCCAACTAGGTTGGCACAGGGTTTGTATCAGGTATAGCCCACCGTCCGCCGGTATAGCCTACCGCGAAGGTGTGACGTCCAAGAGCGCGGGACGTCGCACGGGAGAGGGTGCCCGAAGGGGCTGCCGCCTGCGGACCACGGTAGCAACGTACGCGGTACCCGTGGTCCGCGCGTGAGGGCGGGTGTCGGCGCACGGCGGGTTATTTTAGTGGGTGAGGGCCCCACACTACCCCGTAGTCTCCCCGGACGCGGGATGTGCGGTCAGGAATTTTTTCGCGCCAAACCAAAAAAAAAAAAAAAGGGTTTGTATCAGGTTGTCCTTCTCTTGCGGCTAGGTTATCGACCTCGTCATTCTATTTTGTCGGCTTTTACGACACCCGCTGGATCGAATGGGATGGTGACACCATGTATTCTAAATCCGCCACCACGCGGACATATACATGAAACCTTAGCCCCCTTACGCACTAGTGGTTGAACCGCAGAGGCGTCTAACTGCTAAATTTTAACCGCCATAAGCAGTTGCATAATAAACTAGAAAAGCGGCAGGTTGCGGGGTAGCCTCCTAGGCGGCCAACCGCTAGTGCGTACGGGTACTTAGAGTCGCGATTCATTTCACATTATATTCATCATCATCATTTCAGCCAAAAGAAGTCCAGTATTCAAAGATTTACATTCGACTTCCGAAAATCTAATTCAGGCAAAACCTCATAACAATACCAAAATATTTGGCTTAAATTCTTTCACGACCGGTAGCAACCAAAATAACAAGCTCTCAGAAACTGCCCTATTTTCAAATTTAAACTGCTTCCCATTAAATGATGCAGAAAACATGTATTTTACAAAATTATAAGTGAGCCCTACGGAACAGCTACAACCCTTCCGCTTGCCGACCGCATTATTGACCCTACAGCCTGTACTATTAAAGGAACGTCCTTAGTACTATAACAATAAGGCACAATATCCTTTCACACGAACACGTGTGCGATAATATTCTAAACTCAAAGCGTTATTATTTTTTCCCGGGTATAAAAAGTAATGTGTTTAGCAACAATGATGGGCAATCTAACTTCTAACTTAACGCTATAGAAATAAAGTGCGTTTCAGCTATAGCGATGCGTGATATTAGAAATGGAGCAAAAAGATACCGGCGGGTGTTTTTGCAAGTATTTAAAGGATGGTCAGTTAATAAAAATATAGGTGAATGTTGCCAATTAAGGTAGCGATGTGTTGCAATCCCGGAAATTGTGGATACTGCTGAAAAACGCCATTGTGCATGTCCACCGTCTATTTTATAGTAGACTAGCGACCCGCCCCGACTTCGCACGGTTGCAATGACGAACCTATAAATTTATCAGTGTTTCTCTACAATATTATGCATGTATTATACATTATAAACCTTTCTCTTGAATCACTCTATATATTTAAAAAAACCGCTTCATAATCCGTTGCGTAGTTTAAAAAATAAATATAAATATCCTTGGACATTTCACACAACGCCATCTCGTCCCAAGCTAAGCAACTTAATGCTTGTGTTATGGTAACGAGATGGCTGATAAACTACTTATATACATATTTTTTTTGTAAATACATACATATTATAGATAGAAATGACACCCAGACTCCGAGCCAGTGCATCTGGTTTAAACAAAGACACTCGCCCGACCCCGGAATCGAACCCGGGACCCGTTGATCCAAAGGCGGCACATCTAACCACTAGACCAACGACCAACACAGGGACGGACAGACGACAGCGACTTTGTTTTATACTATGTAGTGATAGTGAAGCGACGCTATTACTACTAGTCAGCCCTTATGTGCCTCACTGCGGATTCGGCCCTGCTCCAATTACAGTAGGGTAACTAGCCTACTGCAATATACAATGTCAGCAACCCACACTATGCTGAGGGTGTCTTAAGAGGCGGCTAAAGGATCGTAAGAGGCAGATCACCTACCCGTTTGAGAAGGAAAACATGATACAAACCCTGTGCCTGTGTCTTGCCAGCGTGGCGCAGTAGGCTAATTTCCCTCCATGAATTTGGAGGAGGTCCGACTCAGTAGTGGGAGTTGAAACCAACGAATTAGTCTAGTGTTCCACGCTGGACGTACGGGTTGGCATAGAGTTTCGTTTAAGTTTTCCTTCTCTTGCGGCTAGGTTTTTGGCCTTGTCATTTCTCTTGTTGGCTTTTACGACACCTTCGAGATGGAATGGGGTGGTGGCTCTATGTATTGTAAACCCGTCACCACATAGACAACAATAATTTCTATTATATATTCTACTAGTGGCCCGCCCCGGCTTCGCCCGTGCAAAGCGGGGGTGTGTTATACATATAAACCTTCCTCGTGAACCACTCTATCTAATAAAAAAAACCGCTTCAAAATCCGTTGCGTAGTTTTAAAGATTTAAGCATACATAGGGACGGACAGAAAACATCGACTTTGTTTTATACTATGTAGTGATGATGTAGTGATAATAATTTATACCTTCTATCTAAATATTTCCAGCCGATCCTAAGTTTGCGCTTAGCAACAAATTTTGCAATTTGTTATACATATTTATGTAGTTTGTTAGTGGAATATTCTGCATAATAAATTCTTTAGTGTTTAAAGTAATGTCAGCTCATGTAATAATATTATACTGTCTAATGTTTATTTATATTTTAAGAATTTAGGTTGCTTATTCACGGGCCAAGTAACTGGGGCAAGTCAAGGTGCGGGTTACATATCCGACTAATTTGCAAAAATTATTGTTACTAGTTTCATGCTTGTATTTACTTGTTCATGCTATCAATAATAGGTTTAAGTAGGCTACTTGCGGGAGCAGTATGCACAAGTTATTAGCTCGAGGTTGAGACATGTGCATGCTATTCGCGCGAAATTGAATCGTGTCAAAATTACTCTAAGAACGAAAATATTTTTTTCAAAAATGTAATTTTATCAGAATTAATAAATTTACCGAAACAAATCACAAATTTTCTCGGGAGATCCCCCCTAAAATTGTAAGGTTACGGAGATAAGTGTAATTCTCAAAATATATCTAATCTCAGCCTAGAGTTGACAAACTGAGTTAGGCCTCCTTTAGTTACATAGAGGGTTATTCGCCTACTGTGCTACGCTGGCCAGACGGTTTAGCACAGGGTTTCATATCAAGTTTTTATTCTCTTGCGGCTAGGGTATCATCGGCGGTCATTCCTTTTTGTCGGGTCTTACGACACCCCCGGGATAGACACTATGTATTCTAAATCCGTCATCACACGGACGCAAAATATATTGTTTCATTAAAAACCATTCAGTAGTTTTGGCGTGAACTAGTAACAAAGATCCAGACAAACTTTCGCGTGTCTAATTTTGGTAAGACTGTATTTTGGTTTGACAAACGCCAAATCGCTAAATTCGAGACCACTGAAACTTGCTCAATTGACTCGCGTGAGGGACCAGCGCGCGGATTACTTGCTCGGATGGCTCGTTCTGGTACTCGCTCAAGTCACTGGACCCGCACGTGTCTTTGCACAGTGTTCTCGCGATGCATGTAAGCCGCGCGGATGCCTCAACATCAGTCACTTGCACCGTGCACAAGCACCCTTAGTCTCGGTATTATACATTGTAATTTTTTGTATCAGTCGTTACCCTAATAATTATATTTCATTTGCACTTCTAAACTTTTCCATGGGCCATTAAGGCTAGTATGGAAATAATCAGGACTTTTTTTATTTTAAAATGAATATAGTGCTATACACGTGGCACGGTTGCTGTACCGAAACGGATGTATTCGTTATAATCATTGGATCAGGGAATTTACGTAGAGTGGGCATGATTATAGGTATTTACTAAAATCATAATCTTTCTAATATAATGCTATTCATAAGGCTCTAATAAACTGATTAGTAAATATTAAGACGAACAGATATGCTGACAGTACAGTATTCGGTTAAATGATCTTAATTCTCATTAAGACACTTTTCACTTACATGAGAGCATTTAAAAAAAAAGACTTTGCTAATATTGCGTGGTAGGGGAGGAGTATGAAATTTCCCACAATTATCGTTTATAAAGAGAAGAATTATATTAATAAAAAATATAAATCAATACTCATATAAGTAATCATGTTGGCTCATTAGAGATCTTTTGTCAAGTCAAACAATAAAATAAAATAAAATTTACCAATTAAAATTAATTTTATTTACTATCTACCACCGGTTCGGAATGCACCTCTATAGAGAAGATCCGGCCAGAAACTCTGTAGTTGCTCTTTTTAGATCGCCATTTATGGTTACAAGACTGAATTTACGACAGATTTGTGAGAGCGAACTCGCGCAATAGTCGCAAAGGGCCATACATCAGCCAGATCTAGTCAACAATAGTAACCTTCTAATGCCCGAGCCAACCGACCCCCAGCAACGGCACCTGTTCACAAGCATGACGCATGCGGCAGCCATCTATTTAAAAATTAATAAAGGTGTGAATGTAGGTATGACGACTGATAGGTGTGTGTGGAGACTACCCCCTAGTGTGGGACAGGGGCCGTAAGATGATAATGGTGTTTATAAATATGAGGATTTATAAGAGTTTTGTGATGAAACCTACGTAAATAAAGTTCCTTTTGAGTTTGAGTCATAATCACGATAGTCCCACTAATTAGTCAGGCCTCCTCCAATGAAATCGAGTAATATTAGCTTGCTGTGATACACCGCAATGTTTCTTTCTCCGTCGTTGTTTTGACATTTCCGACCTTTATAACACACTCACGATGGAATGTGTTTACTCTATGTATTCTAAACCCGTCACCCTCGGGATTGTAAAGATGGCATACTATTGAGTCTGTAATCTTTACTATCCCTATGTCCTCATCCATTAGTATACTTCAGTATAATAACCTTAAACCTGCCTGGTTGGTCTAGGGGTTGGATGCGCCGCCTTTGGATAACGGGGTCCCGGGTTCGATTCCGGGGCCGGGCAAGTGTGTTTGTGTAAACCGGAGGCACTTGCTCTGAGTCTGGGTGTCAAGTGTATTCGTGAATTTCATGTTTGTAAACTGCCCCCGCGATACAGGTTACACACTGTCCCCTGTACAGTTTTGTTTAAAAAAAATGACATAGGAAGTACGGAAAGGGTAAAAGTTACTAGATTAGGGGTTACGAAATAGCTCCCACGCAAAAATTGAACATTCCGGTCGGGTTTACGTGCCTGTTACCCAATGACAGTGCTAAAGACCGACTCACACGAACCAATATGGTTGTAAAGGTTAAAATCGTGATATCTTATTTCTCATTTTAATGTGCAAATTAAAAGAAATATATGTCGTAATTATTTTATTAATATGGTAAGTAAAGAAGACGTCTGTAGTTTTCTGTATCGTGAAGCAATATTTTTAAAGGTGGAAATGGCCCTTTTACTTAAAACATATAATCTTCCTTCGGTAGATTATTTAATCAATAATAATGAAAGTAAATGTAATAGTCACAATGATTTTCATATTATATACATATATGTCAAAATTTTAATCATTCTATTACTGTAAAAATGTAATAAAATAATAGTTTCGTATAAAATCGAGTCTGTAACTTATAGCTTTGGCCCAGATTCTGTAGAAAAAGCGAACATTGAATATTTTTTTATTTATATAAAACTAATAAAGTTTTATTATAGTTTTCTGAACAAATACATTTCTTAAAATAATATTCCAAAGAATCTAACTATACTGCTTGCACAATCAGTAAATATTTAATGTTATTTCGTATCAACTATCGTAGATCTACAAGTATCTCAGCTTTCCGTTGGCAACATTAAATTGACTTTTTTCTTTTAAGATCTTTAGTGTATATTTATATGTATGCTTTGTATAGAGTTAATATGTAATAACAAATTCGTTATCAGGCTCAAATATTATTCGTTCATGTCCATCTCAATTAATTATATGGGACCACTCTGTAAGTTATTCGGTTACAAACATTTAAAAAGTACTTTTGAAGTAGATTAAAAAGAACTAGGACCATGGCGTGTGTGAGACCGAATCAGTTTTTCATTGAGGCACAGCAACTGGATAAAAAGCTGGGGGTTGTGAGTGGCGCCCACTCATTCATTCTGCCGCTGAATCGAATTAGTATCAAATAGCATGCGCGTTATGTGATTACACATGAAATTTTACGTTTCAATGAACAGCGGTATAATATTATTGGGTTAAGTTTTTTCACCGTTTGGGAAGCTGCGAAAGATCTTTTCGTCCAAAATACCGCCGTGTTTGAAGACAAAAGTCTGTCGCCAGTGATGACTTAAGGTACAGAGACGTGGTCGCTCACTATGGGCTCCATCAGAAGGCTCAAAGTCACCCAAAGAGCAATGGAGAGGTCTATGCTCGGAGTTTCCCTGCGAGATCGAATCAGAAATGAGGAGATACGCAGGAGAAACACAGTAAGCGACATAGCCCCCAGGATTGCCAAACTTAAATGGCAATGGGCAGGGTACAGAGGACTGATGCCCGATAAGGAAGAAAAGTCCTCGAATGGCGACGGCTTTCCGGAAAGCACAGTGCTGGCACGCCTCCCACACGGTGGACCGACGACCTGGTTAAGGTCGCCGGAAAGCGATGTTTGCAGGCGGCTCAGGACCGGCCTTCGTGGAAAGCCTACGACGCAGTGGACGTCTTTTGCATTTGATATGATGATCTTCAGAAAAAGTTTTGTGTATGAGCCCACGAAGGTTTCTGAACAAAAATATGAATATTTGTGTAATGTGTTTTCTTCAAATTTATGTTTGTTAGTGGCGTAGCAACGCGCGTAGGCATGGCTAGTTTTCTTAAACAATTTGTCCGTAACTGTCAAACAAGCGTTCAGAAATTTATTTTGCTAACTGATGGGACTGTGTTTTATTTACTTTTATTGGTGGTACGTAGTTCGCTAAGTCAGCTAGTTAACAACATAAACAGTTTGCTTAAAGTACATACAGCGTACCAATGAAAAGAAATACATACGCGTAACGATCTATACTGTCATAAGTCATTGTGTCAAAGTTGATTTCATTTAGAGAAAATATGGTAATATTGTAAAGCAATCCTTGTACATGTCACAGGTTCAATGCTGGGTTGGTATGTGCACCACGTGTATTACAACACGTTCACACACAATGGGATCCGCTGTGTTAATGACCCTAAAAAGGGCTAAATACAGGTGCGTACGCGCAGGGTTTTGTTACAAGACGATTGGGCAATGTCGTTTATTTTGTCAATACGTAACGCACTAGCCATGAACCGAAGTGTTACGCAATGATTATAGTTATTCTGTGCGTATTCATTGATCATCATGTATGTCAAATTGTGGTGACGGATTTTGTATGCATAGTGTAACCACCTCATTGCATCCTGAGGCTGTGGTATGAGACCGGATAGGAAACGACAAGGCCAAAAATCTAGCCGCAATAGTAAGAAAACTTGAAACGCAACCTTTTTTTTTTGTTCGATTGGATAAAATTCTTTATAGACTTCCTCGCCGGCCACGAGGGGAGTGCGGGACTCTCCCCCATAGTGGGGGCCTACCCACTAAACCTCCCCGGGGTGCTCCAACTCGCGTGCTGTTGCGGCATTGTGGTTGAAACGCAACCTTGTGCCAACACCTCTAGAACCGTAGCACAGTAAGCTGATTACCCTCCAAGTATAGGGAGGAGGCCCGGCTTAGCAGTGGGTATTTAGGTGCTGAGTAATAGTTGGAAGTTAAAAGAAATGCACTGATTGACATATGTATGTCCCATCGATTTCCACAATCAGCAGTCACGAATTCATGGGATTCCAACGACTTATAGAAATCTTCGGTGAACAAGCTCGTTGGTCTAGTGGTTAGATGTGCCGCCTTTGGATCAACGGGTCCCGGGTTCGATTCCGGGGTCGGGCAAGTGTCTTTGTGTAAACCAGAGGCACTGGCTCGGAGTCTGGGTGTCATTTCTATATATAATATTGTAGTATATGATAGTCACTAAGCAAGCGATGTACCGACACCTCAGTAATAAACGACCTTCGTTACTAAGCATACGTCTATCATTTACAACTGTAACATTGGCGACGAGAATGGCGTATATCGGGAATCTAGTGGAATTTGATCATAAAATCAGTGAGTGGTTTATCTACAAAAGCAGACTAGCAAATTTTTTTGTAGTAAACGATGTTAAAAGTGAAAAGAAATGTGCAATCCTTTTATCTCACTTAAGCGACGAGACCTACCGTCTACTGACTACCCTCGCATACCCGGCCGATATTAATAGCAAGACGTACGAAGAGTTGGTCGATTTACTCGATAATCACTTTAAGCGAAAAAAATGCACATTTGCGGACAAGGCTAGATTTTACGGCGCTTCAAGGAATCCTGGTGAGAAATTAGGAGACTTCGCCGCACGACTTCGCGGGCTCGCAAGTTACTGTGACTTCGGTACCGCACTCGAAACAGTCCTAATGGATCGTTTCGTCCTCGGCCTAGGTTCAGGTCCAGAACGAAATAAGTTATTTGAACAAGTGCCAAATGCACTCAACATGACTAGGGCTTTAGAAATAGCCGAACAAGCCGCATCGGCCAAAGAAGCAAGGACAGTATTTCAAGAAGAGGAAAATGCGATTAAGACGGAGCCTGTGTATCGTGCCTCGTTCCAAGAAGGACGTCAACAGCAAGGTGGCCGCGGGGTATGCCGCTCGAGCAGAGCCGGCCTCGCCGCGCCGCGAACGGAGCGAGCGAACTCGCCGGGGTTGGCGCAGCATCGACGGGTTTCTCGTTGTAATGTGTGTGGCTTAAAGAATCATACAGAAGATAAATGTCGATATAAAGGATACAGGTGCCAGAAGTGTGGTACAAAAGGACATCTCAAGAAAATGTGTACGCGAAAAGAGTTGTTCAAAATGAGTGAGCAAGGCAGTGAAAACAACAGTGATAATGACTGCGAAGAATGCCATAATTTTAGTATCAGGTATGTAACTGATAAGCCAGTAAAAATAGATTTAACCTTGTGCAATAAACATGTCACGATGGAATTAGATACAGGTTCGAGTGTTTCAGTAATTTCTGAACATTTATATAATGAAATGTTTGCAAAACATACTTTAAAACCTTGTAATATTGCCATGTGTTTATACAACGGACATAAAATAAAACCTTTAGGATATTTCACTGCTAATGCTGTATTTGAAAGTCAGTCAAAACTATTAAAAGTGTTTGTTATAAGAGATGGTGGTCCTCCGTTATTAGGTCGTAATTTTATGACCGCATTTGACTTAGCAATAACGTCAACACTTTATAACATTGCGAATTCGGACCAAGATATTCAAACATTGCTGGACCAATTCCCTGACCTGTGGCGAGATGAACTAGGGGCTTTTAACAAATTTAAAGTAAAGTTAACTTTAAAAGATAATCATCATCATCATCATCATCATCATCAGCCCACATTAGTCCACTGCTGGACATAGGCCTCCCCTAAAAGATAATGCTACGCCAAAATTTTTCAAGCCACGACCTGTGCCTTTTGCCTTAAAAGTAGGTGTAGAAGCAGAACTAGATCGTTTGGTAAAGTTGGGTATTCTAGTGCCTGTCAGTAGTTCAGATTATGCAACACCAATAGTTCCGGTAATTAAAGAAAATAATAAAATACGAATAGCAGGTGATTATTCAGTCACATTAAATAAAGATCTTGTCATCGATAAATATCCTCTGCCTCGGATAGAGGAGGTTTTTGCCAAGCTAGGAGGGGGTGAGCATTACTCAAAATTAGATTTAAAAAATGCTTATAATCAGTATATCCTAGATAGCTCTTCGCAACCACTAACCACGATCAATACACAGAAGGGTCTTTTTAAATATACTCGTTTAGTCTATGGCTTAGCCAACGCACCAGCTATTTTCCAAAAATCTATTGAAACACTTCTTGCTGGCATTGAAGGAATAAGTGTATGGTTAGATGACATATGTGTAACAGGCAGCAATAAAAAAATACACCTAGAACGATTATTTGAAGTGTTAAAGCGACTAAGCGACGCAGGTCTCCGTTTACAAAAAGAAAAATGTGAATTCTTTAAACGTGATGTGACGTATTTAGGGTTCGTCATCGATAAAAATGGGCTAAAAACGTCACCCAAGAAGGTACAAGCCATTATCAAAGCACCGGAACCAAGTAATGTAGTTGAGTTACAGAGGTTCTTAGGCGTAGTGAACTACTATAGGAATTTTATACCTAATGCATCCGCAATTCTCCGGCCACTCCACGATTTGTTACATAACAATGCCAAGTGGGAGTGGGGTGAGGCGCAACAGTCTGCTATGGAGCGCGTGCGCAGCGAGCTATCCTCGGAGCGTACCCTGGCACACTTTGATCCGAGCGCCCAACTGATACTCGCGGTGGACGCATCACCGGAAGGGCTAGGAAGCGTACTATCTCAGTGTTACAGTGATGGTACAGAAAAGCCACTCGCTTTCGCTTCTAGATCACTATCGAATAGCGAGCGAAATTACAGTCAGATCCAAAAAGAGGCGACTGCAATCATTTTTGGCATAAAATATTTCCACCAGTACCTCTATGGACTAGACAAACCGTTTATATTAAGGACAGACCACCGCCCATTAGTTTCGATATTTAATAAAAACAAAGGGATTTCAACGACCACAGCCCTCCGTCTTCAAAGATACGCAATAATATTGTCAGCTTATAACTATACGATACAGTATATAAGTAGTAAAAACAATATTGTTGCCGATTATTTTTCTCGCGCACCTGTGCCCGAGTCTTCGTGTGATAGCGATCGGGAGTATGACTCATACTACTCATTAAGGTTTTTAGACGAAAGCGTGCCTGCAATCGAAACCGGTTCTATAATCCAGGCTACACGTGAAGATAAAACTTTGAATACGGTAATGAAATACATAACTCGGGGATGGCCACGGAAAATTAAATGTAAAGTTATATTACCTTATTTTCAATGTAGGCATGATTTACAAGCCGAAAACGGTTATTTGTTGAGGGGACATAGGATCGTGGTGCCACGTACATTAAGGGAGAAGGTTTTGCACGAGCTACATAGCACACATTTAGGCATAAGCAAAATGAAATGCAACGCTCGCAGTCGGGTGTGGTGGCCAGGCATTGACAGAGATATCGAGGCATGCGCCGGCAGCTGCGCGGTGTGCTTGCGCGAACGGCCCGCTCCTCCGCAGGCCCCGCCCGCGCCTTGGCCGCGGCCTAGAGGGCCCTGGCGGCGCCTGCACATCGACTATATGACTGTCGGCCAGCGCATGTACCTTGTTGTTGTCGATGCGTTCACGAAATGGTTAGAGTGTTTCTATATGCAAAACGGCACGGCGACGCGAGCGCTTATCTCAAAGTTAAAATATTTATTTTCTACATTCGGAATACCGAATCTAATTGTGTCCGATAATGACGTTAAAATTAACTCTGCAGAGTTTCTTGCATTTTGCTCCAGCAATGGCATACGGTATATCACGAGTCCAATATATCATCCTTGTAGTAACGGTCAGGCGGAAAATGGTGTAAAAATTTGTAAAAAGATGTTAAAATGTATAATAGAGGAAAATTTGTCATTAAACATAATCCACGAAAAATTAATAGGCTACTTGTTCCAATATCGAAACACTGTGCATTGTACTACTGGTGAAACACCTGCGAAACTAATGTTCGGTAGGAATCTACGGTCACGATTAGATTTAATGCTACCAGAAGGTAATAATTCTAATGTTGAAGATAAAGAAACAAATCCATCAAAATGTAGACAGTTTGATATAGGGGATGAAGTTTATGTGAGGTGTTACAGTGCAAGGTCGGAGAAATGGCAGCCCGGGGTAATTATAAGGAAAATAGGAAATAGAATGTTTGATATTAAGTTATTAGGTAATAATAAACATGAAACATGTATAAGACACGTTGACCAAATTATTAAAAATAAAAATAATAAAAGTCTGCCTGTATGCGATACTCCGGCGCCGCCACCTGTCACACCCAGTACCTGTAACGTACCTCATGCACTCCCTCAACCCTTCGATGCGCCTAGGGATTTACAAAGAGAGGGAGAGATTAGTTGTGAACAGCCTAATATTGTTAACGAGGAAGAGTGGGCTGACTGCAATACTGAAGCGCAGGAAAGTGAGCGAGGACCTGACGAATTGACTCAAACCACGACAGCTACTAGCAATTCGGGAACAGCTGGCGAATTTACCAATTCTGAGCCCTCACTGACTCGCCAGCGTTTGCGCCCTAAAAACGATATAGATTATAAGAAATTCTTTTATATAACATAGCTATATTAATAATTATTATATCTTACTTTGTCGCAGGTCTAAAACTATGTGTGGAGGAGTGTAGTATATGATAGTCACTAAGCAAGCGATGTACCGACACCTCAGTAATAAACGACCTTCGTTACTAAGCATACGTCTATCATTTACAACTGTAACAAATATGTATGTGTTTACAAAAAAATATATATATATAAGTAGTTTATCATCCATCTCGTTACCATAACACAAGCATTAAGTTGCTTAACTTGGGACGAGATGGCGTTGTGTGAAATGTCCAAGGATATTTATTATTTATTTATAGCAATCCAAAACGAGAGCATATACTTAATAAATAAATACTTCTGATGTCTGCCTGGGGCCAAACCCGACATATGTATTTACCAAAAAAAAATATATAAGTTGTTTATCAACCATCTCGTTACCATAACACAAGGATTAAGTTGCCGACCTCAATCTCAGGCCTCTTGGGCACTTGTTATGATTAAGTCTAACTCCCGGCATCTCCTCGCCGCCCACATCAAATATGGTCTCTAGACTGTTCGGCTAGCTAACGACCGGCTACCCTCACATCTAAGTCAAGCGCCAAGCAGTTTTACTGTGTTCTGTCGTGTGTATGTGAGAGCCGGTGCCCGACAGGGCATTTCCTTGAATTGCCTGCTCCATCTTAGACCCTGGCGTTACTTTACATCACGCAAGCCTAGGGTCAATGATATTCAAGTCACTGATAAAAACAAATGTATAGATATTAATTATTTGTGAATTGTCTGTATGTTTTAATTATGAACAGGCTCCATTTTATAATTTAGGGTTGACATAGAATGAATATTTTAGTTTAGTCTTATGACGGTCTTTGCTTAAAAATATTGAAACTCATGTTATAGGTACACCTTGGGCGGTGGTGATCACTTACCACCAGGTGACCTAATTGCTGGTCACCGCCCCATTTCATCCTGAGAGTGGTGTAAGAGCCGACAAAAGGGGCCAAAAACCTATCCGCAAGAGAAGGACAACTAGAAACGAAACCCTGTGCCAACCCGTTTGGCCAGCGTGGCACAGTAGGCTAATTACCCTCCATGAATTTGGAGGAGGCCCGACTCAGCAGTGGTTCATTTATGGTTTGCGGAGTAGTAGTGTATATAACGTTGACTAACACAGACGTAAGACTGATTTAATTTACTGCCATCCTTAATCTTTTTTACTTTGTTGACAACCCTAGTCCCCTCGGGGCTGAATGCCAGAGAGGCATTTCAGATGTTTTTATGTCAAAGGATGTACGGGAGAGCCCCTGTACTCTGCTCCCGGAAAATTGTATCCCTTGGCTTTCATCTTGCGAGAGTCGGTCCTGTTGAGTGAAATTATTTATTGTAGTGTTATATTATTATGTTCGTGTGAGATTAACCCTTGTGCGGATATGTGAGGTGACCTTAATAGTATAGAAAATAAAGTGTCTTGTATCACCTTCATTGATTGGACGGTTAGGGTCACTCACCTCTTCTATCCTGAAGGACTCGTAAGAGAAGGCTCTCAGGATTTAATGGGATGGTGACACTATGATTCTTCTGTGTCATGGCTAATCTGGCTGGTATATTAGTATATATAAATAGTTTCCCAACCTATCGCTTTTCAATGACAGTATTTATCATGTACATTATAATGGAAATTGTTTCTGTAAAATTTAATTAATTTACGCATGAAAAAATAGACGCATGAATAAATAGAACATTTAGAACATTCTTACTTGAAATCCGAGCTGTCGAGTTTGATTTTCTGTACCATCCACAGAGGTCAATAACTGAAAGCATTTTTGAAAATTTCTAGACGTCGCTATTAATAGTAAACAAACAGATAGAATACTTTCATTTTAAATAAACATAATTTGTTAACTTAGGCTTTCTTCAATAAAAATATTAATCGTTTCTGTGACAAACCAAAATTCCTGACATTTTGTCAAAACCTGAGTTAAAATCTATGCGAGCGAAACCGCCGCACTACAAGCTAGTTTTGTTTACAAGCTGCGATATACATTATAAATTGCGCGTAATTTATAAGTTCCACCTGCTACTATTGTAGGTATAATACATTACTTTGTACGAAGATCGTTTCGTAGTTTTACTTGATTGAAGAATTATCGATAAGAATGTTGAGTGTTCCCCACCGAAGTCGATATGTCAACAATATGAATTCGATTCCCAATCAATCGATACAATCGATCGCTCTGAAAAAATCTTTCGGTCAACTAGTTGCGCTAACTCTCGATCCATTCCTAGAACACTCCAGGTTCATTCTGCAATCGTCACGCGTACAAAACACTAGTTATAATCGAGTCAGATTCATTCGCGATACTCAGGTGAACGATCTATCCGAATTGAAGGCCGACAATCGTTTGGTCAGTTTTTTTTATTATATTATTAGTACTTACTTATTGCTTATACGTGTGTTTGCTCGGACAACGACCCGTTGGCAAAAAATCGTACAAGTGTATAGGTGTGTTTTGTAGAGATTTCGGCATTAACATTTTATGTAGTTGCACGTTGAGGCCCCTGCAGGATTAGGTCGGCTGCGATGGAATTTTTATGTTTAAAACATCTACTTTGAATAAAATTGCAATGTTGATGCCTCGTACAGATAAGTCGAATCATGTCGAAGAACTTTAGTATGTGATTTAAAATACTGTGTTCACTACTATAATACCGTTGATTGATAAGATTCATGCATTTCAAAGCTAACAATTGAACTTATCTATCTCCCTCGTCTTTTTCCAAATTTGATTGGCTCGGTTATGACAATTACCAGTTGTCAGTTTTTACATTACTACATGTACTAACCACCATATATGTAGTAGAATGGCAGCCGGCCCGGATTTACGTACTCTCCGAAGTTCGGAGGAGGTCATATATTACAAACAAATGATGGACATGATAGACACCCATCCAATGTCCAGCAGAGCCAGGCGTTGCTTAACCCGGAGATCAATTGCGTTACGCACATTCCGCTAGCTTATACCTTTATTGTATCTTTCACTGTATCAGTTACTGATCTCCATTGCTTAGTCATGCATGAACGTAAGTGCCGGACCCACAGCAATTATGGCTCTACACAGAAAGTATTCAAAAACACTCAGTTACTTTCGAGATCGTTCCTTGATCGAGTCCTGAGTCGAGTCCAGGGGTTGCCACTCCAATAACCACTTATCTATGTGGAGTACATTGCCGGTTATTGTACACGAGATGTGAACTAATTCTGCCAAATACTAATTTCATATTCTCTTGTCAGATTTGGAGGACTAATCTCTAGTCAAACCAGTAGTCAAATCAGTTAATTGGATATCAATTTTAGTTTCAATTTTTTTTTTGTTTATAGAACACTATTTAAACGGAGAGTACAATTTTGTACGTACTCGCTATTAATGCTGCACTGCCTTTTTGGAGGGTTCATTCGATTTACGAGTACAAGAATCGAATTGCATTCGTAAGCGTATAACCGTACGGCCTCAACACGTGCGGTAAGCGGCTTAGTTGACACTGTTTTTTTTTGCCTAGAATGCATTTTTATTACGCTAATATAGTACTATTACCTGCTGAGTGAGCTGTATTGCATGATAAACAAGATTCAGCGCTCAGTTGCGAGTTTTTTTTGTCTATTCTAGTAAGCTCTGTGTGCGAGTTATTACCACCAGTTTAAAATATCCCGAAGCATACAACTACACGCAAATCATAAATCGTCATCGTTACAGTCCATAAATGACCCACTGCTGGATCGGGCCTCCTCCAAATTAATGGAGGGAAATTAGCCTACTATGCCACTCTGGCAAGACAGGTTGGCATAGGGTTTGTATCAAGTTTTCCTTCTGAATGGTTGTACCATAACAATGATTTATAAACATGTGCCGAACTACGATACGAAGTCATTCCAAATTACCAGAATTCACTTGGAACACGTAAAATCTGTATCACATGCGTCGTATCTTTATTGAATCTTTAAATTAATTATAATCGATTCGTGTTCATTACTATTTCGATACACTATATCGAGAGGTCAGGTGATTAACTATTCGCTTCCGCGTGCGGGTTACCGCGGTTTACGTGGCCCCCGTTCAAATTTCCGCGCCCCTCTGGAATCCGTGGTATTACGAATAGTTCAGAATACAAAATAGGACAAGGCAAAACCTCCTGAATTCCAATTGTATTGCGCGTTTGACATTTGTATATCAATGTTTTGCCGCGCTTTTTATTGCCGTAACAGGTGGCAGGAAAACCTAAACGTGTTGTCTGTGGAAATTCGTTTTTGGAACGTCCCTGGGTCTGAAAAAGTTGTTCGTTTGTGGTGTCCTAGAGTGACATAGTGGTAATTGTCAGTCTGTTCTCACTTGTTTGCTAATAATTCTCGTTTCGCCTTTTAAATTGGAAGCATTTACAGGCCTAATTTATTGAACTTCACAGAAGATTATCTCGAAATCCGTCAGTCAGTCTAAATTGTCTAAAATGCAACTAATATTTTATGCTGCATTTATACTTGTAGTGTGAACGGTATATTCGATTCCTTCTCCTGACATAAAGGTGTCACTTTTTGAAAAAATAACGGTGTCTCTCCAAGACTAGGCACAAAATTAAACTGCAAGTGCTTCAGGAATGCTTGACGTGTAGCTCCGAGCTAAGTTCTCTGGCCAGCGTAAAACACTAAGCAACTGATTTGGCAGTAACTTATTTATGATTCGTTCTTCGATTTATTCGAGTCCAATCACTCGATTATTGATGCGTGCCGTTGAACGCACTAAACGATTATATTGCGATCACGATTTAGCAACGAATTAAATCTAATTGTGTCGGAATAGTCGTGCGTACTATCAAGGCGCGCTTTTTTTTGGCGGGGATCCTTTAATGGTGGTTAAGGTTTAGTTCCGATAAATTAGAATACTCCTTTAAAAACAAAGTTGAAAATTCAAGTACATAAGGATACTCAAAATTGTGGTTTAGTTTATTTTCAAAAATAACTAACTAACCCGAACTTCATACCGCCTCAGAATCAATAAATTTAAAAAAAAATATATTTTCTCACCTTTTAATTCTTCCCTGGACTCACACGAATATTTCAAGACCAAAATTAGTCAAATAGCTCCAGCCGTTCTCGAGTTTTAGCGAGACTAACAGCAAATCATTTATATAGATAGATCGTTAATTGTCAGTAACTGGGACAGGTGGTCCTATAGTGCAAGTATGTCTATTGCACTTAAACTTTTCATGGCTTTGTTTATATCTTATTGCCTAGTTAGTGCTCGTTATCCGTGCTATCTGAGCTGTAAAGTCATAAACTCTTGTGAAACTGATCAATTTGTATAGCAACAGTGTATTGAATTTATAACAAGTAATCAAAAAGAACTGACGCAACGCCAATTTGACTTCGTTAATATCTAGTGGGTACTGCTGTCCGTGTTGTGACAGATTTAGAATACATAGTGGCACCACCCCATTCCGGCCCAAGGGTGTCGTAAGAGCCGACAAAATGAAATAACCTAGCCGCAAGAGAAGAAAAACTTGATACACTGTGCCAATCCAGACCAGCGTGGCATAGTAGGGTAATTACCCTCCATTTAACTGGAGGAGACCCGACTCGTTCGTCGTTTCAGCCCACAAATGACCCACTCCTGGGGCGGGCCTCCTCCAAATTCATGGAGGGAAATTAGCCTACTGTGCCACGCTGGCAAGACGGGTAGGCACAGAGTTTGTACCAAGTTTTCCTTCTTATTTGGCTAGGTGATCTGCCACTTACGATCCTTTAGTCGTCCCTTAGGATATCGGAGTTGGTGTGACTGAACAGTGGGTAATTTATGGGCTGAGTAGTAGTAGTGTACTACTCCATCATCATCATCATCATTTCAGCCAAAAGACGTCCACTGCTGGACATAGGCCTCCCCCAAAGATTTCCACAAAGGCCGGTCCTGGGCCGCCCGCATCCATCGTTTTCCGGCGACCTTAATCAGGTCATCGGTCCACCGTGTGGGAGGCCTACCAGCACTGCGCTTTCCGGAACGCGGTCGCCACTCAAGGACTTTTCTGCCCCATCGGACGTCGGTCCTGCGCGCTATGTGCCCTGCCCACTACCACTTAAGTTACTACTAAGTGAATCATAATCTGATTGGTGACTGATTTAGGATGCAGAATAGAAGCAGTAGACTTATTTCCGTCCAAGAGCTTCGAAGGACCGAAGAGCAGTAATTTATGGGTTAAATTTTCAAGGATTTATAATCGGGAAAACCGCATGGAAACCCCATCGTTGGCTGGCCAGGTTCTGTTGCCCTGGCCTAGTTAACCCATGGCTTTTCCTGACAAGTTGATACTGGGACCTATTCTGATGATGTTCCTTTTATTATGACTGATAGGTGTGTGGAGACTACCACCTAGTGTGGGACAGGGGCCGTAAGATGATAATGGTGTTTATAAATATGACGATTTATAAGAGTTTTGTGATGAAACCTACGCAAATAAAGTTCCTTTTGAATTTGAGTATCCATTTAACAATTTAACCTTTTAAATTGTCCATTTGCCACGACTTCGGAATGCAGCTCCAGAGAAAAGCTCCGGCAAGACACGAAACCTGTAGTTCCTTTTTATAGATCGCCATTTTTAGGTACAAGATAGGTTTGTGACATTACATTAGGGCCAGCGCCGACCAACGGAGTGGCGGCGAAGACTAATTCAGTAACAATTTAAATTCAACCTAAAACAGATTTGTGAGAGCAACCTCGCGCAATAGTCGCAAGTCGCGATAGTGGCAGTGTCAAACATCAGTAACTCTCTTATAACAGTAACCTTTTAACCCCTGAACCAACCAACCCCCTGTAACGGTATCTGTCACAAGTATGACGCATGCGGCAGCCATCGCCCTCCTCAACCATATTGCTGGAGGGAGGTCGACCCGCCACAAGACGCCACCACTGCTATGAGTCATAAAGTGAGCATGATAACTCGAATACCAGCGAACTAAATAATTTAAAAGTAATTATAATAACGCTTTAGGATTCCCTCACATACTGCGTATAATCTTTATAAGTTAATAAAATTGGAGTTAAAATAACCGCTTCAAAACTAAGTGCATTTGGATGTATACACGGTACGTATACCAAAACATATTTTGTAAATTTCTGGTCTGTCTGTGTGGGCTATTCTCTGAAATGGCTGGATCGATTTTAATGGGACTTTCACTGGTAGATAGCTGATGTGACAAGGAGTAATTTAGGCTACCACATTTTCATGAGCCCATCGTTATTGAGTGATCCACATTGTTGAATACCAAGCGAACGAAGTCGCGGGTAAAATAATTGAATATACTATTTTTTGTTTTTGTTCCTTATTTTAAATGAATAATTTGATTGTGACTGCGACTGTCAATAATTCATCATTAGTTCAAACATAAATATATATCCATAAAACTGATTTACGTATTTGATGAATAATAAAATGGGTGATAAATTATAATACACAGTCAAATATAATACGTCAGCAAAACTCTAGGAAACACAAGGTGCCTATTTTATTGAAATGGATTACGTATAAATTAGTGATATAAGATTTCTACTTCCATCTCTGTTTCTACTCGTGAGAACCTATAATTGGCTGTGTCTCTTACTCTAGTGTTTTTCATTTATTTTAGCTGTTGGTTCTCCTCTCAATAAATGAATAAATAAAGTGTGTGACCATTTTTATACACAAAATTAATAATAATAATTTAATATAATGTTTAATAATAATAAGAAGAAAATAGGATAGTAGTATTTATGTTTGGTGACTTCAATGTGATAAGGTATATTGTGGTTTGCCTTTTATTTATAAATCGTTTTGTTAATTATGGGTTTTTTTTATCATCAGTTAGTGTTGTATTAGCTATTGTATACTGATAAGAATGGTGTTGGCGACCCCTTATCATAATATTAATAATGTGTAATGTACATAAATAAGAAGAATGTAGATTAGTCACAGAAAAGTCCGCGAGGCGCAGTGGCGCTATTCGTGCACGGTTCTGTGCGCACAAAAAAATGGCGGCAAGCAAAATTAAATTCGTTAACGTTCGCATGTATCTCGCAGCCCCGAGGTGTTACAATTGTGACAATTGTAACACCTCGGGGCTACGGGAACGCTAAAGAAAACTTAACCAAAACTATACACCAGCGTTTTAATGTATACAAGCCAAAATATAATAAAAACTTAAAAAATACATGCGAACGTTAACGAATTTAATTTTGCTTGCCGCCATTTTTTTGTGCGCACAGAACCGTGCACGAATAGCGCCACTGCGCCTCGCGGACTTTTCTGTGACTAATCTACATTCTTCTTATTTATGTACATTACACATTATTAATATTATGATAAGGGGTCGCCAACACATAGAATGCATCTCTTAATCGTCTCAGTTTACAGATGACTGACTCGGTTCTCCTCCTAGCTCAAGGAAGGAAATTAGCCTCCAGTGTTACGCTGTCCAGTGCGTGAGTTAAGTTTTCCTCTTACGACCCCCTCAAGCTGGGATGCGTTGGAGATTATTCTCAGCCCATAAATGACCCACTGCTGACATGGAGGATAATTGGCCTACTGTGCCACGCTGGCCAGACGGGTTGGCACAGTGTTTCGTATCAAGATTTCCTTTTTTTGCGGCTAGGTTTTCACCCGTATCATTTCCTTTTGTCGGCTTTTACGACACCCTCGGGATGAAAGGGGGTGGTGACACTATGTATTTTAAACCCTAGTATTCTAAAACAGCCACCATAGCTGCGTATCATAGCTTGGAATATATTACGGTCAAAATTTATTGTAATGTTTGAAAACCGAAATTAATTTCGTGGTAGTAACGCGGTTTGCTAGACATTCTACATTAAATTTGCCATTCATGAGATGCTATGCGAACTGGCATATTTTTTCCTACTGTCAGGTTCCAAGTGTTTGAAAATTTATGTTCCGACTTAAAGAGCATACCTTTTTAAAACATCATGCTGCCTTGTCAAATAAATAGTCCAAAAATAGAGAAATAAAGTCTGTTGAAAACTAATTAGCATTGAATTATTCAGTGCTCTAAAAATAAACACAAAACTGGCTTCATTTGAATGAAATTGTACGACCATAATTCACGAAATTGCACGCCGTTATGGAACTCTGTGCTAAGCATGACACAATAAGCTTATGCCCCACCATGAAATTGGAAGGGTCAGTTCCAGCTGTGGGTTGTTCATGGCCTTAGATGGTGATGACAAAGTTTCTCAAACTTGCACTACAACAGCAATGGCAATTTAAGATATAAATAAACTGTAGTTATTTCATTAAGATTACATAATATTATTTAGAAGCCCAACGAAAAATGCGTATGTTTATTATTCAGCAACATAGGTCGTAACAGTTAACGTGGTTGAACAGTGAAGACATGTGTCAAATCGACAGTGTGCTTAAGTTAGAAATGTATGAAGTAAATCTTTTCCTCGATTACAGATGTGACCGACGATATTTTTTAAATTTCCTGGTCTTTAAAAAAACGAACCTCCTGCACTTCATATAAACCTGTATCGTAGGCCTGTATCGTAGTTTGTTGTGTGAAATGTCCAAGGATATTTATTTATTTAAAAAAAAAAGACTTTTTCGTTGGCCTAGTGGTTAGATGTGCCGCCTTTGGATCAACGGGTCCCGGGTTCGATTCCGGGGTCGGGCAAGTGTCTTTGTCTAAACCAGAGGCACTGGCTCGGAGTCTGGGTGTCATTTCTATCTATAATAATTACATAAATACACATTTTATAGTAAATAGAACATGTACAAGTAGGTACATAAAATATGTATTTAAGTAGTTTATCATCCATCTCGTTACCATAACACAAGCATTTAGTTGCTTAGCTTGGGACGAGATGGCGTTGTGTGAAATGTCCAAGGATATTTATTTATTTATTATTTATAAACATATAATTCACGAATACAAATGTTACTCAGAGCAAGTGCCTCTGGTTTAAATGGTAAATTATAAACATCTTGTAGGCGACACGTTGGTTTCTTTTCCCATGCTTCAAACGTCCATACTCGCCTACCATCACGCTTGAGCGTGACCGTAGCGTTATTTTTAATCTGCTCTATTTATATAATCTGTATCGCGGGGATGTTTGTACATGTAATTCACCTACACGGATGACACCCAGATTCAGAGTAAGCGCGGTTGGTTTACGCAAAGACACCTGCCTGACTCCGGAATCAAACCCGTGATTCAAAGGCTGCACATCCAAAAAACACCAAAAAAGTCGAAGGGGGAGGTCGAGCACATCGAACATAAAATGATAATTGAAATCGCTCCACAAGTAATGCAAATATCGGAAACATTCATTGAGCAGTACTTAGAAAATCCTCTTACTCTCTTAAAAAGGTAAAATCAAGGAAAACAATGTACGGAACCCAAACAGGATCGTTGCGGTCGGAATCTGTAATACTATTAGCATAATGCGTGCCACAGAAAGGGGGGCAACTGAAATGAAAAGTTACCGCCGTGGTAAACGTTCAGCAATTTAATTTTAGACAGACTCGAGGCACACCAACGAGTTTGACCGGTTCTAAATATGTGAATTTGAAGGAAAACAACTTGGTTTAGTAGAAAAAATGTTAAACAACGTTGAAAGGTTAGTTTGACAAATTTGCGTATTCATCATCAGCATGTCCACAAACGCCGGTAATGAGCCGCCCGCATCCGATGGATTCCAGATCTTAATCAGGTCGTAGGTTCAAGTTCCGTGTGGTCACAGATTTTGAATACATATTGTCACCACCCCATTCCAGCCTGAGGGTGTCGTAAGAGCCGACCAAAGGAAATGACAAGGCCGAAGAGGGTACTAATTTAAATGTTGGTCTAGTTATATTTTCCATGGAAGTTCCCAACTTCTATCACATTTTGGTAAATTCTATATATAACAAGATTTCCGTCAAATTGATTGAACATTGTCATAAAACATTGTCATATTAGCGAAACTTATTGAAATAAACACTTTTAACGGATTTATCGCGTATTATATAATTCCCGACGTGAAAACCTAAGAAATCTTTAGCGAAACTTAGTTGGTTATTTAATCCGTCCGGCTCACATCGTATTGCGCTCGGAACGCAAAGTGTCAATAAGAAAGTAAAAAACTTGATACAAAACCACTAAAGTGGCATTAAGAAAGGAAAAAACTTGATACAAAACCACTAAACTGGCAATAAGAAAGGAAAAAACTTCGTACAAAACCACTAAAGTGGCATTATGAAAGGAAAAAACTTGATACAAAACCACTAAAGTGTCAATATTAAAGGAAAAAACTTGATACAAAACCACTAAAGTGTCAATATGAAAGGAAAAAACTTGATACAAAACCAATAAAGTGGCGGAGGCCCAACTCGGCAGTGCGTCATTTATTGACTGGAAAAAAGAGGGAGCTGAAAATTACAAGCGTCACGTATTTCTTTAAAACTAGTAATTAGTTGTGTTTAGCATGTCCAAAATAAACACTCAACACCATTTCTCTTCCCAAATCGTTACCAGAAATAGAAGGCGATTTTTTTTTAAATTTTGGCTTTTGTTTAATGAAGCTGGTTACTCGAATTCGTTTTCCTTGTGACATAGACAAATAGGTCGTCTATTTGTCTATGCGACTAATATTTCTGGCTAATGTAAATTTGGCCAGTACTACAAGGTGTGAGTTGGGCAGAGCTAATAAATACCTAGAATTAGTTTCAAATATTATTTAAGTGGAAATTAAATAAGTGCCTATGAATTATTGCCATTATTGGTAGAATCCTTATTCTCAGCTTATTATAATAATTTTCTTCACAGCCCATACATAACCCATTTAACGGGCCTCTAATTTCTTGGAGGGAAACTGCAGTATTATTAGTCCGATACGATCTACTACGTCTTTTAAGACACCCTCAGGATGGAAAGGGGTGACGCTATGGTATTCTAAATCCTGGCTAAATGGCTGTGTTATTACTGCAAAATATTTCATTAGAAAAAAAAGTTTATCTCCAAAGATTTCAATTAATGGGTAATCATTAATTGAAATCTTCTATCCTTAACATCAATATGGTAAAACTGTCGACCAATATTAATAATAGGTATCTATGACACCATAATTAAACGCTAATTAAAACACGTTCCGATCTATTTATGACTAACCAATCTCTTAAAACTATTTCTGTTATAATTTTAAAACGTTTAATTCATAGAGTATAAACTTCATAGATAGGCTGATACATACTAACATATAACTACTAGCTGCGCCTGGTTTTATCCGCTTTTTTCTACCCACTTGACACTTATTGATATATTTTGGACAAATCACACAATATCTTTATATTTTTGTAGCCTTTTTGTTATTCTGATGTATAAATTATGCTATTTTCTTGTAAGTATTTAGTAGTTACGTGAAAGAGTAGCAAACATCTATCCATCCGTCCATACTTATAAAACTTTCGCGTTTATAATATTAAGTAGGCTAAACTTCATACGAGCAGAGTTGGTTCCGCTCAGTGACGCCAGTAAGCCTGTAGCTACATGTGTTTAACTTATCTTAGAGTTTTAGTGGGTTTGAAACAAAAAATTGGCAAAGTGGTATTTTTTTTTGCGTAAGACTGCGTTTACTGCAAAATTAAGCATGTCATTGTTTTATTTATAAATTTAAAAAGAGTCAAGGGCGCGTTGGTTACTAAAGAGCGGGAACAGAATTCTACACGTCGACGTCAAATAAAAAAAATGTTTGTATGCAACTATCACTCTATCTGTAATTACTCATATGTTTAAATTGATCATGTCATCAATGTTGGTAGTTTCACACACACAGATAAGAACGAATAAAAATGTTATCTCATTTTTTGTGGAATGTTGTTGGACTTTTAAGGTTTTATGGGTTAAGTTTTGTCATTGGTGTCCTGGCTTTAAATTTGATTGAAATCCTTTACAAATGTGTTTTATCAGTCGCATTTAAATGATTTGACGTGCGTTCCTTTTCACGGAGATATAAGGACTTTATGGATGTCAAAATAACCTTATTTCACAAAATGGACAAACTGAACACGGTGATTGTTGATTTTGACTTTGAATTAGCAGAGCCCTATCTTACTGATTCAATAAAGTCAAAATGCACAGAATGTAGAACGGTCGTTGATCGATACATTTATTGATTTTAAATGATAAAAGGTACGTTTAACATGTAGGGAAATAAATAATGTAAAATACACACGATAAATCCGTCAGAAGATGTTTATCATTTTCAATGCATTTTATTTAAAGTGACGGATGTCGGTTCAAACTCGGTTTACTAAATTGACTACTTACCGAGTGGTGACGGATTTAGGATACACAGTGTCAGTACCCTACTTCATCCCGAGGGTGTCGTAAGAGCCGACAAAAGGAAATGAAATGATAAGGCCGAACATGTAGCCGCAAGAGAAACAAACCTTGAAACGAAACCCAGTGCCAACCCGTCTGGCCAGCGTGGCACAGTAGGCTAATTATAATTACCCTCCCTGTGATGGCAGAAGGTCCGAATCAGCAGTAGGTAATTTATGGCCTGAGTAGTATAGTTACAAAATTGTATATGTCGGAGATAGCGACGGCTGAGCGATAGAGTCGTCATCATCTTGACTTGGTACGAGGTTTATTACTTGTAACTTTATAATTCACAATATTAACCACAGTATAAATAACAATGTTCAGTTAACACACTTAGATAGACAAACCGACAGGTTCGCAACGGAGAAGTGTCTCGGTCCGTGTCCCAACGTCGACTGACTGATCGAGCCAACCTCACTTTCCATTACGACTCTGTCCACGTGCCGCCATTGCAAAACAACTGACGTCACCGCGTTTGCCGCACTACTGTGTTAACAATCAATTGAGAAACTTAATAAAACGATATCGTTATCCACGACACGGCCAGCCTGACGAAGCACACGTCCTCGTGTGTACTTGTAACAAAATAACCAACTGAGGCACATTTACGTTCGGCCAACCTGACGGTAATGTTCCGTAATCGTATCTTAAGAATCAAGTTAACAGAGATCACGTTAGCATACAAATAATTTTAACAACTTTAACACGAAAGATTCCTCTAAGCCCATAATCTTTAAATCTCAATACTGATACTTTAAAACAGTAGGTTTAAAGTAATAATTACACAACACATGGCCCAGCTGTCCCAGCAGCTAGTGACAATTCACATGTCACCCATATCGTCATCGCTCCAAGCGATACGACCAACACTTTAACTAGAGTTCACGACTCCCAGTACACAGGACCATACAAATAGTCTCTCTCGAGACCCGGGTCCCCGCCACACCACTAGCTGCCCATCGCGCTCTGTACAACTCCCAGAGTTGCAGTTACGACTACAGACTAGTGCGTGTAGTGCGACCTAGCCAAGGTATGTGTTCTTTTTTACTGTTGGAGGCAACCTCCTCACCATCTTCATCAGACAAATTTAACTCAACGGGCACACTGCTTAGTGGAATCTCCTTATACAGTCGTGAGCGTATTTTTATGTTCTATTACCGGTCAAAGATTTCAGCAAATAACGATCACCATCAAGTAACTCCACAATTTTTAACGGTCCCTTGTATTTCGCGTCTAATTTAGTTTGGTTTCTCTTCGTTCTGAATTTAAACTAAATTACCAACATCAAACTTTACCACTTTAACTTGTAGTTTTATCAAATTTTACTTTTTCGTAACTGGCACTATTTTCTATGTATGTGGCCGCTTGCTCTCTTACTAATGTCTACTGCCGGTCCGGAATCATTCAAAGTTAATAGGTTAAATGGTCTAGCTAAAGGTCCTATCAGAAACTCGAGTGGACTCGCTTGTATTACACGGTGGACAGAGGAATTCAAAACTAATTGCACGTCTTCTAACGCTTCATGCCGGGACCTATCAGACGCTTCTATCGCGGTCAGCATACTTTTTAACGCGCTCATTGTTCTTTCTACTTGGCAATTAGCGCGACTTGAACCCGTAGCTATCAAACGTAATGAAACTGACAAAAAAACTTTGAATTCTTTGTTGGCAAAGCATCGTCCCAGATCTGCAATTACTTACTGGAGCTCCAACTAAAGACGCTTGATTTAAGGGATTTAATTGTTCTAGCCAAATCTATTCTCAGGGTATGATACAAGGGAACAAATTTTGTGACCGCATCAATTAAAACTATGACGTACTCCTTGCAATCGCTTTTCCACTTAATTTGCCAGTTAAGTCAACGTGCACAGTATGCCACGGGATACTAATCTTAGGAATTGGATGAAGTCCCGCTTGTGGGCGACCTGATTGCGATTGAGATAGTTTACAAGTAATACAACCATAGACAAACTTACGAACGCACTTAGCCATGTGCTCGAACCAATAGTGATCAACCCTGTATATTTGGCCACCTCGCCCTTTATAGTTCACAGAGCCACCTCGCCCTTGACTGTATATTTGGCCACCTCGCCCTTTATAGTTCATAGAGCCACCTCGCCCTTGACTGTATATTTGGACTAACTTCTACAACAGTCAACATATTTTTGAGGGTGCTCATAACTCTTTCCACTTGGCTTCGGCGCAACACAATGTTTGATGAGAGAGCACTCTGCACCAGAATCAGAATAAAATGGATACGACTCACAAGCGTTCATCAGCGCACCGCTGGGATTGCTAACATAGCAAGCTTCCACATGCCTCTCGTGACTCGCCGCCGCCGCAGGCGCCGCTCCGAACCGCCTGCGCCTACCGCCGCGCCAGCTCCTCCGCTGTTGCCACGTTGTTGCCACGTGGACATCTCGCTGCCAAATGTCCGGCGCTGCCGCACCTGAAACAGACTAAGTCCGACCGCGGCCGCGGCCCCGCAGAGCCTGACGCTGAAGTGTGCAGTGGCAGCACTAGCTGCCTTGCCTTTCACCGCCAATTTGATGCTCGGTGACCCATTCCACCGCAGCTGTGATATTCCACAGTTGCCGACCGAAAACCCGATCGCTTGAAATCTGGATCTGCTGTCCTATCGCCTCACGTTTAGGCTACCTTACCGATGCAAATCAAGGCATACAATGGCTCCATAATCTTGGAAAACTTTGCTATAAACTGGCGAAAATACGACGCCAGACCGATGAACCGTCAAGCTAAACAAGCACAGCAATCTAAACTTCGTATCGCAAGTAATTAACAGGTAAACACGCAAAAGAACCTCAAATAATATTTTCTTACACCGGTCAAAATCACACTATCGTAAATTCGTATACCATACAATATACCCGAGTAATAAAATGGAAACTGCTCACCGGAGTGACGTAAAATTGCAGCTGGTGCGCTTACTACAGATCCACTCACTATTCTTTGACCTGGCTGACCACAGTACTGTTGCTCACCTTCCTGCTGCTCCGCTCAGGGCAGTTAGACGCGTAGTGTCCTTGTCCATCACAATGAAAGCAAGTGATCCCCACTTGGTTAATCGCCGCACTATGACTGCCGCTTGTGATCTTCAGTTCAGAACAATCTTCATGTAGCTTAATGTCTCCTTTATAGTGACAATGAATCGCCATTATCGGTTATTTCCATCGCGTACAGAAGTACACACATTATCACTACACTGTTTTCTCCACGTGGGCTGACTGAGTTACATCCCACTTCTGATGTCGGAGATAGCGACGGCTGAGCGATAGAGTCGTCATCATCTTGACTTGGTACGAGGTTTATTACTTGTAACTTTATAATTCACAATATTAACCACAGTATAAATAACAATGTTCAGTTAACACACTTAGATAGACAAACCGACAGGTTCGCAACGGAGAAGTGTCTCGGTCCGTGTCCCAACGTCGACTGACTGATCGAGCCAACCTCACTTTCCATTACGACTCTGTCCACGTGCCGCCATTGCAAAACAACTGACGTCACCGCGTTTGCCGCACTACTGTGTTAACAATCAATTGAGAAACTTAATAAAACGATATCGTTATCCACGACATATATATTGGGGAAAAAGAGGGGATTTAGGCTGACGTTTCTGTCTGTGACTCTCTCTGTAACAATATAAAAAGTTCCTGAACTGATGATAACCGTTTTGTAATTAATTTTTTTAAAGGCGTAATATTTGTCTCTTACCTCCGATTATTTTTTTTGGGATTGTTGTTTGTTATAACATAACAAAATCATTTATACCATTTATAGTTTCTTGGAGTTATCAATTTTAAGTCCAAATAGTCGTTACAAAGTTAAAATACCCTAAGTGAATAAATCGCACACTAGTGAAATGAAATGTAGTTGAACTCAAACTCAAAATGAACTTTATTTACGTAGGATTCATTACAAAACTCTTATAAATCGTCATATTTATAAATACCATTATCATATTACGGCCCCTGTCCCACACTAGGTGGTAGTCTCCACACACACCTATCAGTCGTCATACCTACCATTCACACCTTTCACACACAACTCCTCACTCCTACAATCCCTCCATCTCCCCTGATCGCTCACAATCCCTGCGTTCACTCACATTCATGCCGAAACTACCACCGGTTCGGAAGGCTGCTATACAGAGAAGAGCTGGCAAGAAACTCTGTAGTTGCTTTTTTTTTAAATATTGATCAACTTTACAGAAAGCACTAAACAGCATAGTGAGAGCAAGTTCGCAAGATGAGAGAATTGATGAAGGGATAAAACCTACAGAAGATTATAATTTTTATTAAAATATAAATTTTAGTTTAAATTTTATTTGTAGACTCATAATATTATCTTAGTTAGACCACCGCTTAAACACGTGCACATTGTCACACGTCGGCTTATTAGGATATGATTCCTTGACATTGATCCGTATGTTTACCTTTGGGCACTTGGTGAGAACAATGCTATGTAATTCAGTCAATTAAGGTGTCGATTGTCCTGGGATTTTGACCTTAATGTCGTGTGCGAATGTGTTAGTCACGGGAGATGTGCTTATGACGAAGCTATTTAAGAAAAAAAAATGACTTTGACTTTGAAAAAGGAAACTGGTTTGACGCAAATTTTAGAGATTGGCTTAGAGAAGTGCTGGTTTGGGTGTCATATTTGTGATCGTGAATTACATGTTTGTAAACACCCCTCGCAATACAGGTTATAACTAGGGCAGGGGATTAGTTTTTTTTAAACAATATTTAAAGAAGAAAAGAGTAAATAAATCTACATGGCTAATGGCCGTAACGTCAAACTATTTTAATGTTAAAGTTTTCTTTTATTTACAAAATAAAAGTATAAAAAATAATACTTGTACGTATATGTCGGAAGCCATATTATTTAACAGCTGTGAGAGACGGCGGCTAGATGGCGCTAGTGGAACGTGCACCGGATGCAGACAGTAAAATATTGTAACGTTTCCGCCAAGTGATTGCCTTTATAAGGAGTCGCGCGGTTGAGTCGGTACGCATTTCTATCGGATGCGTCGCGGTGCACGGATCACTGTCTTTCGACAGTCAGTTCAGCCCGGTTATTGGACGTGGAACGTTGTCAGACAATTAGTACTGTCCTTATTGCGGTGGGTGCGTGGAACCCTGTCTCTGACAGTCAGTACTGCTCTCACTGTCACGTTGCTATGCTAGTTATTTAATTAATTTGATTTCATTTCTAGATTAAATTAAAGTGACTATCTCCGACTGAAATAAATTTGTATGTTGCCATATCTGACTTTTACTTCTGATGTCTGCCTGGGGCCAAACCCGACATCAGAAGTGGGATTGTAACTCAGTCAGCCCATGTGGAGAAAACAGTGAAGCTAACGAGAAACAGTGTAGGGATAATGTGTGTGCTTCTGAACGCGATAGAAAAGACCGAAAATGGCGACTTCGACTAGAGCAATAGAACCGTAACTTTCTAGCCATTATACAGGCAATGCAAACGTCGTCTTTCAGCAATTCCGTGAGGTTTCCAGGTTTACAGGTTTCCACAAGCGGCAGTCAGTGTGGAGATTAACCAAGTGAACGGGATCACTTGTTTCCGTTGTCATGGACAAGGACACTGCGCGTCTAACTTCCCTGAGCGGAGCAGCAGGAAGGCGAGCAACAGTACTGCGGTCAGCCAGTTCAAAGAATAGTGAGTGGATTTGTAGTAAGCGCACCAGCTGGAATTTTACGTCACTCCGGTGAGCAGTTTCCATTTTATTACTCAGGTAAATTGTATGGTATAAGATTTTACGTTAGTGTGACTGTTTTACCTGTTAATTACTTGCGATACGAAATTTAGATTGGATGGGATGTTTTAGCGTTAGACTTGACAGTTCATCGGTCTAGTGTCATATTTTCGCCAGTTTATAGCAAAGGTTTTCAAGATTATGGCACCATTATATGCCTTGATTGGCATCGGTAAGGTAGATTGGGATCGGATTTTCCGCCCACCACTGGGGCACTCCATCACAAAATGTGCAGGAAAATATTCCGCTACCCTCAAGTAGTGTAGAAGCATTTTGTTTTTCGAAATTATTGATGCTGTACTACCCCGGTTCTCGTGCACCACCACATCCTTTCATGGTATTGATGCAGTTTGATTCTGATGACCCGAATACTGACCAAGAGATGGTGTCGCCTGTCAGATGTCATAATTACTAACAAAAATTTGTAAGGTGTCGATTTAATCATGGCGCTGTACCATTGTCTACGAGGCCGTGCAGCCACGTTATTGATCAAAATACCTCCCAGTCAATAAAGAATGGGAAGATGTGCAGGAGATTTTGAAAGCTCAGTTCTCTCGTCCTGTGCTGATTCAGGATCACTTTAAATTTTAAATTAATACGAAGACCACCCTACTTGTCATCTAGCTTCCGCACAGTTAGTGTCATTCGATCCAGACGATCCCAACTCGGATATAGTGGTTGGTGTCAGCTATCAGTGATTATAGTTGAAAATAAGAAATTAAAACTGGATGATCTAATAATGGCAGTATATAAAAAAAAGCCGATGCTAATTTACCCGACAAAGTATAACAGAACTGTCTTGCAATCTGTTTTATCACAATCCGATGCAATAATTCGTCATAAGTAAAATTCCACTGTCATATGCGATAAAACAACTTTATTGTGTATTGCGAGGAATTTCTTTAAAACGAAAAACGAGTCTTCTGATCATCTTGAATTTGACCCAAAACGTCCTCGGAGTAGTTAGTTTCTGTGGAAACTGCAATAATTCATGTAAAATCCGAGCTTCGAAAAAAAAGAAAACCCTCGACCCAAGTACGAGGGAGATGGATGGATTGTAGGAGTGAGGAATTGTGTGAGGTATGACAAACTGATAGGTGTGTGTGGACACTACCAGCTAGCGTGGGACAGGGGCTGTAAGATGATGATCATCATCATCATTTCAGCCCATAACTGACTCGCTACTGAGTCGGGCCTCCTCCAAGTTCACAGAGGGAAATTGGCCAACTGTGCCACGCTGGCAAGATGGGTTTGCACAGGATTTGATTCAAGTTTTCCTTCTTTTGCGGCTTGGTGATCTGCCTCTAGCGAAGATAATAATGGTGCTCTTAAATGTGGCGATTTAAGAGTTTTTTGGTAACCTACGTTAATAAAGTTCCTTTTGAGTTATAGTGTTCCAGACGAACGCCACAATCAGAAGCCTCAGAGTCACATGCTACGGGTGCGGTGAACTGGGCCACGTGGTCTACAGCTGCCACGATGACCGTTGTCACAAAGGAGCAGCCGGCGGCAGGGAGCAAGGAAGTCAACGTGAACTCCAAGAGTGTTCATGAAGTGATGGACTGGGGTGCTACAGGATCCAGTCGTGCCAATGGGCAGGTGGAGAGGGTCATGCGAACTTTGAAAATATCCTTACTTTAATAGAATGTAACTAATAATACCTGGCAGGATGAACTAGCGAACTTTACGAACCATGACGGCAGATAATGAATTCAGTATGCCTGTTGTGCCTTTAAACAATAGTAATGTCACCACAAATTCGGAAAACCTCTTACTGTAAGCTCTCGAGCATTGACTGTAGGTGATTCAGAGGAAACACTTTATGTAACCTTTTGCACCTTAAGTGCAAATAATTCTGAGGAAACTTTATCTCTTAGCTCTGCAACATTAAGTGTAGATAATTCCGAAGCTGTAATAGAGTCTTTGGGGTGGTCAATTAGTATGGTCTCTTCTGCTGTTGTGGGAGACGATCTGTGATACGCTGAAGGGGTCTCGCCTGCTTTTGTGGGTGGATGACCTAGTCCAGCATTAGTGGGTTATACTGAAGGGGTCGCAAGTATAGCGACCTAGTCCAGTTGTAGGAGTCTCGCCTGCTTTAGTGGGCGACGATTCAGACCAGCATTTTTGAACTTAATCCTTTTTATTTTAGATTAATGCACTCGAGGCCGAGTGATTTGTCAGAATGGCCGTGTCGGAAGCCATATTATTTAACAGCTGTGAGAGACGGCGGCTAGATGGCGCTAGTGGAACGTGCACCGGATGCAGACAGTAAAATATTGTAACGTTTCCGCCAAGTGATTGCCTTTATAAGGAGTCGCGCGGTTGAGTCGGTACGCATTTCTATCGGATGCGTCGCGGTGCACGGATCACTGTCTTTCGACAGTCAGTTCAGCCCGGTTATTGGACGTGGAACGTTGTCAGACAATTAGTACTGTCCTTATTGCGGTGGGTGCGTGGAACCCTGTCTCTGACAGTCAGTACTGCTCTCACTGTCACGTTGCTATGCTAGTTATTTAATTAATTTGATTTCATTTCTAGATTAAATTAAAGTGACTATGTTCGACTGAAATAAATTTGTATGTTGCCATATCTGACTTTTACTTCTGATGTCTGCCTGGGGCCAAACCCGACATATATAAAATACTATACAGCTGTTTCTGAGATTAACGGAAACAACAAAAAAATTAACAAGTAACTTTCGTTGCGTGTAGAAAAAAACTTGTTATTTTGACAATACAAACAGTCACTTCAATTTTATTTATTTGAGTAGATTTTATCGTGAATTTCTCGGAACACCTTCCACGATATGATTGTAGGGTTGTCGACATGTTCATCAAATTGCCCGGGTTCGATTCCGGTATCAAGGAAGCATCTTACTGTAATCCAGATGCTTTTCTGTCCCTAGAATCGATATGAGAGTCAGGATATCAAGGTTTTGGGAAAGAGAAATCTGTGGCCAGAAAAGGCAGTCGGAGGAACGCTCAGGAGTTTAATGGAATATGGTTGGTATCTTTCTTGTCCCATGCGTCTACTACTCAGCCCATAAACGACCCACTACTGAGACGGGCCTTCTCCAATTACATGAAGGGTAATTAGCCTACTGTCCCACGCGGGCCCGTGTGGTTCGCACAGGATTTCCTTCTTTTAGTTTTCCTCCTTTGCGGGTACGTTTTAGGCATTGTCGGCTCTCACGACACCCTCAGTATGGAATAGGGTGGTGACACTTTGTATTCTTAATCCGTCACCATACGCACAAATCGCGTCTCACATGTCTTCAAATGAGTGACGATGAATGACTGGGACTCCTAGAGCGAGCGCAAAGACTATTTATTCATTATTATCACTTTCTACAAACCTATTTAAGTAAGTCTAGACCTGAGGTTTACGCAAAGAATGGACTAAAAAGCGAGCCAGCCATAACATAGTGAGCTGATAACCCTTTATGGGCAATAAAGCTTGAATAACTTTTTATCATTGCGATAGCCGCTAACGGGCGCTGACGCCCTACGGTCACGTGATGTACACGTGTGAATCACAAGGTACGGCAATGGTAAAAAGGCTTTTTATGCAATGCTATAGAAATTTCATTAGACGTTCTCTGGGGCGCATAAAGATGTTAATTATGCCCCGACCTACCCACAAAAACCGACGGCGATCCTCGACTCACTCCTCCACGAGCCACGGGATTCACTCCTCCCGTTCGGGGAGTATGCTCCACAACCCTGCGTATTCTAAATATAGTCGTATTCTCAAGCGCTTTAGGTTGAAATTAAATTGTTACTGAAAAAGCCTCTTCGCCACCACTTCGATAGTGCGCGCTGACCCTAAGGGGGATATGTCTTACCCCCAGGTTCCACCGCAGGGAGGCGCGGGCGGAACACCTACCTCCCGGGCCTTAAAGATTAAAGTCTTTATTTTACGTTGGATATCCGCATTCATACCCGACCGCCAAAGCATGGAAAGATGGTAGTTGCGCCCCAACCTACCCACTAAAACCAACGGTGTCCCTCACTGTACTGGCTGAAACAGTGCATGCTGCACGACCCTGATGGAGCCTTGGCCCACTTTAACAAGCGGGCCCTACGCTTTGATGGGGAGCTCTGGACGCTCCCCAACCCACCGAGAGGCACGTGCGAGACATTACGGGCGGAAGCCGTGGCTTGCCTACCTGGCCGCCTCTCCGCTGCAATTAACACGCTGTGTGTCGCGGCAGGTTAAGGCTTCCGAGGCAACTCTGAGGACAGAGGAGTCCCCAGAGCCAAACCCCGCCACGACTCCGTGTGCCGCTCTTCGTATGGCCCCAACGGATCCTAAAGGCACGCAAGGCCCCTCACCACAACAAGGTGGCAGCACGGTGTAGGGGGAAAGATTTAAGTCTAAATTATCCGTAGCTTACCCGATTAAGGGTTGATGATAGCTCGGTATTCCTTATTTTAGCCGCTCCTAGTTAGTGGAATCTCACCGTAACGATTAACCGGGGTATGCGGTTGGCATGCGGTTGCATAATGAAGCTACGGCGTATGAGTTTACCGTGCGTATAGATGCTTGATTGATTGGTTGGATTTGAATATAGGGTGACCATGTTTGGTAGGTGTTTGAAATATTTAGATTGAATTGAATTTGAATTAAAATGCATTTCTTTTTATTTAATAGAAATAGTTTTATTGTGTTTTAGCAAAAATATTAAGGATTTATCTATACTATAGGTATCTATACTCATAAATAAAATTGGAGTAACCTTCATCATCAGAGTCTGTTTATTCCGGCTAATCTCTGGAACGGCTGGACCGATTTTGACGGGACTTTCGCTGATAGGTAGCTGATGATATAAGGAGTAACTTAGGCTACTTAATTCCTAAATTAGTTTTTTTAGACTAGCTTCGCCAAGCGGCGACACCCGCGGTACGACATTAGGTAAGCGCGTGTGAAGCCGCGGGGCGCAGCTAGTACAAAATAAATATGCATATAGTATGTGGAAATCCTTCGGGGAAGCCTATAACCAGCAATATTTTGGGTGAAATGATGATATAGATACAAAATAAAAGGAAACGGTATAAGGCAAAATTTCATGTTCGTAGCTGATTTGATATGCAAATATGTAAGGAAATAACTCAAATTAATAGACGACTTTCAGTAATAGTGTACGAGTTAGAAACTATCAGCGGTAATTCGTGTGGTGATTTAGAATACACAGTATCACCATCCCATTTCATCCTCAGGGTGTCGTAAGAGCCGACAAAAGAAAATGACAACGTTGACCTAGCCGCAAGAGAAGGAAAACTTAAAACGAAATCCTGTGCCAAACCCGTCTGGCCAGCGCGGCACAATAGGCTAAATACCCCCCCTGTGTTGGGAGGAGGCCCGACTCAGCAGTGGGTCATTTATGGGCTGAGTAGTAGTAGATACCAGTCACGGCCTTCGGAGACCTAAAACGGCATCTTTTGTAGCTTTATCTTAAACAAATATTTAAAAACATCTAAAGCTCCCTATTTGACTATTTTAGTAAAAGGAAAATCATATCTTTTCTAAATTATTATTTCATACTCAAACGTTCCTCAAAATATGTTGTTCAACATTTCTAATGACTCACGGTATCCCATTACCGTCAATCTATGGTCTGAAAGGCTCCAGTTTCTTTGTCAATATCAGCCTTAGCAACGGAAGAAATACACCATCCAATAAATTTGCAAGATAACCCAAAGAATCATTATTTATTGGCAGCTACTCAAGTTGCTCCGACAATAGTATTGTCTAAAGGTCATGGACGCAATGTTAGTAATCAATTACATCGTCAGGATTCGTATAAATCTCTTGAAGGAATCTGTAACAAACAAGAAGCAAAATAACTTTGTTCACAATAATGTCATAAATGTTCAAAGAATTGGCGCAGTGGTTGAGCGAACGGCTGCTGCGCAGCATGTCGCGGGTTCGATTCCTGCACGGCTGAAATATTTGTATTTACAAAAAAAAAAATATAAGAAGTTTATCATCCATCTCGTTACCATAACACAAGCATTAAGTTGCTTAGCTTGGGACGAGATGGCGTTGTGTGAAATGTCCAAGGATAATCACTATCACTACATAGTATAAAACAAAGTCGCTGTCGTCTGTCCGTCCCTACGTATGCTTAAATCTTTAAAAATACGCAACGGATTTTGAAGCGGTTTTTTTTAATAGATAGAGTGATTCTAGAGGAAGGTTTATAATGTATAATACATGCATTATGAGAAACACTGATATATTTAGATGTTCATCATTGCACCCATGCGAAGCCGGAGCGGGTCGCTAGTACTATTATATACTAGCTTTTGCACGCGGCTTCGCCCGCGTGGGCTTTGAACCCGTGCTTATCTCTATGCATATTTTTTATGAACATAAAATCGGTTATTTTGACTAAACTATGATAGTTAGATATGTGCTCGCGGATTTTTGTAGATTTTTATAAGACCTACAAACCCGTAGTACATAATTTTGTTCTATTGTCAATAGTTTCTGCAGCGCACGCATAAATAGGTTCTCGATTTTACACCTTGGTTTACATAATCGCAATTTTCATATGGATCCCTAATTCTTTTGAAAATAAAATATTGCTTATAACCTTCCTCGATAAATGGACTATCTAATACTGAAAGATTTTTTGAAATCGGACCTGTAGTTCCTGAGATTAGCGCGTTCAAACAAACAAACAAACTCTGCAGCTTTATATATTAGTATAGATAGATTAGTATAGATATAGATTATTCTTATGATTTAAATTCAAATAGATATACTAGTTCTACTCAGCCTATAAATGACTCACTGCTGAGTTAGACCGCCTCCCAATGAAGGGTAATTAACTGTGCCACGCTCGCCAGACGGGTTGGCACAGGGTTTCGTGTCAAATTTTCCTTCTCTTGCGCCTTGCTTTTCGGCCTTGTCAATTCCTTTTGTCGACTTTTACGACACCCTCAAGGTGGAATGGGGTGAGGACGCTGAATGCGCGGAAAACTTGAGATGACACCCTGGCAATTCAAGCAAATGTCGGGCACCGGCTCTCACATACACACGGCGAAACGCAGCAAAACTGCTTGGCGCCGGATTTAGTTAGATGTGAGGGTGGTAGCTAGCCGGGCGGACCATTTGATCGTACCACCAAGCGTGCTGGGTTTTGTTGACTTTTACAACACGCGTTATTCCCCAGCGTGCGGTGGGGAAGTTTTATATTCTGCCCTGTCCCCACGGTATGGTGTGGATGAATAACACACAGATGTAATAATAACTGAGCATCATAACCCCGAATCAGAGACATACATCACAACCTACATCCCAAACACCTCCATACATAGCCATGTCCGGAATTATCCGTCGCATATATGGCGACCCCAATTATTGGTTGCGGTCGTCGACATTTCGCCTTGGCATTGGTCTGTCAGCTACTTAAAGGCAAAGAGATGGAGGCGATTAAGTAATAATGGTGAGACAGCTAATTGTAGCTCGATAGACGGGTGTATTTAATGTTATTTCATTATAGTCATCATTGGCTAGCATAACTTTAGCCCATTGACGTCCTCTAATGAGCGCTGTAATGATCTGTTCCCGTATCAATTATATGGGGCCCCAGAATACAGGGGCCCCGAAAGCGAAAAAACAAACATGTTGTTCACAATCTATATATATAACTAGCGCGACTTCACCCGCGTGGTGTTTAACAATGTGGAAAACCCAGTAAGCATGGGCTCCTGAAAACCGGGGCGGGGGCAATAAAAGTAGCCTAAATGACTACTTATTACATCAGCTATCTGTCAGTGAAAATCGGACCAGCCATTTCAGAGATTAGCACAAACAAACAGACAGACTATTTTTTTAAAAACGAACTTGCGCTAAGTAAAAATTCGCTATTTCAATATTAAAAACATACACTACAATTTTATTTATTTGTAAAGATTACGATTAGTTATAAAAAATAAGACAGTCCAAAAAGGAATTTTCTTTTCAGGGTAATGCGAGCGTTTACCTTTCCTTTGGGTCTCAACACCTTTTTATACAGGTCCCGGCTAAAGCAAGCTATGCTGATGCTGCCCACAACATTTCGCAGATCATTACTCTATTAGCACAGGGTACTACGCTTGCCGAGTTGCGATCACCACTCATGAAATCTTGTACCCTTGTTGCTCAGTTCTTTAACAGATATAAATAGCCTACTCCACGGCAGTTAGCTAATTATCTAAGCTACAATTTTACTTCACTAGTTGCGCCTGCGTTCATCCGCGTGGGATGGAAAATTATGATAATGATGATAGAAAGTATTTTATTTTATTGTCAGACTTTGCCCTACTTACATTGACGCTTATATTGGAATATGCACAGTCTATCTTTAAAAATTATAGCATGAGTGTAAGTTTTATTATTTAAGTAAAGTTTCATCAAAATCCGTTCAGTAGTTTTTTCGTGTAAGTGTAACAAACATACATTATAACAAACTTTTGCGTTTATAATATTAGTAAGATCGGGACACGAGTCGGTCTAAGAAAAATATCATTTAATTGTATCATGTTCACCTTCCTTAAGCTTTCGCTTTGTATGTATTTCAAAAATATTCCGGTACGATCTCTTGCACTACAAATCTGTCAGTTAATTACGTCAATACCCGATTGAACAATCACACGGCCGGGAGTATGTAATTAGGTTTCTAATATTCTATTGCCGTGGGACATTGTTTAGCGTCAGGAGATCGTCAGCTAGCGGATAATACGGAATGCAATAAAAACATACAAAAAACCAACGGCGGATCTGGAATGCTTTTTATAATTAACACAACAGGTTGAATCGCGATAGTAACTTTTATTTGCCTGACATTTAAGAATTGAGGTCATACGTGACGAATACGGGTTCAAGCCGAGATGCACTTCACAATACTACTACTACAACTAATCAGCCCCTACATGACCCACTGCTGAATCGGGCTTCCTCCCATTAGGACATGGACATGGAGAACAAGGATGGAGGATTAGCCTACTGTAGACACGCTGGCCACACGGGTTGGCACAGGGTTTTGGTATCACCAGGGTGGGGCTCGGGGAGGCCCCGCCCCTCGACGGGCTCAGGATGGGTGCCCTGTCATGTGTACTGGCAGGGCACCACGGAGTTCTCACTCCGCATCGGACTGGCATCGGAGGGTTGAGCATTTAACATTTAACGCTTAACGGATTGACAACTTCACATCAACACATTATTGCCGTTACTCGCAAAAATATTAATATTTGACTGTTTAAAGTGAGTAAAAGTGCGCGTTAAAGTGATAAATAAATTAACTATAATAGCTACTTCATGAATACCGAAATCACACTGTGAATTTGTGTGTGTTTCAATCAATTTAAGGATTATTGATACCAAGTCAAAGTGCATCTACCGCCATTATCTTTTGAACGGAGTGTCGCAACAAAACGCGTAAGCGCCCCGTCTTGCACGGCGCTTACGACATTCTTCCCGCGGACTCGATTTAGCCAGCCGTCTCGTCAGTTACTGTGGGCCTTTACTACTGCGCTCTTGGGTACACTACGCGACTACGCATAAAGGGGCCATTGTTAGTGTGCCACTTTTAAAAACCAATCGAATAGCGAGGTACAAAATAGCGTAAGAAGCTCAAATTATTACAACATGGCAGAAGCATCTCCAACTTGCAAAAGCGATAGTACCCCTGTGCGCAATGTGTCCAACACCAGAGGAAATAAAAGACAAGCCCGTGGATCACCACCTCTATCAACTTCGGAAGTTTTGTGCCTTAAAGATGTTCGCCAAATCATCCAGGAGGAGCTTTTAAAAATTGTCCCGGAAATTAATAACAATGTGAATGCCATCCTGAATCGAGAGCTAAAACTAATCAATGAAAATATTGATACTATGACAAAATCTATGTCATTCATGAATGAACAGTACGAGAATTTACTGAAGGAGCATGCCGCCTCTAAAAAGACAATAGAGGTATTACAAACTGAGAATCTGGGTATGCAAAATGAAATGAGCGAACTGAAGATACGTTTAAACCACTTAGAGCAGCAAACAAGGTCGAATAACATTGAAATCCAATGTCTACCTGAAAAGAAAGAAGAAAATCTACTTCATGTGGTTTCCGCGTTGTCTAAAGTGGTTGGAAGTGAATTGGAAGACAGGGACATTCTGCACTGTACTAGGGTTGCCAAATTAAAATCAGATAGCAGCCGACCGAGATCCATAATAGTACAGCTTGCTTCTCCAAGAATCCGGGACCAATTTTTGGCATCAACTATCGATTTTAACAAGAAAAATTCAACAAATAAACTTAACAGTACCCATCTCGGCTACACAGGACAAAAAACTGCAATTTTTGTTACGGAACATCTCTCTGCCGCAAATAAATCTTTACACGCCAATGCGAGAATCAAGGCCAAGGAACTTGGTTATCAATTCGTCTGGGTCAGAAATGGACGAATATTTATGAGGAAGACACAGGGATCCGGTTATGTTCTGGTTAAAAATATGGAGACTTTAACAAAACTACAATAACTTTAATCATTAAGTATTCTGTCAAGGTGTTAGAATTTTATTATACTAGAATTCACTGCAATTAAAATATATTACCAAAACACTAGAGGCTTACGCACCAAAACTCATGATTTTTATCGTCAATTATCACTAGAAAATTATGATATTATAATACTCACAGAAACATGGTTAAACAGTTCTATTATAAGCTCGGAGTTGTTTGACAACAGATATACAGTTTATAGACGAGACAGAGAAATGGACTGTAGGAAGAAAGATGGAGGAGGAGTGCTGATTGCTGTTTTAAATACTATAAAATCCAAACGCATGATTGAATGGGAAAGCGAATGTGAGAACATTTGGATAACCCTTGTACTACCTTATTCGAAGCCTGTAAGTCGAATAGCTCTATGTGCAGTCTATTTACCACCACCTGTTCTAAGAGCGTCATTGGAAAAATTTTTGGATAGCTGTAACATCGTCCTAGAACAGACAAACGCTTACGCCTGTATGGTTGGTGATTTTAATCTAGGTAATATTCAGTGGAATATGGTAGGTGATTCAAACAATAATTACACACCTCCTGGTATAAGTAGTCTATTGACAGATTTCGTTTCCATGCATAACTTGGTGCAACTAAATAATGTAATGAACTTATCTGGGCGGATCTTGGATCTTGTTTTAACTAACATACCCTCTTGTGTCGTAAATACCGCTCTTAATCCGCTAAGTAAGGTCGATACTCTTCACCCTCCTATAGAAATTATACACAAGGCAACCAAAGATCCAAGACTTCCTTACAATCAACAAAATTTAAGACCTAATTTTTTTAAACTTGACTACGGCCTCACTTGTAAGTCTCTTAGTGAGGTAAATTGGTGCAAAACTTTTGAAGGCGTCGATGATGTTAACCAGATGTTGCCTGTTCTCTACGATGAAATCCATAAAATTGTCAAGTTACAAGCCCCTAATATGCATCAAGCTAAAGTAAAGAAATATCCACCTTGGTTTAACAATATTTTAATTAAGACTTTGAAAGAGAAGGAGAAAATTAGAATCCGCTACAAAATATACAAAAACCCTAGAGACCGTATTGAGTTCAAATTACTGAGTAAGCGGTGCTCACACTTAGCTAGAGACAGTTATAATACATACTTAAAAAACATCGAGATTGACATCATGAACAACCCGACTCGATTTTGGGCCTACATTAAAGACAAGAGAGGGGGCACCAGCACTTTTCCGGCTACCATGACTGACGGCACTACAGTGACATCAGATATTCCAGGGATTTGCGAAATGTTTGCTTCACACTTTTCCATTAATTTTAATGAAACTTGCAAAACAGGACGCGCCCAGTTACCAGACTTTCTACAGAACTTGAAAATCAATAGCCAGACACTTACCATTCCTGAGATAAATCGCGAGAATTTACTAAATAAACTGGAGGCGTTGGACATTAAAAAGGGCGCCGGCCCTGATGGTATTCCACCAATATTTATCGTCAAATGCGCACATGCTTTATTATCACCTTTGTTGCAAATTTTTAACAAGTCTCTTAGTACAGGCGTCTTTCCTGACCTTTGGAAAGTTGCAAAGGTTGTACCGATCCATAAAAATGACGATACCGATAATGTCAGTAATTATAGACCAATCTCCATCTTGTCATCCTTCGCAAAAGTTTTGGAATCAATGATTTGTCCCTACTTTCAATCACATTTCAAGCAATATTTGAGTAATTCCCAGCATGGTTTTGTAAGGGCAAGGTCAACATGTACAAACTTAGTTACTTTCACAGACACATTGGCTGGTGCTATTGATCGCGGCAAACAAGTTGATGTTATATACACCGACTTTAGCAAAGCTTTTGATCGCGTTCCACATGACATACTTTTGCTTAAACTTTCTGCGTATGGAATTACTGGCAATCTCCATGCCTGGTTAAAATCCTATTTACAAAACCGTAAATATTTTGTAGCAGTCAATGGTTCTCAATCATCCACCTATATTGCAAGTTCGGGAGTGGCGCAAGGTTCTCATTTAGGCCCGGTTTTGTTCAATGTATTCAGTAATGATATTCCACAGTGTATGAAGTTCTCTCAGTGTTACATGTACGCTGACGATGTAAAGCTATGCAGAACAATTGACGCAGATTATGATACTGCCCCACTTCAAAGTGATATTGACTCACTTGTCTCTTGGTGCAAAGACAATGGGATGGTCTTAAATATTAAAAAATGTTATCATGTAAAATACACAAGAAAGCAGTCACCTGTACAGTCAGTATATCGAGTTGGTTCAACTGTAATACAGGAAGTTCGTCAAATTAAAGATTTGGGAGTCGTATATGATAGCAAGCTCACATTCGTTCCTCATTTCGAAAATATTATCAAAAAGGCATCAAGAATGATGGGGTTCGTTCTTAGAAATGTTAAAGAATTTAAGCATTACGGCACCAAAATATTATTATATAACTGTATGGTACGTAGTATTTTAGAGTATTGTAGCACAGTGTGGCGTCCTCACTACGCTACACACAACTTAAGGATAGAAAGAATTCAGAAACGATTTCTTTGGCATCTAGCGTATTCCTCTGGAATCGCCAAAACAATGCGATCCTATGAAGCCAGACTATGTCACTTCAGAATGCTATCTTTAGAGAAACGCAGAGTTATTACAGATGCCACCTTTCTGTACAAAGTACTTCGGTGCATAATAGACTGTCCCCAGTTGCTCAAAAAATTTCAATTCAGGGTCCCTGCTAGATACCCTCGTTCTGCTATAACGCCGTTGCATCCACCACTCTGCAGAACAGTTCTTGGTGCAAGCTCCACCATTCCTCGTCTCTGTAAACTTCTTAATAGCTATAGCGACCTGATAGACGTATATTTTGACACTCTTACCAAGTTCCGCAAAACATTAAGCGAGAATATTTAAATTAATATATGTATTGTAATTTGGCTAGCATTAAATTTATTTATTAGTTTATGGATAAGTAAATTAATATATTGTAATTGGCCAGCATTAAATTGTTATTGATTAGTTTAGGTAAATTAATAATTATTATGTAATAGTGCATGAGGTGCTTACCTATAAGAAATTGTTGCATTAAGCTTTAAATCACGTGTGTATGATATATTTATTAGTTTTTTTAAGTGTAAACAGTTGTTGGTGAGCCTAGAATAAATAAATAAATAAATAAACATCTTCGCTCCCCCCCCCCCCCCCTGCGCGTCTGCCTCGTGGTGCAGATTCTGGGCCCACGAGGAGGATTCTGCGCGGGATTGTACACCCCGGGGATGTTTTAGTGGGTAGGACCCCACTCTGGGGGAGATTCCCACACACCCCTCGTCGGTCCTCCCCGGGATCGACGGGGATAGTCCATAAAGGATTTTTACCCCGGGCACCAAAAAAAAAAAAGGGTTTTGGTATCAAGCTTTCCATCTCTTGCGGCCATGTTTACGACCTCGTCATTTTCTATTTTCGCTCTTTCGACACCCTCAGGATATAATGGGGTGGGGTCGCAATGTATTCTAAAATCTCCACACGGAAAATCTTACAATACTATCGCGACGCAATATAGTAAAATCGCAGTTCCCGAGCTAATCGGTCACTTCCCTTTAATATGGTTGAGGAGACCGATGGCTGTCACATGCGTTATACTTGTGAACAGGTGCTGCTGTTTGGGGTTGGTCGGCTCACTGGACCAAGGAAGATTTAATTTTATTTCATTAAAGTTTGTTTTGTTTTGTTTTAATATTCAGATTTCAGCTGACGCCTTCCAGATTCGATTTAACAGTTTGTTTTAAGGAATTGGAAATGTTGGGTAAATATATACATATTAGATTATGAATAGGACCGCAAAGTAATAAAAAAGAAAAAATGACAAGCCCTCTGAGTTTCTTGCCAGTTCTTCTCAGCAGTGGTCGCGTTCCGAACTGGTGGTAAAGAATATTACTTTGCATTGTATAAAATTTTATTAATATGTTGACAATTTGTAAGTGTCCATTGTGTCCTATGCAAAATAAATTATTTGACTTTGACTTTGACTTTTAATGATTACATTCGAATTACTTAATATGTCTGCCCACGATATAGAGGTCAGTTGCTAACCTGTTCTTGATATAACCTGTCTTACTTCCTCCAAATAACCGACCCTGACATATGGTAATCGGGCTGAAGTGAAGAAGGATCCTTGGTAGTGCCCTTGGAATATAAAATTTATAGTTACAGGCATAGAGTTGATAAGTGATAGTAAGTCTTTTTAAGCTCCTTGGTACGTTCAGCCCAGCCCAACTCGGTGTCACATACTACTGTGTAATCTACAGTATCTATTAGAGAATTTTTGACAAGATATTTTTTCAAGTCAAAAAATCTCTAGTGACCATTTTGATTAAAGAATTTAGATTTAAAAAAATAATCATCTATACTAATATATAAAGCTGCAGCGTTTGTTTGTTTGTTTATTTGTTTGTTTGTTTGTTTGAACGCGCTAATCTCAGGAACTACTGGTCCGATTTCAAAAAATCTTTCAGTGTTAGATAGTCCATTTATCGAGGAAGGTTATAGGCTATATTTTATTTTCAAAAGAATTAGGAATCCGTATGAAAATTGCGATTTTGTAAACCAAGGTGTAAAATCGAAAACCTATTTATGCGTGCGCTGAAAAAACTATTGACAATAGATCAAAATGATGTACTACGGGTTTGTAGGTCTTATAAACATCTACAAAAAAGTCCGCGAGAGCACATATCTAACTATCATAGTTTAGTCACAATAACCGATCTTATGTTCATAAAAAATATGCACGGGTTCGAAGCCCACGCGGGCGAAGCCGCGCGCAAAAGCTAGTAATTTATAAACATCAATAGAGTGATTGAGTAAACACTAAATAACACAAATTGCTTTATACTTTATCGGACGCCTCTATGTCTTATCTAGACCCTATATATTCTTTTGCTATTTATTAAATAATTTATTATAAAATACAACTATTTACATACCTACCCATCGTTCGGACCCGTTTGTCTTGATGCCGATATTGAAATTACGTTTTTTCGTTCGGTCTCGAGATGTGTGCGCATAAAAAACCAACACTAGAAATATTCCGTCGTCGGTTAATAATAATTAATTATGCGGTCGTTAAACTCGTTTTTTTATAGGTTAGTATTTTGTGTGTTCAACATATTGCGTGGTTGAAAGTGAGCAATTTGTAGCTCTGTATTTGCGAAAAAACTCTTGTCTATAGGTTTTAATGATCTGTTAAGTGTTCTTATTTGCTAAAGGGGCATTATTGCGCCACTAAGAATTTTGTAGGATGAGAGCAGTGCCGAATTAACCACGTAGCAAGAGTAGCAATTACCTACTACGGACACCGCGCGAAAGGGGGCCCCGCATATTTAAACCCACTCATCTCTGCCTGAGCGTAATTTTTTCAGTGAAACTTATTAAGATGTGGTATTTATTTATTTATTTAAACACACACCAACTGCATAATTACCTAATTACAATTCATTGGAATATACGGTCTATTATAATACATATCATATCAGCAATTATACAAATTATAGGCATGCTATAGCATAATAATAGTTGTGTTAATGAGACAATATAATTAATAATAAATTAAAGAAAAGAATTACAATTTATATGTACTTATGTATTAATTACCCACAAAAGTGTAACCTATAGGTAGCAAATATACGTATTGAGTATTGAATTGTGTTTTTACCACTATATACTAAAGAACACCTAGCAGATCAAGGGCTCTTTGAAAGAATTTGCTATGGGCCCCGCTATGGCGCTTGCTTAATCCGGCACTGGATGAGAGTTGTACATTTATATTATACTAGCTTTTGCGCGCGGCTTCGCCCGCGTGGGCTTCGAACCCGTGCCTTTTTTGTAGATCTTTATAAGACCTACAAACCCGTAGTACATCATTTTGTTCTATTGTCAATAGTTTTTGCAGCGCACGCATAAATAGGTTTTCGATTTTACACCTTGGTTTACAAAATCGCAATTTTCATGCGGATCCCTAATTATTTTGAAAATAAAATATAGCCTATCACCTTCCTCGATAAATGGACTATCTAACACTGAAAGATTTTTTGAAATCGGTCCAGTAGTTCCTGAGATTAGCGCGTTCAAACAAACAAACAAACAAACTCTGCAGCTTTATATATTAGTATAGATGTTATGGATGAGAGTTGTACATTTATATATTATATTATACATTTAGTTGGTCTTGGTAGATTCGTTGAAGATGTTACAGAACTTAGGTTACGGACCTATCTGATAATATTATTTTTGACTTTATTAAATACTAGTGGCCCGCCCCGGCTTCGCCCGTGCAAAGCGGGGGTGTGTTATACATATAAACCTTCCTCGTGAACCACTCTATCTAATAAAAAACCGCTTCAAAATCCGTTGCGTAGTTTTAAAGATTTAAGCATACATAGGGACGTACAGAAAACATCGACTTTGTTTTATACTATGTAGTGATGATACATGTTCCTTTTTTTACCATTGAGCAGGACTAATTTGTCTTTGTTTTTTTTTATATCGAGTATAAAGGACCTTCGTAGTCAGAATCATCAATTACTTAGATTTTGTATAATGGTTTAGAAGTTTGGAATTGTAAATGTGAGCATTACGTAGTCACCGCATATATATACCCTAACATATAAACAAGCAGTTGAGTGTATGTCATGCTCGCTTAAAGGTCATACTGGTGGTGTCGTGTGTGTCGAGCGGGTCCTTCGGTTCCCTAAAATATGGTTGAGCTGGGGGATGGCTGACACATGTGTCATGCTCGTGATCGGGTGCCGCCAGTTGGGGCCGGTCATCCCTCAACTGTTATTGACATACCTACATAGTTTTGTATTGATCTCCTGGACACTTCTGTTGTGCAATATGTTACATTGTCCTCACATCTTAGCTTAAAATAAACACGAAATCAATGTAACCCAATCAGATGTTTGTAACAGAAAATATGATAAAAAGAGTGTCCATGGAGTTTCTTGTCTGTTCTCTCTCCATAGGATCTACTTTTTGGAACAAGCAACTAGATAGCTAACTTCACTTTGGCCGTTCGAAAACACCTGTAAATAGGTTAAATGGAAATAAATGATTTGAGTTTGGACATTAGGTCTTTAGGAACTTATGGTGATACATGGAAGAAACATTGTGTCACCAACCCATCCTATCTTGAGGGTCTTTCAATATTCTCGACTCATTGATGAGAGTTGTGGAGATCCGGAGTGGAGATTTGATTATGTTAAAATAAAAATCTATGTGTCACTTGATCTATCTTTGGTTGGTTCTGATGGTGTGTTTGGAGACTATTTTAACGTTTTTATTTTGTCCACAGGTAAAATCTATGTATAGCCGAGAAGGACTCTCTTCGGTATGGTGGACATAATGCCAGCAAAGCTATACGTCGAAACGTATTGCACACATGGTTCGTCTAGAAACTCCAATCTGGCTGTCCCAAATAGTCTTAAGGAAGCTATATTTATCGAAATGAAATAAATATAGATAGATAGATAACTCTTTAATGTACAAAAAAAAACCCACAATAGTAACAACTTACGATAATATACATTTTTAAGACACTTGTACAATAGGCGGCCTTATCGCTAAAGAGCAATCTCTTACAGGCAACCCAGACAAGGAGTTCTCTAAATATAAGTACATTGTGGGACGTTTCAGAATTTAGCTAAGTAATAATAAACAAACAATATAGGTATAAACCCATCAATGGTTTCCACGCCGGCGGGGATCTTCGATCGACACAAATCATTGTGCCACCCGCCTGACCAGAATGGCACAGTAGGCTACTTACTCTTTATGTACTGGAGGAGGCCCGACTCAATGGTGGGTTAGAAATGGGCAGAGTAGTAGTTTTTTTTCAAAGCTGTAACGTCTGCATTAAATTGAAATTCAAATTCAAAACTCATTTAATCAAGTTTGCTCATTAGAGCTCTTTTGACAAGTCAAACAACAAAATAATATTTAATTTAAAATTTACCATCTACCACCGGTTCGGAATGCAGCTCTACAGAGAAGAGCCGGCAAGAAACTCTGTAGTTGCTCTTTTTAGATCGCCATTTTTAGGTACAAGGCCGTGATAAGACAGTTGGTGAGAGCAAACGCGCGCAATAGTCGCAAAGGGCCAAACATCAGCCAGATCTAATCAACAATACTAACCTTCTAATACCCGAGCCAACCGACCCTCAGCAACGGCACCTGTTCACAAGCATGACGCATGCGGCAGCCATCGCTCTCCTCAACCATAATTGCAGGGAAGAGAACGACATTAGGTTAACCTGTATCGCGGGGCAGTTTACAAACATGAAATTCACGAAAACAAATGACACCCAGACTCAGAGCAAGTGCCTATGGTTTACACAAAGACACTTGCCCGGTCCCGGAATCGAACCCGGGACCCTGTGATCTAAAGGTGGCACATCCAACCCAATTTTTTATCAGGGCGTCCTTCTTTTACGGCTAGTTTATAGGCCTTGTAATTTCCTTTTGTCGGCGCTTACGACAACCTCAGGAAGCAATGAGATGGTGACACTCTGTATCCTAAATCCGTCACCACACGGAATAAAATACCATACATCATCATCACTTTCATCACTACATAGTATAAAACAAATGTCGTCTGTCCGTCCCTAAGTAGGTATGCTTAAATCTTTAAAACTACGCAAAGGATTTTGAAGCGGTTTTTTAATAGATAAAGTGAGTCAAGAGGAAGGTTTATATGTATAATAAATACATAATATTGTAGAGAAACACTGATGAATTTAGTTGTTCATCATTGCACCCGTGCGAAGCCGGGGCGGGTCGCTAGTAACTTATTATAATTTAAAACCAACTAACATAGCTAATACTAACTACTCCTGAATGCACACTTATACATTACTGTAGCGTAATTAGCGACTCCAATTTCACCTAGTTGACACATTCCGTATGTCAACAAATTGGTGAGGAAAATCATCTACTAAGGTAAATTGATTTGAACTTATTAAGGATAATATAATTAGGGTTGCTTCTTGAAAGTAAATCTTTGAAGTGACCTATTCCAACTAAATCCGCAAGAGAAAAAAGCTTGAATCGAATCCCTGTGTTAACCCATCTGGCCTGTGTGGCACAGTAGGCTTATTGCCCTCCGTGTAATTTGGAGGAGACCCGACTCAGCACTGGGTCACGTATGGGCTGAGAAGACTGTATAACCTGTATACCTGATTGGTATATAGTTAAACTAGCGACCCGCCCCAGCTTCGCACGGGTGCTATTATGCAGTTGTATTATTTAAATAAACATTCCTCTTGAATTCTATCTATTAAAAAAAACCGCTTCAAAATCCGTTGCGTAGTTTTAAAGATTTAAGCATACATAGGGACGGACAGACGACAGCGACTTTGTTTTATACTATGTAGTGATGATGATAGTGATAAGTTGATTTATTTCATAATCTGATTTGCTGTAGGAACTTATTAACTCCCGACAAAAGGGTGTTATAAATTTGACTTGTTGGTCTATCCATGGCATCGTAGCTATCATACAAGTGAAGTTTTATTATGGTGCAGTTTTCTTAACTTGAAAGCATGATATCAAAACCCGTTCAACCAAACTAGACAATTTTAAGGAACACCCCTAAAATTATAAATTGTCGTTCAGTATATTAAGAAAAATAAATAATTTATAATGACTTAATTTTGTCAACCCTAAACAATACAGGTCAATTCTTGTTAGTAAATGTGCGTATAATATTAAATTGTAGTTTTGCACAATAGTAAATTAATATTCAGTTTCTTTATTTGATCACGTAGCTGGTAATCTAATAAAAAAATCTATTTACGCACAAAAACTATTTCTTCTTCTTCAAATTTAATTTGCTTGTAGATTGAATAGAATAGACCAATTATGGCGTTCACTATCGTCAACACATTGTTTTTCCCGCTAATGTGTTACATAACTTTTTTTTAAGTTGCAGTCGCCATTCCTAGTACGGTTCGAGGTCTTTTTATCTTTACGATGACTGTAAATTAACTTTAATTGGAAGATGTTGCAAAAAATGTCATTCGATCGACCCCGCCAAATGATGTTCCGATATGCAACTACGCAAGTGTAATGGCGGGCGAAATATATCACAATTAAAAGGGTTCTGCATACATTAAATTATAAAAAATATAAAGTCTCATATCACATCTGAGCATGACATGATTACGTGTGGTGACAGATTGACTGCCTCGTTGGTCTAGTGGTTAGATGTGCCGCCTTTGGATCAACGGGTCCCGGGTTCGATTCCGGGGTCGGGCAAGTGTCTTTGTGTAAACCAGAGGCACTGGCTCGGAGTCTGGGTGTCATTTCTATTTATAATATGTATGTAAAAAAAATGTATATAAGTAGTTCATCATCCATCTCGTTACCATAACACAAGCATTAAGTTGCTTAGCTTGGGACGAGATGGCGTTGTGTGAAATGTCCAAGGATAAAAAAAAAAGATTTAGAATACACAGTGTCGCCACCCCATATCAGCCTAAGGGGGTCGTAAGAGCCGACAAAAGGAAATAAAAAAGCCACAAATCTAGCCGCAAGAGGGAGAAAACTTGGTACGAAACCCTATGCAAAAACCTGCCTAGCCAGCTTGGGCTTGGCTAATTAGTCTCTAATTGGTTGGAGGACGCCTGAGTCAGCAGTAGTTCATGTATCGGCTGGGAAGAAGTACAATCTGAGCTCACAAGAGATCAATGTTTGCGATGTACACGGGTAAATTTAAAGCCTGTGATGAATTATCATAACCTTTATTTCAGCAACAGGGAACCTTGTTGACAAGGACTTCCACTACAACCGGTCCGATTATACCGCGTTGGTCACTTCCCTTTAATATGGTTGAGGAGTTCGATGGCTGTCACATGCGTTATACTTGTAAACAGGTGCTGTTGTTTGGGGTTGGTCGGCTCACTGGACCAAGGACTCTTTATTCAAGTTTATTTGGTATTGTTTAAATATTCACGTTTCAGTTGACGCCTTCCGGAGCCAATAGAACAGATTTTTATACGGAATTGGTTGGGAAAATAAATATTATTATTATTATTAACTCAAAAACGTACAGCATAAACACAGCATTAGACTGATATTGAGATTGTCACAAGATACAACGGTGTTTTATCATCTCCATTTAACACTCCACACCTGTATCGCCAACAACCGCCTACATGCAAAAGATCAAACCTTCCAACAAGCTATCCGTTCTAATGACGCTAAGGAACTCTAAGCAACATTGTAGCGATTTGCAATCGTTACCAAGCGGACCTACTCTCGTTCTCAAGATACGGACAGGTCAAGTCAGATCTCTGACGCGATACATTTTATCTATTGATATTTTTTAGCCTATACCCCAAAATGGCGGCTCATAAAAATCTGTCACGTGTTATACAATGTATTAGTAGCCCGCCAAAGCACAAAAATATGGAGCGTCAATTGGTTGGAAGTCACGTGGTGGCTTAATAATTGCAAATCGGCGGGAAAATTCGTTCCATCACATTAATTACGGTAAGGTTCAGAATTCATCGTTATTTTACAATCAAGAGAGGTAGTTTACTAGTTTACTTTCATTGTTCAGAAAAATACGGTTGTCAGGATAATCATCATAATTTCAGCCCTTATATTATCTACTACTGAGTCGGGCCTCCTCCAAATTCATGTAGGGAAATTAGCCTATTGTGCCACGCTGGCAAGACGAGTTGGCACAGGATTTGTATCAAGTAAGGGGTTGTTCCTTCTCTTCGGGCTAGGCAGTCTGTCTCGTCGGATCGACGGCGGGTCGGCGACGGTGAAGGCTGTCCGCACCCACCTGGATCGCTGGCTGTCTCGGTGGCATGGGACTCTGTCCTACAGATTGGTGCAGATGCTTACCGGGCATGGCTGCATCGGTAAGTACCTGCACCAAATCTGCTGGGCTGGGAGGCCATGGCCTCCTTCAGCGAGGACATTATGTCGCCGAAGGAGGCGGCGGAGCGGGTCAGGGAGGAGGATGCTCTGGCTGACCCGCGCTGAAGATGGACGCGGGGGAGGAGGAGGTGACTCACTCCCCATCATGCCTCCTGCCTCCGCTATAGAGGCCGATGGTGAGTCGGGGGACCCGCCACCGATGATAGCCTCACTGACTGAGGGCGTCCCAGTTGCTCGGAACGCTGCCCACTGATAGTCGCTTGCCCGCGTAGCGTGCACGCCGTCGGGCCATCATAGTGGAATACGTTTACGTGAACCTGTGGCGCCCCAAGCGTGTCGTGTGAGGGTATACCGCTAGGGTTTAGTGAGTAGACGAGTAGTTTCCGGTATCGCACATAATCGCCGGCCCCACCATCGAGGGGCGGTGGTATGCATAAAGCATTTCCCCAGCGAAACCAAAAAAGGTGGGCTGCCTCTTGCGTTAGAATAATATTCGATGACATTTTTAATTTCTAAAACAAAATGTCCTAAATATAAACGAAGTACTTTTTTGCTTTCTCAGTTCCATTTGTTAACTCCGTAGTTAACTTACTTCTGTGGTAATAATATCGTAGTCGGTTAAATTAAATTGTATCACACGACAATATGTTTGTCTCGCATGATAATTTCGGCAAGGTCATGATATGACGTACTTAGCTTAGCGATAAGTTGTGTTTGTAACTGACCTATGCGTAGTTTCGGAATGCGCGGCCACGTGGCGTTGAATTGACATGCGCCGCCATTTTATTACGTCAATGCTTTGTTCTTTATGTACTACATACTCGTATTATAGTATTAACAGGCCCGGCAACGCGTTTCTGTGGCTGTTTGTTATATTACATTCAACATTACCGTACATTAATTTAACTTTTAACAAAGCGCCATCTATTGAATACTTACTTAATCCAGTCAACAGATATCGCCATCTTTTAGAATCGTTTGGAGCTAACATACAATTGTGACTGTCAAATAATTTGCAATAAAATAATATTGCATGTTGTTCATCAAGTCCATAATTTGTGAGTAATATCGGACCTCCTCCGTGCCTCGGAGGACACGTAAAGCCGTTGGTCCCGGGTGCCATTTAACCATCTATGGCAGTCGTTACACGTACTCAGTACCGTAAAAAAGGACAGTTGGCCTAAATATGTCATTACCGGTATTCCAACTAGGGCAGATGGCAATCACTCCATGTAAATCTGTGTCGAGCTGTGTGCTTTTCCAACCATCACTATTATCACTACATAGTATAAAACAAAGTCGTTGTCGTCTGTCCGTCCCTATGTATGCTTAAATCTTTAAAACCACGCAACGGATTTGGATCATTGATAATGATTGAAGGAAGAGGATGGTTTATATGTATAATACATGCATAATTGCACCCGTGCGACGCCGGGCTGGGTCGCTAGTTATGGAATAAAACTGGATTGGTGATACCATATTATGTAACTAAACAATTAAAATAATATATGTTAACTATATTTTCCGTGAACATTTGATAAAAGATCGTGACTTTGGTGAGTGATGGCAACCATGCCAGGCGTTGATAAGGCTGGTTAAGAGATAAGATAAAATACGACATATCTTTAATACGGCATATTATTTTTACGCAGTGCGTAAAGAATTTTAGTAGACTTAGGACTTTGGGGTAGGACTAGATTCTTGAACTGTCATGTAGTCTTCCCACTTGATTTTTTATTACCAGCATGTTTACCAGCCCCAAAGGGACTGGAGGGCTATGCTCGGAGTTTGAATCAGAAGTCCTCGTCCTCGTGTGGCGACCGCGTTCCGGAAAACGCAGTGCTGGTAGGCCTCAAACACGGTAGACCGACAACCTGTTTAAGGTCCCTGGAAATCGATGAATGCGGGCGGCTCAGGACCAGGGTTCATGAAAATCCTTGGGGGAGGCCTATGCCCAGCAGTGGCAACTTTTTTCTGAAATTATGCTGATGATGTATACGGAACAATTGCCGTCTGCTCTCCAAGACCCATCTTGTCAAACTACCTGGTTGACATGGTAGTTATTTAGTTGGGCCCGCTTTAAGTTTTCGCGTTACCAACTAAGTGTGGTCACTACCAAAAATGTTAAAATAAATCGGATATCAAGTCCTGGCGTACTGATGGATTTACGTCTTACAACTAACCTCCTTTGAGCTTGGGGGGGGGGGCTCAAAGGAGGTTAGTTGTAAGATAATTACTGGTCAATCATTCAGTAGAACCAGGCCTAATTTTACCAGCAGATTAATTTCATGTTTGTAAAAAATACATTTATCTTTTAAAACAACACAACAAACTTGTAGGTGTCACAGAATACAACTAACGGAACTTATGTTTTTTTTAGAACGAAAACCCTGCTCTAGGTATAAATCGGAATCGCCGGGGCAGATTACTAATATGAAATTCACAAACATAAATGGCACCCAGTCTCAGAGCAAGTGCCTCAGGTTTACAGAAAGATACTCTACCTCGAAATCGAACCGGAGAGTCGAGAGATGTTGACTGCCTTGTTGATAACAAGGCAGTCAACATGTAGTTATACAACGTGTTTTATTTTTTATACCATAACTCTAAAGTTATATTCTATGTATATGTAAAATCACTATCACTACATATTATAAAACAAAGTCGCAGTCGTCTGTCCGTCCCTTAAATCGTTAAAACTACGCAACGGATTTTGAAGCGCTTTTTTTAATAGAGTGATTCAAGAGGAAGGTTTTTATGTATAATCCATCCATAATATTGTAGAGAAACACTCATAAACTTAGAGGTTCAGCATTGCATCCGTGCGAAGCCGGGCGGGTCGCTAGTTATACAATAAGTTCTAAAATATGTCCTCGAAAAAATCATCAAGCATAATTAAATTAGTCTGTCACTCATAATTAAAGCTAAGAAAATGCGACTTTATAATTTTTACGAAAAATTATTTAAGATGAATAATCACGAATTATTTTCCATGACAAATTAAACAAAAAAAAAACATTATGTCAGTTGATTTTTTGATATAATCTCATTCATCATACCCTTGCTTGACTCCGTCGAAGCCTGGGCTGTTCTTGAATCCCTTCAGCGATGCCAAGTGGACTATCGTTACATCCAAGTGTTGAGATGTCTTTACGATGAGGCCTCTATGTGTGTCCAAGTACAGGACCAGCGTACTAAACCTATCCAACTGTGCCGAGGAGTGAGACAGGGGGATCTCATATCCCCGAAACTGTTCGCAAGCGCTTTGGAGGATGTGTTTAAGACGCTGGACTGGAAAGACAAGGGCATTAACATAAATGGCCAGTACATCTCACACTTGAGATTTGCAGATGACATAGTCCTAATGGCGGAATCGCTGGAGGAGCTGCAACAGATGCTGACCAGCTTAGCATCAGCCTCGCGACGGGTGGGTCTCGGCATGAATTTGGATAAAACCAAAATCATGATGAATGATCACATTCATCCGAGACCTATCGTTGTGAATGGCCGTCTTGTTGAAGCTGTTTCAGAATACACATACCTCGGGCACATTTTGCAATTAGGTAGAAGCAGCTTTGACAGGGAGGCCAAGAGGAGGATCCAGCTGGGCTGGGCAGCATTTGGAAAACTTCGTCGGGTCTTCTCGTCGCCCATCCCGCAGAGTTTGAAAACTAAAGTTTTCGACCAGTGCGTCCTACCCGTCATGACCTACGGCGCCGAGACGTGGACACTCACGGTGAGACTAGTCCACCAGTTTAAAGTCGCTCAGCGTGTTATGGAGCGAGCTATGCTTGGAGTTTCTCTGAAGGATAGGCTCCGTAATGAGATTATCCGGCAGAGAACCAAAGTCACCGACATAGCTCAGAGAATTAGCGGACTGAAGTGGCAGTGGGCTGGTCATATCTGTAGAAGAACCGACAACCGCTCGGGTAGACAAGTTCTTGAGTGGAGACCGCGAATCGGCAAGCGTAGTGTGGGACGGCCCTCTGCTAGATGGAGCGACGATCTGCGAAAGGTTGCGGGCAGCAGCTGGATGCGTCAAGCTGAAGACAGGGCGCTATGGCGCTCTTTAGGGGAGGCCTATGTCCAGCAGTGGACTAATGTGGGCTGATGATGATGATCATACCCTAGTTATGGGACATAAAAAACAGGTATTATACGCCGCAGAAGTTTAAGCCAATCTATACTAATATATAATCTATACTAATATATAAAGCTGCAGAGTTTGTTTGTTTGTTTGAACGCGCTAATCGCAGGAATTACTGGTCCGATTTCAAAAATTCTTTCAGTGGTAGATAGTCCATTTATCGGGGAAGGTTATAGGCTATATTTTATTTTCAAAGGAATTAGGGATCCGTATGAAAATTGCGATTTTGTAACCCAAGGTGTAAAATCGAAAACTTATTTACGCGTGCGCTGCAAAAACTATTGACAATAGAACAAAATGAAGTACTACGAGTTTGTAGGTCTTATTAAAATCTACAAAAAAGTCCGCGAGAGCACATATCTAACTATCATAGTTTAGTCACAATAACCACTCTTATATTCATAAAAAAAATGCATAGAGATAAGCACGGGTTCGAAGTCCACGCGAGCGAAGCCGCGCCCAAAAGCTAGTGTCATATAAAATCCTTACATTTTATGCCAATCCGAGAATGATTTAAAAGGCTTATTTTTCCTACACAAAATTTGAGGATATTTGGTATCCTCCAATTTTCAGCAATCCTTTTCTTTATTGTTTTTTTAAACGATTTTAAATGATATCCTATGTTATGGCAAGTATTTTTAATACTAAACGGCCTTAAATCTAAGCATTATTGCACCTAGAAAGTTTGATTTTCGAAAGTCGAACATGGAACAAACTGAAATTTTGATTTGGCGATATAGATCGGTCAAGCGTGTATCGGAGCAGAGGTTAATTGCGTTTCGTTGTTACGCTGGAGATAACATATCAGTTCCAATATACGTTTGGTTGTTCGGTGCTTTCTTTATCCTTAATTACGATTTTGTCTGTAAGTCCTTCTGTGTTTGTGGCTGTACCGCTCGGAACATAAATAATGTTTAAAGTTAAGTTTCTGTAGATTTGTATATTGTGAAGTTCCAATTTAAAATTTAAATAGGTAACACCGCTCTTTTCCGTCGAGGGCTACAACGTTGTATTGTAGAAAACCAAATCTAAGGGAAATCTCAGACTGTAATTGGCGTCTAATTGAGATTATAGAGATATTGAGATACCAGATATGGGGATATCCGCTAACACATTCGGGCCTAATCTACTAATAATCACCATTAGTTATTGCCAAATATATTGGACAGCCAAGTATTTATTTGGTTTACAATTAAGTATGGCTGTATTTATTGGATGTACAGATTACGTGTGGTGACGGATTTTGATACATAGTGTCCCCATCGCATTTCATCCTGAGGGCGTCCGTAAGAGCCGTCAAAAGGACATAATAAGGCTGAAAACCTATCTGCAAGAGAGGGACAACTAGATACGAACCTATACTAAATCAATCACAATTCAGATATTTCACACGTATATGTGTATTTAACAAATGAAAACAAATGTTTTTTATTCGAATAAATTCTTGCGAATGCTTTCAAATAGTCAAAAGTTAAAATTAAACATAATTAAGTAATCATTTAGTTTTTACCACTGGTTCGGAATGGCATTCCACAGAGAAGAGCCGGCAAGAAACTCCATGGTTGCTCTTTTAAATAAAAGGGTTACAAATATGGTGGTACAAACAAGCTTCTGACAGATTAGAGATGTTATCAATGGAACTATCGACCTTCTCGTTATGGCTGGTTCGTTACACTCTGTAGAGTGCAAAACTACACTTTCTATTGTCTGTGCGCATGATGCGAGCACAACTTTTTTCCTTATACCATATTGGTCTTAGATGTATACCCTAGCCCACACGGCTGGGAGCTTTCTCTTGCGATTAAAAAATAATGGTTCAATCTCCGTATTGGTGAAAGCTGCTTATAATTCTCGAAGAGGTTTGTCAAGGCTACACAGAGCTACACTACAATTGAAATGATCTTTATTCAAATTTTCAAATTGATTTAGTACCAATTCTAATCCTACTGTCGAACAGGCAACGGCCTGAGATTAAGCGGCTCGAGCTCATGTTATTAAACATATCATGGAAAACAATGTAATTTTGCTAGTTTATATTTACAAATGCAAGCTTACTGGAAATAAATATACAAATTTAACTTTATTTTGCGTGTTTCTCCCATCTTGCGAACTTGCTGTCACTGTTTGTAAACAAATCAAAGTTAAAAAAAAAAAGCAACTGCTGAGTTTCTTGCCGGCTCTTCTCTGTAGAGCAGCCTTCCGAACCGGTGGTAGTTTCAGCGTGAATGTGAGTGGACACAGGGATTGTGAGCGATCAAGAGAGATGGAGTGATTGTAGGAGTGAGGAATTGTGTATGAAAGGTGTGAATGTAGGTATGACGACTGTAGGTGTGTGTGGGTGGAGGCTACCACTAGTGTAAGATGATAATGGTATTTATAAATATGACGATTTATAAGAGTTTTGTGATGAAACCTACGTAAATAAAGTTCCTTTTAATAATAATAATCATTTATTTCAGGCATAGACCCATATTTATCATACATTATATATATTTATTACAAATTACTTAATATTACTTATAAATTAAATTTAAATTTTTTTTTTCTTTTTTTTAGTTTGAGTTTGAAAGTACTGCTGACATACAACTCGTCGTACAATATCAGCCTCGTGTTATATTTTTTTACGTTGGCAATACTCATGGATACTCTACCGCTTAGCGCCAGCCGGGTTCTGTGGGAATCCGTGGCGCGGAAAGATGGTAGTTGCGAACCAACCTACCCACTAAAACCAACGGAGTCCCTCAACTGCCAGAAACAGGGCCACGGCTTTTGCTCCCCGTCTAGAAAGCATGCTGCACCACCCTAGGTGCATTATCCGCTAGGCTAGTATAGGCTATGAACTCCTGCGGGCCTCCAGGTAGGTAATCAGGGGAAATCCGTCACAGTTTATTGGAGACCCTGGGTTGGACGATGTCATGCCACCTGCACCGGGCATGACACCGTGGGCGCATCACGCTCTAAGAGATTGATGCTGCTGATTGCTGCAGCCCAGCGCACACTGACCTCACGGAGACACACTCGGGACCCACAAAGCAGGCGGCGCAGGACGGTGCACTGGGAGGATGTTTAGTGGGTATGGGGACGCCGGTCATATGTTTGAGACCTATACACCACACACTGGCCTTCCCCAGGCCGCCCGGCCGCTGTAAAAAATCCATATAGGTTTTTACCCTCGCAAACAAAAAGTCCGTGTGGTGACGGATTAAGAATACATGGGGTCACCATCCCATTCCATCCTGAGGGTGTCGTAAGAGTTGACAGAAGGAAATGACGAGGCCAATAACATAGCTGTAAGAGAAGGAAAACTTGATACGAAACCCTGTGCCAACCCGTCTGTCCAGCGTGGCACAGTAGGCTAATTACCCTCTTTGTAGTTGGAGGAGGCCCGACTCAGCCGTGGGTTATTTAAGGACTGAGAAGTAAACAAAAAGGCTACGGACTCCACGTTACTCTGCTAACACAATTATTTGTCTTTGCCTAGCATAGTTATTCCATGCGTACGCGCAAGACTTGTCATTTTAGATTTCAAATATAGAATATGCTATTCGTCAACCGTCGGGGAATCCGGAAGTCGGTTGCATTTTTCAGCATTAAATTAGTTATAAATGTATGCTGCCACATGTTTTGGCAAATGTCGGAAGTTATAAGTCAGTTTTTTATGGCATCTGCATGGAATTAACGTAACGAAATTAATGAAACTCATATTTAATCCCAGTGTTGAGAAAAACGCGATTAATTTCAATTTTTCTTTTATCTTGAAGGAGGGCTTAGCGAATGTTCAGCGGAATAGACTTCAGCAGTAGTAGTGACAGTATGTATTTTAAATTCGTAAAAACACGGAATAAAATCGCTTCAATCGTTCAGTAGTACCAGGCACAAACTTACCAAACTTAGAGCCTCCCCCATTTCGTCGGTGGTAAATGGCAGTACCAAATCCATCAAGTCTCATTTTGCTCTTAGCTGACAGAATTTCGACAAAAATACACCCAGTTTTATACTCTAATACATTTTAATAGTTCACCGATCGACAGTAAAATCGGCGTTACCGTTTGTTTTGATCGGGTCGTTAAATGCCTTTGACCGGTCGGTTAAACAAACACGGTACTACGATGTAGGTGGCCAATAGTTTATGAGGGAGCGCTATATTGTATCTGTCTATCCGAAATTGGTCCGTTTAGTGACGGAATGAGAATGGGAGGCAAAACGTCCATGAGAAGATGGTGAATGAGTGTTCTGGTCTCGACCCTGCGAGAAACTTCGTAAACTTCTCAAGATAGCTGATGGATGGGCGAGGGAAGATCAGAAACCCTTGTGGCTTTTAGTATGCCTCGTGGATTATGTGACATGAGAGGCACGCGGTCTCGGGCTTGCTGCTGTGACCTTAGATTTCAGGGTTCTTCTTTCTCCACTCCAAGTATTACCAAGTAATTAATATAAAACTTTTTTTTTGGTGACGCTGGGAAATGCTTTGTGCATACCGCCACCCCGGGACGGGGTCAGCGATTATGAGGGCTTCCGGAAACTACTCGTCTACCCACTAAAGCCCCAGCGGTATCTTGCCATAACAACACGCTCGGGACGCCATAGGTTGGCGTAAACGCAGTCCACTGTGACGCCCCGACAATGATTACAATACCTTTTTTTTTTTTGTTTTCGCTGGGGAAATGCTTTATGCATACCACCGCCCCCCGAGGGAGAGGTCGGTGATTATGTGGGACTCCGACAAGGGTCGTCTACCCAAGAGTCGTTTACCCACTAAAACCCAAGCGGTATACCCTCACACGACGTCCCGGTACACTGGGACGCCCTCAGTCATCGAGGCTTTCGTCGGTGGCGGCTCCCCCGAACCACCACCGGCCTCCTAGGTGAGGGCAGAAGGGGCCCGCACCGTCACGAACCCCCCTCCCCCCCCCGCCACCGTCCGCGGCGCGGGTCAGCCGGAGCTCCCTCCCTTGCGACCCGCCCCGCTAATGATTACAATACCGGCGCTAAGCCCTTTTCCTACCAAAAATTGGAGAAGTTTTCCTACTAAATCCGGAATTCGGGAATATTTTATACCACTTAGCTTACGGCACGGTTAAGTGGTTACCCCAATCCTGTAAATGGTAAAAGCATGATGCTGCCGAGTGAGTGAGCTGAGTGAAAATGGATTCCATGAACCCTATGCTCCCCTGATAGAGCTATGGTGACATTACTCACATTCATGAACACAAAGATGCTGTTATTCGACTGGGTTATCTTTTGTCTTAAGAGAAGGAAACGACAAGACCGGTAGAGAGAGAAAGAAAACTTGATACGAAACGCTGTGCCAGGCGCCTGGCCAGCGTGACTCAGTAGGCTACCATGTAACCTTCCTTGTAATTGGAGGAGGTCCGACTCAGCAGTGGGTCATATATGGACTGAGTAGTAGTAGTGGTTCTATAAGGCTTTCCCAGTAGTGCATCTCCAGCGGGCGGGGCTTATTGCCTGCCTTAGGAAGTAGTTCCTTTTGTTGCCTCACACGACCTTCTGTTCGATTGTCATGTCCCGGGTTCGATTTCGGGGTCGGGCAAGTGTCTTTGTCTAAACCAGAGGCACTGGCTCGGAGTCTGGGTGTCATTTCTATCTATAATATGTATGTATTTACAAAAAAAAATGTATTTAAGTAGTTTATCATCCATCTCGTTACCATAACACAAGCATTAAGTTGCTTAGCTTGGTACGAGATGGCGTTGTGTGAAATGTCCAAGGATTTATTTATTTATTTATAAATGACCAACTACTGGGTCGGGCCTTCTTCAAATTCATGGAGGGAGATTAGCCTACTGGTTTGTATCAAGTTCTCCTTCTCTTTCGGCTAGGTGATCTGCCTCTTGCGACACCCACAGGGTGATATGGGTTGGAGACATTGTATATTCTAGATCCGCCAACGCTATATAAAGGCTACATTGTGATCAATAATGTCTAGAACGGGGAAGCGTCTTTGTTTTTTTTAACCTGACCTGCCGAAATGAGCAAACATGATTTAATTAATTTCGAATATAAAATATATATTTATCCAATATTACAGATAGCAACCCTATGTGTATTTGCGATATATCGACACCTGTCTATACCAACAGACGTTTCTGCTTGCCCTTTCAAAGGTTACATGCATGAAGATAGTTTGTATGCATTAAAACATTTTTATCGTAACGTAAATAGCGATACATCGTGTAAATATGACCGTAGGAGTATGCATTACGGTCGCCGGATGTGGCGCTTGCACCATACAAGCGCCCAGGGTTGGCACCACAAACACATACAGCCATCATCATCATAAACCCACTTTATACCTCGCTCGCTTTAAGAATGCAGTGAGCCATTATTGTACTAAAGTCACGTTCACAATTACCAGTTGAAGGTATACTTTTGAACGTAACGGCAATGTCATTTATCCTATAAATATATAAAACACATTTACTGACTGCATTATTATCGCGGACGGACTATAGTCCACTGCAGTCGTTACACGTAGTCAGAAGCGTGAAAATTGACAGCTGGACGAACCAATTGGGAAAAGACGAGGATGACCGAACTCTTGTCGAATTAAAATATCACAATCTATGAATAACGTGGATTTAGACATTTTCAACCCTAGTCTTACCGCATTTAAAACTAGAATTCGCAACATCCTGAAACAGACCTGTTAGCTACTTTCATTAACTATAACTTTTATTATGTTTTACAATGATATTATGTCAATACCTTTCTAAATTTGATGAAAACTAAACTGTTAGCTAGGAAGCTTTTACTTTAATTAACTTTAACTTTTATTATGTTTTATAATGATGTGTCAATGCCTTTTGGAATTTAATCTAGCCCATGCACCCACATATTTATATCTTATTATTTTTCTGATTATTTTCTGTTACATTGTCCAAATAAATAAATAAATAAATAAACAATCTTGTTTCAGGGGTATGGAATAAAAAGGAATTTATTCCATCCGTGTAGCGACGGATTTAGAATACATAGTGCCACCAATCCATTCCATCCTGAGGGTGTCGTAAGAGCCGACAAAAAAAATGACAAGGCTGGCCGCAAGAGAAGGAAAACCCTGTGCCAACCCGTCTGGTCGCCCTCCATTTAACTGGTCCTGGATGACCCAATGTTCTCATGAAACCCTTCCCACTACTCATAGTAGTAACTAGCGGCCCGTCCCGGCTTCGCACGGGTGCGATGTTACCCGCGGGTGACGCCGTGGAGCGAAGCTCGTCAAAAAAGCCTAAGTTACTCCTTATATCATCAGCTACCTATCAGTGGAAGTCCAGTCAAAATCGGTCTAGCCGTTCCAGAGATTAGCCGGAAAAACAGACAGACAAAAATAAAAAATAAAATTTGCTCTATGTGCTGTGTATACATACTTACGCATTTTGTAAAAAGTGGTTATTTTATTATTACAAACAGACACTCCAATTTTATTTATTTGTATTGATTTATTTCACACATATTAGGGTTGTGACTGACTCGTAATATTTAGGTGTAATGTGAACGGCTAGAACCCGAGTGTAACCCGAGCTAAGGAAGCACCTACTGACAGTAGGTTAAATGAAACACCAATGTCCCAGGTGCCAAGGCGCTGGGTACGACAGACGAAAGGAAAAAAAGAAGAGCAAATAATTACCATTCATTGCTAAAAAGGACACGGACTACAAGTCTGTGGTGTAGTAACAAAATAATTAAAAAAAAAGAAAACCCGAGTGTCAATATAGTGAATTGAGCGTTTGATGTATCCCGCTTTCTAGTTGTCGCCACCCCTAGGTGTGGACAGTGCTAAGTCATATCAATCGTCCTAACTGGGCCACAGTGTCAAGTGAAACCGTATTTTTTATCAGCACTGAATTAATATCTGGTTTATGATTAATAAGACGATTGATAGAGCATGTACGGCCTACCTACACGGCGAATGTTCTGTGAATACTATGCAACCCACTGCTAAGTCGGGCCACCTCCAGTTACATGGAGGGTCATTAGCCTAGTGTACCACGCTGGCCAGACGGGTTGGCACAGGGATTCGTATTTCGTCGGCTTTTACGACACCCTCAGGATGAAACGGGTGGTGACACTGTCTATTATAAATCCGGAGTACACGGACGAAAAGTTTAAAAAAACATAGTCTTCTACATATTTGTCAAAAAGAGAAGACTTGACTACTACTTCTCAGCCCATATGTGACCCACTGCTGAGTCCGACCTTTTTTTTTCTTTTCGCTTCATGCATACCCCCCCCCCGAGGGAGAGGTCCGCGAGGGCAGAAGGGGTCCGCTTCGTCACGAACCCCCCTCCACCCCTGCCTCCGTCCGCGGCGCGGGTCACCTGCATGGAGGTTTCAGCCTACTGTGCCACGGTGGACCCACGTCTTGCCACAGGCTTTCGCATCAAGTTTTCTTTCTCTTGCGGCTAGGTTATCGGCCTTGTCATTTCATTTTGTCGGCAATTACGACACGTTCAGGAAGGCATCCCATTGGATGGTGACACAGACCTGGTTAATGAGAATAAATAAGATAGAGGCTTTTTAGCCTCCATGTACCTAACGAAGGACTCGGCAGTGGGCCTTGTACGGGCTGAGTAATAGTAGTAGCAGTTACGAGTATTTGAAAGTTGTAACCTCTAAAATCGTCCTAATTATAAATCGATCAAGTCGTAAAATCGTAATATAATTTTTAATACAGTTGCTCAAAAAGTGGCATATTGCAGGGACGTATAGCGTTCGGGAAGTGGGCTATTACACACGCGTGCTTTTTTTTTACCATTCCCGCACTAGTGCGTTTTCTTTCCCAACTGTCAAAATATGTCTATTAAAAGTAAAAACCAACCAAAAAAAAACATAGAAGTTTTTATGATTCATGCAAATACGTATATTTCTAAAAAGAAACTACGTACTAATTTGTTTCAATATCAGATTTAATGATTTGATTGAATGAGTTAGGTTAGGTATTATTTCATTTCATTTCATCGCATTAAATTTCATTTCATATCAATAAAAAATGTCTACTGAAGACTTGGCTGTATAGTGGCTTTTGCCTACTAGAATGGGTGAAGAAAAAAAATCTCTGCTTATATTCTACGGTTGGCGCTATTGGTTAGTTGAGTTTATTGTGTATTTATTATTTTATTAAATAGCTTCAATTTTTCGCAACTGTATTAAAAATAGTCGTTCAGTACACGTGCGGAACCATCATTGCAACTTGTTCCGACTCAACTCGGGTAGACATTTGTCGGAACTTTTTGCAATGACAGCCTTTCCGCACTTGTAATGAAATATACTATACTAACGGCTTCCATTTTTGAGCTTAGATACATAATAATAGGAAAAAAAACACTTCTACATATCATAGTATACTGTAGTCATTCACACACTACATTTTCAATAGTTAAGAATGAATTAAAACATTCGATGTCTGCATTTGAACGCTTGTACGAACGTAACAATTCTATTAAAATTCTCAAGCCTGAATCGGGAGCTTATTTTTTCCTCTATCCACGTAGAATGTAATGTTATGATTTTCATAATAAATTGTTAGCACGCTCGAAATACGCACGGGGCGCGTGTCTTTTAGTCCGACTTGATAGGGTTGTTGCAAATCGGATATGTTAAATGTATATTGGCGTATCAAAATAAATAAATAAATATAAATATCCTTGGACATTTCACACAACGCCATCTCGTCCCAAGTTAAGCAACTTAATGCTTGTGTTATGGTAACGAGATGGATGATAAACTACTTAGATACATTTTTTTTTTTGTAAATACATACTTATAGTAGATAGAAATGACACCCAGACTCCGAGCCAGTGCCTCTGGTTTAGACAAAGACACTTGCCCGACCCCGATCCAAAGGCGGCACATCTAACCACTAGCCAACTTTAATAAATACAGTCCTCGCCAAACTTTATAGCCGCTCTGAATGTAGCCGCATTACGCTGCGCAGAACACAAATACGCGGGGGGTGGAGGCAGGGCACGCCCGCACTCGCCGTCTTCCTATGAAATGTATGACCGATGCGCAAGTTCGCACCGACGACGGCTACATTCAGAGCGGCCATAAAGTTTGGCGGGCACTGTATATTTTGATTCAATCGCTCGAAAAATATCTCAATCGTATTTATACTAAGTAAAATAAAACTAGTTTTCTTAAACTGTAAAATTATTAATAAGCAAAATTGGTTGTACCTACAATAATTGCAAACGTTAGAGAAATAAGTGTCAACACAAGGAAATAACAAGACCGGATACCTAGTCGCAAAAGATGGGAAACTTGATAAGAAACCCTGTGCAAAACTGTTTGACCGGCATGGCACAATAGGCTAATTACACTCTATGTAACGGGAAGACTACAGTAAGGGCACCGCCGCCCCTATGTGCGAAGTGTGCGGTGCACACAGGCACCAAGACAATGAGGGCGCCGCCACCGAAATTATTTATGTTACACTTACACTTACACAAAGCATATTCTTTGTAGTGGAGTGTCGATAAGCAAGTGCCTTGTGATTATCATATTAATATATACGTTTGTCGTTTCATTTTACGCTTTGGATTTTAGTTTATATTAATCACTAGAGAGAGATTGACAACCCTAACTATAGACACGAAACACATAGGCAACTTTTATTTATTTTATTCTCTGCCGTTAGATTCTATGAGGATTGGAACAGGATAAAATGCTAGTACAGTGTTGGAATTCTTTAAAAATACTAAGTCAATGGGCAATTATTATATATTTGCTGACTGCCTATTCGTTATTTATTACGAAAACGTGTTTCTTTTATCTGGCGAATTTGCTCTCACTATTCTGTTTAGTCACCGACATAGCCCACAGGATTGCCAAACTTAAGTGGCAGTAGGCAGGGCACATAGCACGCAGGACCCTATGGGGCAGAAAAGTGGCAATCGCGTTCCGCAAAGTTATTGCCTCCCACAAGGTAGACCGATGACCTTGTTAAGGGCGCCGGAAAACTATGGATGCGGGTGGTCCAGGACGATTTATAAGGGTTTTGTGATTAAATGTACGTAAATAAAGTTCTTTCCGAGTTTGAGTTATACAAACAACATATATTTTAAATAGTATGTACAGTACCGACGAACTTACCTTTTCTCAATTTCATTTGGGATCTCACCATTATCATCATGATTATCATTGCAGCAAAAAGGTGTCCAATGCTGTACATAGGTGTCCCCCAAGAATTTCCACCAAGGCCGGTAATGAGCCGCCCGCATTCATCGTTTTCCGACGACCTTAACCACCGCTTTCCGGAACGCCGTCGCCACTCGAATACTTTTCTACCTCGTCGGGCGTTTGTCCTGAGAGCTATAACAGCCCACTGCTACTTCAGTTTGGCAATCTATTGGGATCTACTACTACTACACAGCCCATACATGACCCACTCCAGAGTCGGGCCTTCTCCAGTTACATGGATATTAAGCCAATTGTTCCAGCCAATTGTTGTTCCTTCTCTTGGCTAAGTTTTTGGCCTTGTCATTTCCTTTTGTCGTGACTTACGTCACCCTCAGGAAGGAATGGGGTGGTGACACTATGTATTCTAAATTTAGCTCAGCAATTATAGCTCGTACCGTTACCTCCTTATCCCATTCTTCAATTACGACAGTTAGTCTCAAATTTATTATCACCCGACAAGCAAGATCGGAAGGACGTCGAAATTTGAGATTAGGCGTTAATACCAAACGTATGACATTCATAATTTATACAAATGGTTTCAACACATTAATTTAATGTGATTTTATCACTTATTCTATCATCAAGATAAGGGTAATGGGTTCAAGACATTCGTTTTCTTAACCGGCCCCTAAGATCTGTATGTGTCTGGGTGAGCCCCATAAGTGGCTTTTGAAAATATTAACCATCTCAAACATGTTATTTTGAATGTAGCGCCCAAGATGTTTAGGTTCGAATTTGTATGCGCTTTTTGTGGGTTAAGACATTTTGAAACGTTCAAGATAAAGAGGCCATTTGGTCGTAAATTTTACTGGATAACAAAAGCAAGGTGCAGAAGTTTTAAACAGTAGTTTTCCTAATACCACTTGTCTTTTGCTTGTATATGGCGTCGTAATATTGTAAACACCTTTAGTATAAATGTCTCTTCAGATTGTGAGGTATCGATAAATTGTGACTCGCCAAAGAAGACATTGAATACTACAAACGCTGCGTAATGCTAGTGCTACAATTTGAAATCATAAACGAATACTATGGGTAGAACGTTATCGCCCGTAACTAAATAGTTGCGGCAAAGTAATACTTATTATTGTGATTGGTTTATGACAAGCGTGTCAATCTTGCGGCGTACGGGCCACATGCGGCCCACGTCATACTTTCTGTGGCCCGTATCAATTTGGTTATTATTTTGGGCGCAATTTTAAAAGATTAAGACTTGAGTCCGCGACATGAATATACAATTGAAGATAATAGATGTCGAATAACTGGTCAAAGAAGTGAAGGTTTGTGCTGTTTTATTAAATGAAACTGATATTATACGAGGGTGAATCAAAAAATTCTTGGAATCAATATTAAAAAATGCAAAGATTTAAATAATAATATTTTATTTTTCTACATAATCTCCCTCCAATGCAATGCATTTAGAATAACGCGTTTCTAATTTCCTTATTCCTTGTGAAAAAAAATTATTTTCTTGACTCTCGAAAAAGTCCTCTACGGCAGCTATAACCGCGTCATTATCGTGAAATTTTGTTCCACGAATTTCCTCTTTTAATTTTGGAAATAAGTGAAAATCACTTGGGGCTAAGTCCGGAGAATATGGTGGGTGGTCAAGGAGATTGAAGCCAGCACAGCGGATTGCGTTGAGCGCAACTTCCGATCGATGGGCAGGAGCGTTATCTTGAAGGAACAACACGCCCAACGACAGTTTTCCACGACGTTTTTCTTTAATCGCTTCACGCACTTTCGGGATTAAATTTGCATAATAGGGTCCAGTTATCGTCTGGCCTTTTGGCATGTAATCAATAAAAAGGATTCCTTCACTATCCCAGAACACAGAGGCCATAACTTTGCCAGCGGAAGGAGCAACTCGAAATTTCTTAATGGATGGAGAGGATGGTCGTTTCCAAGACATGCTTTGTCTTTTAGTTTCAGGATCAAAATGGTGGACCCACGTTTCATCCATGGTGACAAGACGACGGCAAAAATTATCCGAATCACGCTGGAACATTTCGAGATTACGCTTGGAAATTTCCAAACGTCGCTTTTTGTTTTCGTCGGTTAACATTCGTGGCACCCATCTTGCAGACACTTTTTTGAACCCCAGTGAATCAATTAAAATGGATTGAACGCTACCAAAAGATATCTTTAGGATCTCAGCTATATGTTTTATAGTCATTCTTCTGTCTTCCAAAACCAGATTCTCAACCTTTTTGACATTTTCTTCTGTAACGGAGGTTGAAGGCCGCCCAGAACGCGGGTCATCTTTACAGCTTGATCTACCTCTTTTAAATTCAGCCACCCAGTACGCAACCGTAGAATAGGGTACAGCATCACCCCCTAATGTCTGCTGAATGTCCAAAAAAATTTCCTTCGTAGACATTTTTTTCAAACTGAGATATTTTATCACCGCACGTAACTCACTTTTATCCATAATTTTGACTTTTTAGCAACTCGTTGCACAAAAAAATTTATTACATGCGAACGAACTGACAAAAACAAGTGACAGTCTGCATAAATATAGTGTGATAGACACTCTTTAATTTGAATATCGAACTTGATCCAAAAAGGTTTCATATATATGCACTTCTAAGAACTTTTTGATTCACCCTCGTATACTTATAGCAGAAACATTGTCCTCCTTTTGACATTAATCACAGGAACGCAGACGTATGTTTGTTGATATCGTTAAGTTTACATAGAGGAGGAGTGCCGAGGGTTAATATTTTTAGTAATAACATATAACTCCAAAAGAAATACTCACACGTTTATCTGGTGAATGCTATTTCAAGACTTTTTTGAAAGGAATGATGTTAGATCTAGATCTTAGAATGATCTAGGAGGCTTGGCAACGCAAGTGTCATGGTCGTATTTATTTATATTTTTCTTTGTAACTGCTACTATTTTTTGTTAAGATTTTCATTAGTATATTGCGGCCCATCTAGTCTATAGTTTAGGTGTTGGGGGCCCACCAGCGACTTTAGTTTGACATTCCTGGGTTAAAGTAATTATTAACACTAGCCAGTTTCTCGTATAGCAATACTTGGCCTACATACCGGTCTCGCGAATTGTGTAAGCCGTAAATAGCCACCGATTTTCCTTGGAAAACTATATTTATGCGACGGAAGTTGTAGATAAGGAGGCGGTTATCACGTCGTCATAGAATTACTACCGTATGAACTGACTATTTCGACTTGGATTTTATGGCGAATTTCGAAACTGTCCGGCGTATGACATATTCGCTTGACAGTAAATACCATATCATCCATTCCGACTATCTGCCAAGTGTTGCAGGCTGAGGCCCGATCGGCTTCGCTCAGGCGGTAGATACTACGTTTTTTCTTCACTCTTTTCTCAACTTATGGAAGATAATTCTATACATGATTGCGATAAAAGCTAGTAGACGGTTGATTTTTTCCGGCATCTTCATATTTCAATCAGCTTCAGGAATTACTAGTAAGTGCTTGATGACGTCTTCAAAAGGTTGTTTATTTTTTACTTTTTGAAACATAGAAAGAAAAACGTTTTGGTGCTTATTTTAAAGTCGGATTACGTAGTATAAACAAAATGTTTTTATTTTTCGATGTTAGCATAAATGAACGCGTGATTGGTAAAGGACACTAATAAAGCTTACAAATCTTTGTTTATAATTTATTTCAAGTCTACCAAAGTGTCTTAATTTCGATGAAGAAGACCAGAGTACTATACAGTACTTAAAAATGGTGGAGTTACGCGGTAACAAAATTATTAAAAACAAAATCACCCATACACCCGAATTTAGAACCTTCTCCTTTTTGAGGTCGGTTAAACTAATATCCAATACCATTAAGGTAACCTATTAAGGTAGTAAGTCGGCGTAAGCTTTCAAACCAAATACCTAACGGTATAGGTTATCTAAATATTTTCCACCACCATCCGGGTTGCGAACGCGTCAAAACCATAATCGATTTCTTGATAATGCGCCAGGGAAACCCGCGTTACCACGAACAATGCAGTGCATTATTGACATTATGCTAATTAATATTCATGTTTCTGTTCCTGATTGTTGGACGGGTTATACGCAGAAGGTAAAGCTGCGAACTTAAAAACTGTGACTATATCACGGCGGTGACAGTTTGAAATAAAAAAGCAAAACAAACCATCATTAGCGTTTCAGCCAAAGGAAAGTCTTCAGTTTGACTAAGAGTTCCCCAAAAATCCCGTTGTCGTAGAGACTCTACTAAAGCCCCTATGTTTTATTTCGAATTGAACTGTTTATCCAGTTTGAACTAGTTCAAAATATAGTGAACATGTGTTTTTTTGAAATGCTTTAGATTTTATTTAGCGCAAATTCATGTCCACTGCTACTGTATTTTCCCTTTCGTTGTCGGGTTTATCTCGTTCAGCTTGATGTTTCGAATGCTTTTTACAAACGCCACCGCTTTTTTGTAACAAGACCGTAACAAGTCTGGCCGTGCATCGAGCTACTCGAAAGCGTGTGTTTAAAATGGCTATCTATCTTGAAGTATGAGAGAGCAATCAGCGTTATTCTGAACCAGAATTTTACTACTACACAGAGATTCGAGTGAAAACCCACCAAATAGCAATAGTTACCATTATCCTACAAGCTTAGTGATTTGATTCTCATTATGTTTGCTCGGTTCTCTGTGCTTCTTTTTGATGTCATGTCGTCGTGACCAAAAGTTTTAGAAAAATAAGGTTTTTATTTTGCGCACAGTTTCTTTATAAGTAGTACTATCGATCGTATTATTGGCTAAAGGGTTTTTTCTACATTCTGTATATGATGAGTAAGTAACATAAGTTCTTGAGTGGAGACCGCGAATCGGCAAGCGTAGTGTGGGACGGCCCTCTGCTAGATGGAGCGACGATCTGCGAATGGTTGCGGGCAGCAGCTGGATGCGTCAAGCTGAAGACAGGGCGCTATGGCGCTCTTTAGGTGAGGCCTATGTCTAGCAGTGGACTAATGTGGGCTGATGATGATGTATTTCAAATCTATCACCACCCGAGCTTTGCTTAGCAGTTGCACTTCTGTATATATTTAGCGTACGTCGCATAACTGTTGTACCTTGTCATGATAACATGTAGATTTGCATACTGTTTGTTTAAAAGTAATACGTAAAATTACGCGAACGACATTTTTGGCCCAACTAATTGGTATTTCCCCTAAAGGTAAAGGCTTTAAGACTAAATTTAGTGACGTCACACATTGCAAATACTTCCCGTATTTGCAATCACCGTTTTCCTAGATGGTTTTTGGAGTAATGGATTTCGGTGACGCGCACTTTTCAACTTAACTGCGATTACGCTTCACTACTGATTTGTTATCGTGTGGTCACATGTTTAGAATACATAGTGTCACCACCCTATTCCATCCCGAGGGTGTAGGTAGTAAGACAATAAGGCCGAGAACCTAGCCGCAAGAGAAGGAAAACTAAATACGAAACTATGTGCCAACTCGTCCGTGCTTAAATTACCTACTGCTGAGTTGCGGCTCCTCCCATCACAGGGAGGGTAATAAGTCACGCTGGCCAGACGGGTTGGCACAGGGTTTCGTATCAAATTTTCCTCCTATTGCGGCTATTCTTTCTACTTGTCATTTCCTTTTACCGACTCTTACGACACCCTCAGGATAATAATAAATAAGAATAATAAATATCCTTGGACATCTCACACAACGCCATCTCGTCCCAAGCTAAGCAACTTAATGCTTGTGTTATGGTAACGAGATGGATGATAAACTACTTATATACATTTTTTTTTGTAAATACATACATATTATACATAGAAAACACCCAGACCCGGAACAAATACTTGTAGGTCGTACAAATATTACTTCCGTGCGGGGATCGAACCCGCGACATGCTGCGCAGCAGTCGATCGCTCAACCACTGCGCCAACCGTGTCGTCAAAGGATGGAATGGGGTGGTGATAGGTCACCAACCGATATACGGGAGGACTAATGATGATGATCTCCGTGAGATGAGTGAAAAACTAGTCCACGTTTATTTTTTCATGCCAGCATAAAAACGTAAGCTATGCGATCACTTATTCTCATTGCAGACATTCGCCGTTACACGTTAAACTATAAGCAAAATGTGACCTTTAGAGCGATTTCCGGCCACCGGACATTCTTCCCATAACCTTTAGCGAGGTGAACGAACCGCCGCCTATGGTGTGGAGGTAGCCTAAAAAAGTTGCAACGTCTTGTTTCTTTTTTTTTATTAAACAGGTTCGGTCCATTGCAATTTTTGTTCTTTTTTTGATTCATCGACTAGGCTCTTGATTTATAGTTGAACGTTCGTTTTTATGTGTTCTTTTTTTCAAATCTTAACGTTTGCCTTGTTGGGCTTGGGTTTTTTTTCATCTCGCCACTACCGTGAGCAGAGACTGTTCCAAGCTAATTCCTTTCTTTCCTTTAATTTTCTTTCTTGCAATCATCTCTTTCGTTCCTTTGGGTGAGATACCCATGCCCTATTCTAGTTTTTCTTTGTTTCTACTGTTACTGCCTATTAAATAATTTGCCTATTTACTTTTTACGTCGTCTTTTCTTTGTACGTGGGGGTTCGATTCCTGGGTCGGTTAAGGCTCTTTGTGTAAATCAGAGGCACTTGTTCTGAGCCTGGGTGTAATTTGTGTTCGTGAATTTTATGTTTGTAAACTGCCCCCGCTATTCTAGATATACCTACGCACTTAAAAAAAACTGGTATTGTACTGTAGACTCGTGTGAAGGATTTCGGTCACCAACCCACTTTGTCCTGAGGGTATCGTGTGATTATGGGATTTTAAGCCTTTGAAACCATAATGACGACAGATAGAAGAAATATTTTGAAAGTATAGCTCATCGGCGTCTTCGTGAGGCTCAAGAACGTCTTTACTTGTATACACAGCATGAATGATTTTTTTTTGCAGCGCCCATTGTCACGTGCCAGATGACAGTTGCCTTTTAAAATTACGCTAGTTGAATTTAACCGTCACCTAGTCGCTCCCGTGACCAGGACCGCTGCAAAGCATTCGAGAAGTCGGTAATTAAATAATCCTACTATGTAATATTATAAACGCGAAAGTTTGTAAGTAAAGAATATGACAGAAATTTTCATTTTTGTCATATTCTTTCTTTTCCCTTTTTTACCATTTTCTCAGGCTTCCGCCCCAGTCTAATTGTGCCGCGCCGATCAAACGGATTGGCACAGGGTTACGTATTAAGTTTTCCTTCTCTTATGGCTAGGTTATCGGCCTTGTCATTTCCTTTAGTCGCCTCATAATATACCTCTTACCACATGGTATTGGGGTGGTGACTCTTTTTATTGTAAATCCGTCACCATAGGTCGATAACTTCTCTATCTAACTGATCGTGACATAGTCGTATTGAATAGAATATGATATTTTGTTCAAGGTCCACAACTGTATCCACAACGTATGTCGAACGTTGTAAAGTGGTACTTAAATGGCGCCACGCCACGTTACTGCGTATTATTCATAGCATACCTATGAAATTCGTGCTACATATCGGTTATTTTTTCTGTGACATAAAGTTTTTAATACGCTTTTATTAGCTTCGCTTGTATATGTATGTAACGGTATCTTTGAACATGATTTTGACCCACTTCAAAACGTCGGAGTAACTCGAAATTTGGCATACTTATTAAGGACCGATGACAATTCAATATTTTAAACATTTTGACCCGTTATCATTAATAGAATAATAATAATAACAGTGATAAGGTGGAATACCGCTCTTCGATGCCATAGCTAATAGAGATGTAAATATCATAAAGCTATTCCTATATTTTTTTGTGATTATTTAGCAATAGATTTATGATATTTTAACTAAAAAATTAATAATAGTTAAAAAAAAACTAAAAAAACACGTTTTTATAGAAAATCGAACTAAAAAAAAAGAAAATTTTAATAAATATGAATTAAAAATAGTTCATCATATTTGTTAGTTCGATTTTCTATAAAAGCGTGTTTTTTTAGTTTTTTGACCCTAGACTAAAGCAGTCGCCTAGACCAACAAGTATTCTATATCTGGAATACTTTTATTTTTTTATGCCATTAGTTTTAGTGGGAATATCGGGGCTCTAGTTACCATATTTCCGCGCCCCACATACCCCATTTTTCCAAAGATATTTAAAAAAAAAATCTGCCTTAGTGCAGAAAAGTACCTAAGTATTGACAAGACAAATCCCTGGGCATTGCATGTTTACCTACCTTCCTCGTGGTCCTCAGCCTTTACATAAGTTTTAAGTTCATAAGTCTAGTCACGAATACTTTCAAAATAAACATTCGATTGTTGACTCATCGACGTCAGAATCGGAACGTTTTCCCGCGTAAACTTTGCACTTAACAAACTTAAATTCTTAGGAATGCGTTTCTCGGTTTGTCTATTAGAACCTTAATTCTTTATCAACAAAGACTATAATCGAATGATATGCCCTTAGCGCCGTAGCAAATTTGTTTTGTAAATGTATAAATAGTGCAACGGCGAGTTCCGTGAAATTGATGCGTTCATTTTCCTCTTTGCGTGGAATGTGGCTGTGACGTCATTTTATTAACGCACCCAAAGGTAATGCGACCAATTCAAATTATACGCGTTCTAAATTAAAATGAGCTTTCATTGGTGCTATTTGAATTTGCTACTTAAATCAAACCTGGCTTATTTGAAAAGTCGGTGATATAGTTGCATGTTAATATGATGTAGTGCCATTTGCTTTGGCGAAGTAGTATGCAGGATAGCGGTAAAGGTTGTTACTGTGACCGATAAGGAATGTTTTCACTGTTTTCAAGTACCTAGTAAGTCCCTCTATTGAGTTTATCGTTGATAACTGTACATAAAGTTTACCTGATATACCAAGGTGTTATTTGTAATACAAAAATAAGTATTTTTAGGTACCTTTTCTTTTGATATTTCTGCTGCGGTTTACACATCGTTAGGGAGTATGATTATTATTTTCTTTAGTCATTGAGTATTTATTTTGAATGCGGTGAACGCATCAATGATTTAAATTGGACATGGGAGCTTTTGCCAAATAATGCCAATTATCGTCTTTATATAAACTGCCATAGTAATTATACAGCGTGTGTCAAAAACGTTTTATACAGACGGACAGTATACATAGGACTTTGATATAGATATTTTGGGCAAAGGGAGAAGTACAGGATTATATACAAGACTAGCTTTTGCCCGCGACTTCGTCCGCGTGGAATAATGACTTCCGGAAAAAATCAATTTATCCCCGTTTTCTCCCCGTTGGGAGGGAATTTCCTCTCTTAGTGGTAGCCTACTCCTCCCAACAAACACACTGGCCAAATTTCAGCTCTCTACTGCCATTAGTTTCGGCTGTGCGTTGTCTGTCAGTCACTCAGTAACGGAAGAGTTTTATATATATAGATATAGATAGCTGTACCCGCAACTCCGTCAGTGTGTAATTCCTTGTGTATTATTAAGTTAATGTATTGGTAATATTATTTAGATCACGTTCACATGAGGCTTAAGTACCTATACAATGAAAATACTTCAGCGCAAAGCTTCCGGGTAAACTATCCTACTTCACCTAAAACTAAATATCTATAACATAATTAATAATACCTATACCTTTAATTAATAAAAGTACCTACGCTTTTACTTACTTAATATTATTATTAAAAAAAACCGAACATAAATTAACCAAAACTTACCTACAACTAACTAACTACTACTAACCTATTACTACTTCACCTAGAAATAAAATGTTAACTATTAATAATTTGTAATTTGAACGAATATAACACGCCACCAAAATAACTAATACCTATTTTATGAAATAACAACAAAAGAAAATTAAATAAACTAAATTATTGTAAAGACTAAAAGTCGCGCTGATAAACAATATTGCCTGTCAATTAGGGCGAATACTCGGAACGTCTACTCGATGCGAGTCAGCCAAATCCAAATATTGTATGAAGTTCGCGTTTTGATCACCCGCCCTTTTAAACCTCCGTGGAATATTTTTTATATAATTTTAAGGAGAACATTTCCGTCATACATGATTTTTATGTAGCTTTAACTTTTACGGCAGCACACGCGACGGAAGCTTAAAAAATGGAGTAAGTTCTCCTGTTTTCCCAACATTTCCCTTCACTGCTCTGCTCCTATTGATCGTAGCGTGATGAAAAGTATACTATAACCTGCCCAGGAGTATGAAGAACAATTGTACCAAGTTTTGTTGAAATCCGTCGAGTGGTTTTTGTTTCTATAACGAACATACAGACAGACAGACAGACAGACAGACAGACAGACAGACAAAAATTTTACTGATTGCATTTTTGGCGTCAGTATCGATCACTAATCACCCGCTGATAGTTATTTTGGAAATATATTTCATGTACAGAATTGACCTCTCTACAGATTTATTATAAGTATAGATAGAAGATAGATAGAAGATAGATAGTAAGTGTACTAGTAGGTTGTTACTAATAGGTGCACACTGTTTTGGCGATAAACATTGTTTCTATTCCTAACTAATAATTTATTATATATTCGTCGTTTCTGCCCATTATTAAGTCGGCCCTCCTCCAAATTTATGAAGGGAAATTAGTCTACTGTACCACGCTGGCAAGACGGGTTGGCGCAGGATTTGTATCAAGTTTTCCTTCCCTTGGGGCTAGGTGATCTGTCTCTAGCGTTCTTTTAGTCGCCTCCTACGACACCCACACAAGGTGTCCACACCAGCGTAGTTGGCCTTTCATTAGCAACGCCTTGTACGCATGGAGTCTTCCAGATTACCAAAAAAGGTATTTTACTCTGAGCTTAGCTCAGGCAAACGAAAGCCTGGAGGACAGTTTCTGCGTTACAGGGATGTCTCAAAACGCCACTTGACTGCAATTGGCAGGTCTAGTGAGTCATGGGAGGAGATTGCAACGCAGAGGTCGGGGTGGCGAACTGCTGTCAACACGGGTATAGAAAACTTTGAGCGTTCCCGTCTTGTAGACCTTGACGCCAAACGCCTGATCCGAAAAACTCGACCCAAGCCCTCCTACAACTATACTCGCAATTCAAGTGGGTCTCTTTACTGCGCTTCTTGCAATAGGTCCTTCAAAACGAATTTTGGTTTTGCGAGTCATGCTCGCGCTCATGCAAGAACCCAGGCGAAAACGAGCTAAGGGTGTCGCCGTCGACGGATACGTCTGGGAGGACATCGTCATCATCATCACGACACCCTAAAGACGGTATCGGTTGATGGCATTTTGTATTCTAAATCCGCCACCGCACTGACAGTAGTTACTACTTATCAGGCCATAAATGAATCACTGCTGAGTCGGGCCTCCTCCAGTTAAATGGGGGGGGGGGATTAGCCTTCTGTGCCACGCTGGCCAGACGGGTTGACACATAGTTTCGTATTAAGATTTCCTTCTCTTGCGGCTAGGTGTTCGACCTTTTGTCGGTCTTTACGTTACCCTGAGGATGGAATCTATGGGCTGGTTGGCTCGGGCATTAGAAGGTTACTATTGTTAACTAGATCTAGCAGATGTTTGGCCCATTGCGACTATTGCGCGAGTTTGCTCTCACAAATCTGTCCTATATCCAGTCTTGTACCTAAAAATGGCTATCTAAAAAGAGCAACTACAGCGTTTCTTGCCGGCTCTTCTGTGTAGAGCTGCATTCCGAACCGGTGTTAGATGGTAAATAATCAATTTCCAATTTTAAATGGTAAATTTTATATTTGATTTGATTGTTTGACTTGACAAAAGAGCTCTATTGAGCCAAATTGATTAAATGAGTTTTGATTCTGATTTTGAATTCGGTGGCTACTCTATGTATTCTAAATTTGTCACCACAATCTGTTATTTTATTAATTTAAGTTAAAATAAACCTAAAGCATTCGTCGAATAGCCGCCTGCACTATATTTAGATTTCTAAATGCTTAGATGCCGTAAAATCTAGATGTTGGTCATTGCCGGGAAATTCTCACGGGCGTTTCGGAAGATGGATGACGAGCATTACCAAAATAACAGAAGTCACGCTTGTGACTTATGTTCACACAAAACGGTGAAACTAAAATATCACTCATCCATAGAAAGTCGTTTGTCCGTCTTTATTTCCTACACAATGCAGATCAAGTGAGTCCTCAAAAGGCTCAAAGCAAAGAGATATTACGAAAACGGCTTGTCAACTTAACGGTGACAGTACATAACTATAGAACCTAGTAAGGCCAAAGTGAACGACGACACCCACAAATGTGTTGTTATAAAAGTGCAGCGCCGGATCTAGGGGGGGGGGGGGCGTTTCAAGCCGGGGACCCGCACCTCGGGTGGCAAATTAATTTGTATGGTCTATGACTCTATATTTGACCTCTCAAAGGCCGTTGAAAATAGGTTTTGATTAACAGTCATTTTGAAGGAAAACATCCAATAAATGACCCACTACTCGGTCGGGCCTCCTCTAAAGTCATGAAGGAAAATTTGCCGACTGTGCCACGCTGGCAAAACGGATTGGCACAGGGTTTGTATCAAGTTTTCATTCTCTTGCGGCTCTGCTTCTTGCGTTCCTTCAGTCGCCTCTTACGACACCCACAGGATGATTTGAGTTGGTGACATTGTGGAAGGAAGGAAAACATAGTGTTGTGAAATCGAAACTTTTGTTTGAAAATGTGTCCCATCGCCCGCTATCAATGGCAACTTATTGTTGTATTGTCTATAACTACCATTAAATGGGAAAGGTCGTTTTCGTCATTTTGGGATATCTCCCGTAACGGTATTTTTATGCGACAATTACGAAATTTACATTGTACGTGAGTTCTGGGATGTAAATGTTTTGATTGGACAGACGAACTGTGGGCAAAACAAAAAATACTATATTAAAATAAAGGTTAGTCAATATAGATATCACGAATTACATACCACTCGTTCGGAAGGCTGCTCTACTGAGAAGTCAAGACACTCTGTAGCTGTTTTTTTTTTAATCGCCATATTTGTATACGTAAACTGATAAGACAGATTTGTGTAAGGTTAGGGACAGGTGTGTCATTTGATTAGATAGATATTAAACTTTTATAGTGAATAGGAATGACAGGCGTGTGGTGACGGATTTATAATATATAGTGTCACCATTCCATTATAAGAGTGTCGTAAGAGCCGACAAAAGTAATTATGAGGCCGATAACCTAGCCGCAAGAGAAGTAAAACTTGATACGAAACCCTGTATCAACCCGACTAGCCAGCATGGCACAGTAGGTATTACCCTCCATGTAACTGGAGGAGGCCTCACACAGCAGTGGGTCATCAATGGGCCAAGCAGCAGTAGTAGTAACTGTCGGGTGGAACTCTAAGCATGTAGATGGCTGTCAGCTGGTGACCAATATTTGGGAATTTTTTCTCGAAATTTTGCCAAGGTACTAAACTTATTATTACAATAAGTTTAGTACTATCGATCGTTTCGTTATGGCTTTAGAAGTTTTCGTACACCCTGTATTTTTTTTTGGAAAGCTAATCACAGCTTATCCTCGATTATTCCAAGTTTGAATCAAACCGTCGCCGCGTCGATTAGTAATGAACCAATGGTATTATTTCGCGGGATTATCGATGCTATCGCCCGCGAATCGGTCTCTGTCGAGTTTTTGCGCTCCCAAATACCAGTTCGTCCGGAATCCGAAAAATTCGGACTTGTTTGCCTGGACTTGCGCGGAATATATATTTGTATTACTCAACACGTAGGTCATTGCCCCACCTGCATTCGCGTCTTGTGTTTTCATTGCCGGTGTACAGACGCGGTCGATGTCGTTTTTAAAAAATATTTTTCGAATTTTGAATAACCAGTTGGCTCTCAATTGTACGCAGTTGGGTTGCTCCAGTGTTGCCGGTGTACATGGACGGCGGTGATCACTTACTCTCCTACATGATTAGGTGAAGGACTCGCTCGTTTGCCCCCCTCTCTTAAAAAAAGCTATCGCAATACGAACATGTTCACCTCGTATGCTACATTACAAGTAATGGTACAGGTCAGTCTCCAGCTTTAGGACGAATATCGTCGATGGTAAGCGATAAACAGAAAGTGAGAATATCCGTGTGATGACGGATTTGGAATACATAGGTGTCGTAAGGGGCGACTAATGGAACCAAAGAGGCAGATCACCTCGTCCCAAGAGAAGGAAAACTTAACACAAACCCCCGTGCTAACCCGTCTGGCCAGTACCCTCCATGTAATTGGAGGAGGCCCGTCCCAGCAGACTTTTACGGACTGAGTAGTAGTAAATAGAAAGTAAGATTGTGTTAGTACATCGTTTTTTCGGCTGGTGATTTACTTTTGATTGCGTCTGTACTCCTCGACGTACCTAAACTTTTTTAATATTTTGTACACATATGCACAAACATTTTTGCGTCGTATTTTTTCTATTGTTGTGATTTAAAAACATCCGGATGCCAATGAGGACAGTTGACTTTTTGTATTCCACTTGTTTATTATCACACACTACGACGTACCATGTGGTAGCTGATTAAGAGTATCACCACAGCATTGTATCTAGAGCGTATATCTTTCCGCACCCCAGAGTCCACTATACCCAACGGCGGAGTATCCATGAGGATTTTCAATGAAAATAAATTACATTTTAATATCCATTTTAGATGCTAGATGGAGCGGCGATCTGCGAAAGGTTGCCGGCAGCAGCTGGATGACGACATGAAGACAGGGCGCTATGGCGCTCATTAGGGCCTATATCCAGCAGTGGACTAATGTGGGGTGATAATGATGATGATGATTCATTGCATGAGTTTAAGTGTTATCCTGGTTATGTTGAACTCGAAAGGCCTCAAACGATGAAGGGGAAGGCCTCCTGACCAACTACTCATTAAATATTGACGTATTCCTTGATGATTGCCCGTTCCCGACTCCACAGTGGGTCAGTTATCGGCTGAATAGTAGTAGTAGTGTTTTAATAACATCTGTATGTTCGTAATATCTGAAACCGCAAGCATCTTCTTCATTCTCATCAAGATGTTAGAATATATGCTACTAAAGTTCTAATCGCGAAAGTTTGTAAGAATTGTTACTGTTTCACGCAAAAACTACTGAATTAATTTTGATGAAACCTTACAATAATATAGCTTAAACATAAGAAGAACACATCATCACTACATAGTATAAAACAAAGTCGCTGTCGTCTGTCCGTCCCAATAGATTCAGATTATATATATATATATAAACATGAATTATATATATATATTGGCCATTATATGGAATTCTAACGCCATTATATATATATATATATATATATATATATATATATATATATATATATATATATAATGAATTGCTCATTTAAAGATATTAGATAAACATTCCTTTTGAATTACTTGTATTAAAAAAACCCGTTTCAAAATCCGTTGCCTAGTTTTAAAGATTTTTAAAGATTTAAGCATACATAGGGACGGACAGACGACAGCGACTTTGTTTTATACTATGTAGTGATGATGTGTTCTTCTTATGTTTAAGCTATATATATACGAGTATATACAATTGGAATCTATTGGCGAATTGAGCACAACAGCAGATGGCGTTAAGTAACACGAAGTCAATGAGTGTTTGCTTTGAGGTTAGACTTAATTCCTGACATCTATTGGCGAATAATAATGCTGCTTTTTTGTGAGCACAACAGCAGATGGCGTTGTTAAGCAACACGAAGTCAATGAGTGTGTGCGTAATTCGTACTTAAAAACACAATTTATTAAAAAATAAATTCCGATATTATGTATAATACATGCACAAATTTAGATGTTCATCATTGCAGCCGTGCGAAGCCGGGGCGGGTCGCTAGTCGGCTATAATTTATAAAGATAAATTGAGAATTATCGAGAATCCGCGGACCGCATATTGTACTTTATAAAAAATTGCCTTAAAATGTTACCGTTATAAAATGTTAGCCTATTGTTATTGTTAACAATCTACTGCTATATATATTTTATTTCCTTTAACTTCAACGAGGAAATGTCGCATATGTAATGTGACCCATCATTTTATTTCGCGCGGATAGTCTTCTCATATATTTTCTGAGGCACAGTACCGATCTAACGTATTATATATAATATAGCATTATGTACTACCAACTTGCGTGGGACAGGGCCGTAAGATGATAATGGTAATTTTTAAATATGTAGATTTATAAGAGTTTTGTAATAAAACCTACTCAATTAAAGTTCCTTTTGCGTTACAGTTTATTATCATGTAATATTTATTCTTTTCAAATTAATAGACATTAGATACACTAGATTTAATCCGCGGTATCGACCATGCTGTGGCATGTAACAGTTTTTCTCAGAGGTTGTTATCGTATATGGCAACCGAAAAAAATGACGGTTGAAAAATCTGTAGTCTTTTTCACTGTGCAGAATTTCGAACCGGTTGTGTTTTCTCGTTGGTTGATTCAATAGAATCATTTACTTTGATTTATAGACGCTTCAGAAATCGGTCGGATTTAGCATAATATGCCTGTTTCTTGTTACTGCCAGCGTTCTGCTTTCGTGCGAGAATAGCCGTATTGCAATCGTCTATAGGCATTGCAGGAAATGATTTCTTGAATGTTCTGATCGTGAATATTTTATACAATCCCCAACGTTTCAGACAGTGTCCGTCGTCCGTCGGGACGATAATATAAAATACACACGCTCAGAACTGTCCAGAAATATTTTCCTGCAGTGTGCAAAGATCTAGAGTGTCTAGAGTCTAGAGATCTTTGTATGGATCACCATAAAAAGAACAATCCATTGTCCTACTCATATTTTTATCTTACAAACGGACAATTTGATTTGTACACAACTTACTTACTATTAATTTTAGGACGTTTTGATTTTCACAAATTACAATTAATATAGATCATATCAAATCAATATTTTTTTAATCAAGTTGGCTCATTACAGCTCTTATGACAAGTCTAAAATGAAATAAAATTTACCATTTAAAATATATTTTTTTTTTTTTAATCGCTATGTTTGGGTCAAACAACAACGCCGGGCCAAGACCGAATGGTGAGAGCAAACTCGGGTAATAGTCGCAGAGGGCCAAACATCGACAAATAGCAAAATCTTTAAAAAGTTGATCAAATATGGTGACCCTACAAAGCCGATACGGTATCTAGACGGTTCGGCGTCGTATTTTCCCAAAGCTCATGGGAGTCGTTACAACCGGATGGTTGCGGTCGCATATCGGTGTATGTTTCCGTCAAAAAATCTAAGTTTGAAGATAAAGCGGTCATTAGCTACTAATTGGTTGTTTTCGGTGTTATAGTTCATTAATGAAACCCATAAAGCGTGTTATTTGTAGCACAATAGGTTAAATAATACGGGTTGGCATAAGGAAGTACATCATTGGCATTTGTTGACGTGACGCCTTTGGATCAACGGGTCCAAGGTTGGATTCCGGTGTCGGGCAAGGGTCTTTGTGTAAACCTAACAACTTGCCCTGCATCTGGGTGTTATTTGTTTTTGTGAGTTACATGTTTGTAAAGCCACCGTGATACAGGTTATAGAGCGAGGGTCTAGCTTTATTAAAAAAAGAAAACCTAATACTTATGAGGGAAATAATAAGGTTGAAAATTTAGTAGCAAAAGAGAAGGAAAATACGGAATAGTTATCACCCAATACCATTCTGAGGGTGTCGTAAGAGCCAACTAAGAGAAATAGTAAGGAAGAAACCGTAGCAGCAAAGGGAGAAAGTCTTGTCATGAAACCGTGCACTTGGAGGAGGCTCTACTCATCGGTGGATTATGAGCTGAGATGATGATGATACTAATATAAGAATAAAAAGATTTTAAACATTAATGGTATTTTAGGTTTTAGCGATTATTACACATTGAAATTAAACACTTTTTAAAGGATTTATCGCGTGTAATAGTATATTTCATGACAAGTGCGGAAAGGCTGTCATTACAACGAGTTCCGACAAATGTCTACCCGAGCCGAGGCGCAGCCGAAAGCGAGGTTTGACAGTCGGAACAAGTTGCAATGACGGTTCCGCACGTGTACTGAACGAATATTTTTAATACAGTTGTAAAAAAATGAAGCAATTTAATAAAATAATAAAAACACAATAAACTCAACTAACTAATCATTTCTGAAAAATGGCGCCGACCGTAGAATATAAGCAGATATTTTTTTTTATTCACCCATTCTGGTAGGCAAAAGGAACAATGCCCATACAGCCAAGTCTTCAGTAGAATTTTTTTAATGATATGAAATGAAATTTAATTAGATGAAATGAAACTCATTCGTTCAAATCTTTAAATCTGATATTGAAACAAATTAGTACGTAGTTTCTTTTTAGAAATATACGTATTTGCATGAATCATAAAAACTTCTATGTTTTTTTTTAGTAAAAACTTCATGGTTGGTTTTTCCTTGTAATAGACATTATTTTGACAGTTGGGAAAGAGAACGCACTAGTGCGGGAATGGTAAAAAAAAAGCACGCGTGTGTAATAGCCCACTTCCCGAACGCTATACGTCCCTGCAATATGCCACTTTTTGAGCAACTGTATTAAAAAATATGTTATTTAATTCCCGACGTTTCGAAAGCTTTGCAGCAGTCGTGGTCACGGGAAGGACTAGTTAACTTTAATAGTACAAAGAAACAGTTAAATCTACCGCCTTTAATTTTGCTTTATTGATAATGTTCCCTGTGCATGCAGCAATCGCTCACGGTGTCCAGAGGTCTTGCAGTAGCCTCGCGGATAATTCTTGGAATGTAATAATCTTCCTTGGGAAGGATTTGAGATCTTTCAAAGTAAATCTAGTGGTTCGTCTGTTGAATAAGTGCCCACAAACTGCAGACTTTGTCGGGAATTCAAAAATGTTAAAAACGCTATTAATCCATTAGAAAGTGTGGAATATTAGCGTCTATATTACATTATTTATTGTAGTGATATATTCTATAAATGACTATTGTATATAATAAATTTCAATTAGGATATACAATAGTCTAATTATTTCATATTTTTATTTTTGGAAAATAGGTAATTGAGTATATTGTGGGTTTCGATCTTTCAGCGAGATTGAAGTCAAACTTAAGAATATTATATTTTAATTAAAATATGTAATGTTATTTTTTGTAATCAATAATGACAATATCTTAAAAAAATATACAGTTCAGCGCATTTTGTCACATACAATTTTGTATTGTTTACGTAAATGCGTTAAAATGCGTGCGTGATCTTTGGCATTTACGTGACGCACTTATCGGTAAGGTGGGGAAATGGAGGCAAGGATACGAGTGCAGGGTGTGAGTTTTTATCTCCTACTTAATCGCGGTACGTAAGACAAATTTGTGTAAAAGAATGCCATCTAGTGCCAAGTTATATGCCCAATTATATGCAATTGTTTCATAGCTGCTTGCGGCCCTTTACGCATAAACCGTGTTAACGTGACTTGCACTTGACGTGAATGGATTTAATATCTTTTTCCAACAATGCGATACGTCAGCCTCGCTGTCGCCTTCAAGTCTGGTAATATGTCGAACGTTTTTTTTTTAAATTTACTAATAAATTTCACACTGTTTCACTAGAAACAAAATAATTATATCAAATAAAAAGCAATTAAAAAGAACATAAATAATAGTTTTCACCGCTGCCGCCAATTTGTGTCATAAAACACCTATAACAAGATATCCTCTTTGTTAGTTGTATAGTAGTAGTAAGTTTAGTAGTAGTATTATCCAGACATAGCCCTTGATTTTAAATATGACAGATACAAGAATACCAACCAATAGCGACGTGAAGGCCACCATAAAACAAAAGCACTTTCAATGTATTATTTAAAATTGTGAATCAATGACGTAAAATACATCCCGCGGTAGGTAACCCCGCTTACCTCAAAAATGACAAGATGGCCGCCGTCTGGAGGTCAAGAGGACTGGTTGCTGTCGCTTTGTTCTGTTTTTGCGAGGTGCCCTGACCTACCTACGTGAATTACTGGGGTCCCTGACAAAAGTATTTTCAATTATTCTGGTTGCTATGGTGTTATGCCTGTGTTGCTGTGAATTAAGGATATATGTAGTGTCAATATTGGTATTACTTATTTATGATGTGGTGACAGTTTAGAATAAAGTGTGACCACCCCATTCCACGCTGAAAGTGTCGTAAGAGCTTTTAGCAACTGCAAGAGAAGGAACATTTTAAATGATACACTGTACCAAGTCGTCTGGCTAGGATGGCACTGTAGGCTAATTAACCTCAATGTAACTGGAGGAGGCCCGACTCAACAGTGGGTCACTTATGGGCTGAGTAGTAGTAATAGTATTTTTTTTGTTTTTTTTTTAAACTAAGTACGTTAAAATAATTATCCTTGGACATTTGACACAACGCCATCTCGTCCCAAGCTAAGCAACTTAATGCTTGTGTTATGGTAACGAGATGGATGATAAACTACAAATATTTTTTTTTTTTGTTAATACATATTATAGATAGAAATGACACCCAGACTCCGAAACCAGTGCCTCTGGTTTAGACAAAGACACTGGCCCGACCCCGGAATCGAACCCGGGACCCGTTGATCCAAAGGCGGCACATCTAACCACTAGACCACTAGACAATATATGAACGAATAGTAGTATCAATATTTGTTTTGACAAGTTTATTCATAGACGCGAGATATCGCTTAGAAGGATAAATTCGACAGTAATACATATTTAGGAAAACCTTTTTAATCTACTGCTTTGTTACTTTGTAAAGTTAAGGATGGTGTTCACGATGAGCATGGCATTTTTTATGTTCACTTGAAACACACTAAAGAAGAAGAAGAAGTATGGTCGGGTGTCTAAAGATTCTTGGGTTCTAATGTTTCTCTGTATGTCCCTTAAAGAATCTTAAACTATGCATTTGATCATGTGATGATCTTCAGCAAAGTGTTGTGCATGAACCAACGAAGGTTTCCGAACAAAAACATATTTGTGTATTATTCTCTTCTTCTTCTTCGTTCTTCGTCTTTCCTTCAAATGTAATTTAGTAAGTGGCGTAGCAACGTGCCCAGTGTACAGCTAGTATTAAATATTATCTTTCCGCATTTTCATCCTACATACCTTTAATATTTACTAGCGACCCGCCCCGTCTTTTCACGGGTGCAATGATGAACCTCTAAATTTCCGTATGTTTCTCTATAATATTATGGATGTATTATACTTATAAGCCTTCCTCTTGAATCACTCTATCTAATAAAAAATCCTGCTTCAAGATCCGTTGCGTAGTTTTAAAGATTTAAGCATACATAGGGACTTACAGACAACAGCGACTTTGTTTTATACTATGTAGTGATAGTGAAGTGTGCCAATCGTACGTCTATGTCCGCGTTAATTTAGTAAAAGTAAAAGGGGAAAATGGTCGTATTAAAATAGCTTTTTTTATAACGAAATAGATAAGCCACTACCAAAGTATGGAATGTTACGAAAATTCGGCCATTAATATGCAGGGTCGTATGCTTGTTACGTTGGATATCCTCATGGATACCTGGTCATTAGGGACTAGCCGGGTTATCATCATCATCATCATCAGCCCACATTAGTCCACTGCTGGACATAGGACTCCTCCAAAGAGCGCCATAGCGCCCTGTCTTCAGCTTGACGCATCCAGCTGCTGCCCGCAACCATTCGCAGATCGTCGCTCCATCTAGCAGAGGGCCGTCCCACACTACGCTTGCCGATCCGCGGTCTCCACTCAAGAACTCGTCTACCCCAGCGGTTGTCGGTTCTTCTACAGATATGACCAGCCCACTGCCACTTCAGTCTGCTAATTCTCTGAGCTATGTCGGTGACTTTGGTTCTCTGCCGGAGCCTATCCTTCAGAGAAACTCCAAGCATAGATCGCTCCATATCACGCTGAGCAACTGAGCGCTGGGTTATGTGGGCTTTAATAAGGAATTGGCATCCCATCTACCCGCTTCAACTTATAGCGTTCCAGGACTGCCCTGCTCCAGCCACGAGATTCAATCCGCCCGTTCTCACGCTCACGGTATAAAAAATCTAGTTTAAGATTACGAATTTTTTTTATACTAATTTTAGATTCTCATTATATTAAGGAAATCAAAAAGGCCTTCGAGCTAAATTGTGATTTGTCATGGCGACGCTCGAATATGTAAACTCAGCAAAGACTGTCTTAATGAAATGCAATTACGCAGTTTACGTTTTTTCAAGAAAATCACGTTACGAAGTGCTATATTTTATTTGTTCACTTATCTATGCACAGTATATTAGCTATTATACTTCGTTCGCGCTTTGAATCTCATCATTGTCCGCTGGCATAGCTACGCCCCCAACCTATCAAATCATGCCTAATTAGATAGTCAAGTTCACAGTGACCGGTTGAAAGCATACTTTCGAACACAACAGTGGTATACTGTCTTAGTGCATTCTTAACGCAAACAAACTATAGGTTATTGTGTGTAGCTTACACTGTATACTAGTGAATATTCACGCCAGTGGTATATAATTCAGCCCTTAACTCTCCGTCACGCTGACGCCACGGTAGCCTAAATTTAAGAGCAGCAAGGGTTTTTAAGATATGGATAAAATAAGTCTATGGTGCGATGAATAGTTTTACAATCGAAAAATACAATAATCGAATTTTATTTACAAACCTATTCCGTAATATGTTGCTTTTTCCTCCCAATTTGACTGAATATTTGCCAGACTAGCCTTTCTTAGATGTCTTTGAATTCGAAGAATCGTAATGAATCACGCAAGATACCGGTTTAGGCAATGGACCTCCGAGCCTTGAGTCTAACTGGTAAAGCCTTTGCCGATTTAATTAACATAAGTACACCGTATCTATTTTAGTTATGTTTGCTTGCGGAAATTTGTTGGTTTTCCTTCTAACTCAAAAGGAGCTTTAATCTTGTAGATTTTACTACAAAACTCTTTTAGATCATCATGTTTAACTACCGTCATCGTCTCTTGGCCACTCTCCCTCGCTAGGGGTTACTGTCAATACACTTTTATCGGCGTCATATCTCCATACCTTCCATATGCATGTCCTCGTTCACACAATCCACATATCTCTTTACTCACGCACAATCCTTACGTCCATCCCTATTCATACTGAAACTACTACCGCTTCGGAATTCTGCTTCTTTACATGTTTTACAACAAAGTCCGCACCATGTCTCAATGTACATTAAATAAATAAAGAGGTAATAAATAACCCACAAAGGGTTTGACATCTCTTTCTTACCTAATACAATCAAATAATTCTCTCATCTGGCGAAATTGCTCTCACTATGCTGTAAACAAGAACTATAATTTGAAAAAAGCAACTACAGTTTCCGATCCGTTGGTAGTTTCAGTATGAATGTGGGTGGTTGCAAGGGTTGTTGGAGACCAAAGGAGTTGAATGCATTGTGTAAACGAGGAAAAGTGTATGAGAGGTGTGAATAAATATGACTACTGACAGGAGTGTATGAAGACTAGAGTGGAACAAGGACCGAAAGAAAATGATGGTAGTTTTAAATATGACGTTTTATAAGAGTTTTGTGTTAAAACCTACACGAATAAAGTTGTTTTTGAGTTTGTGTGTCATAACAAGAAAAGGTTCAAAAATAATTTGCTTTAGAAATCATTTGTTATTTTGATCTCCGTTAACCCCATTAAGACTTCAGTAAATAAGCTTGCATTTTCCCGGATTTCCATGAGCTGACGGTCTTGGCTTTTGATAATGGAACTGTTTCAACACAGACGTGGGCTATTATTACTCATTGACTCTATGCCACAAATGATACATGACACAGAGGACTCACTGTTGTTTCGGCCCCGGCTGTCATTTTACTATCTACGGATGTCGTTACACGTAGTAGTGTGAAAACCGACAGCTTATCTATACATACATACAAAATAAAATAAAAAATTGAAGTGTCTGTTTATAACAATAAAATTTAATAATAAAATAAAACCACTTTTCACTAAATGCGTAAGTATGTGTACACAGTACATAGACCAAAATAACATATTTTTTTAATTTTTGTACGTGTGTCTGTCTGTTTGTTCCGGCTAATCTCTGGAACGGCTGGACCGATTTTGACCGGACTTTCACTGACAGGTAGCTGATGATATAAGGAGTAACTTAGGTTTACTTAGGCAACTTTTTTTTAATAGCTTCGCCCGCGCCCTCGCCTGCGGGTAACATCGCACCCGTGCGAAGCCGGGACAGGCGGCTAGTTCAAAACTTGAACTTCTTAAAAAAACTTCTGCATTCTAGACATAGATTGTAAATTTATAATTGAACACCCGCCATTCTGAACGTAATATTAAAATGTAGTACTACATATTGGGATATAAAAGTCCGATATATCATATCCGGTATATAAATTAAAACTAGCTTTTGGGCGCGGCTTCGCCCGCGTGGGCTTCGAAAACGTGCATATTTTTTATGAACATAAAATCGGTTATTGTGACTAAACTATGATAGTTAGATATGTGCTCTCGCGGACTTTTTTCTAGATCTTTATAAGACCTACAAACCCGTAGTACATCATTTTGTTCTATTGTCAATAGTTTTTGCAGCGCACGCATAAATAGATTTTCGATTTTACACCTTGGTTTACAAAATCGCAATTTTCATACGGATCCCTAATTCTTTTGAAAATAAAATATAGCCTATAACCTTCCTCGAAAAATGGACTATCTAACACTGAAAGATTTTTTGAAATCGGTCCAGTAGTTCCTGAGATTAGCGCGTTCAAACAAACAAACAAACAAACAAACAAACAAACAAACTCTGCAGCTTTATATATTAGTATAGATTAGTATAGATATGAGTTATTATCAATCACAAATAAAAATATTACGTTCGTATATTAAAAATTATCTCTGTACATATGTATGTTGTGATATTACTTTGATTGTTAGATTTGTAGGGCAGCCGGTCGCGGCGTGGGCGGTTACTGTGGGCACCCATTCATATCTGTGCGGTGACGTCACTAATAATCTTTCACTGTTAGTATTTAAAAACGAGTAGGCAGACCAATTGGTAGTAAGTGGATAGTTTGGATAGAAGTGGATAGGTTTGCTTATGTTCTATTGAATTTCTCATCAATCATTTTAATGTTGGTACTTTCAATCATTTTATTGTTGGTACTATTGAGTATACCGGCGGCATGTTGTCTTCTAATTATCACTACATAGTATAAAACAAAGTCGCTGTCGTCTGTCCGTCCCTATGTATGCTTAAATCTTTAAAACTACGCAACAGATTTTGAAGCGGCTTTTTTTAATAGATAGATTGATTCGAGAGGAAGGTTTATAAGTATAACTAGCGACCCGCCCCGGCTTCGCATGGGTGCAGTTATTTTATACCTATAAACCTTCCTCTTGAATTACTCTATCTATTAAAAAAAACCGCTTCAAAATTGGTTGCGTAGTTTTAAAGATTTATGCATACATAGGGACGGACAGAAGAATGCGACTTTGTTTTATACTATTTAGTGATGATACATGCATAATTGACCCGTGCGAAGCCGGGATGGATCGCTAGTAAATAATAAAATAGCTAGGGTTATACAACTTGTAGATTTATCCTCATTAAATAGACTAGAGATTTGATATTTCAAATTCAGTCAAAAGAAGAAGAAATTCAGATTTATGATAATAATACAATTTAAGCAGAAAACTAAATAGATGTACCCAAATTTACGAAAACCTTTTTGTCCATAATTGCTATTCATTTTATAATCTTGTAGAAATATTGTATTGTAAAAACTGCAAAACATTAGGGATAAAACCACGTTGATGAAATTACACATTTGGAAAACTTTAAAATGTAGGATCGGTCTTAAAAACAACGTGACGATAGAAAATATGTGCTAAGATTTATAAAGGGCAAATTAATGCACTTATTTTAGATTATCAATTACAGGAGTGGACTTCTAAAACACAATTTATGTGTAGCAATTTTTTTTCAGCCGTCCTTTGTTTATTTGTTCAAACTTGTTATATTTACTGTTGCGTCTGTTTATACAACTAATACAACCAGCATCGTACTACGTAGTAAAACATTGATACGATATCATGGTACTTATAATAGTAATATGATAACACGGCAGCGGTGGGCGGCCCATTCATATCGGAGCGGTGACGTCACCCGCCCACGTCAGATGCAAACGAGATAATAGGGCGGAAAGTGAGATGCGTATCGATGTTTCGAGCACTCGATTGTATAATCGATTTGATAGAGTCCCGTCCCTTCGTGGTCGGTGTATCTAAAGCTTTCGGTAGTTCAATTTTCAAATTGGTATTAAGTCGGTCTTTATACGTTAGTTGTGCAGAAGTGTAGATTAATAAATATACTCGTAATCAATGAGGTTGTGCCCTTTGTCTATAAAAGTTGGGATCTATGGGATCTTCTCATAATCATAAAATAATTAAATTTAATCCGCTCGTAGGAATATTTAAAAAAATATATAAAAACAGGGTAAGTGGTGACTGTTGATCCATAGTGTAGTCAACTGCTAAAAAAAATATGAATTTCAAACATGACATAAGTTTTTGATGTGTGCATTTCCCACGTTAGCGGGAGTTTGTGGAGATGAATGAGGCGGCCGCGATTCGTCACGATCACGCGATCACAGGACTGCTAACTCTAGGACACGATTTTGAATATTTTATTGATTTTTATATCGATTTAATCGATCGGTTGATTATATTGATTGTGTTTATAGATTTATTGACATAACAGTTCACTTGAAGGGAATTATTAATAATTATTTAGTAGTGAACGATCAATCGTTGGTCAATCAAAGAACAATCGTTGGTATTGACGGGTTCAGTGTAATAATTAAATGATTACCGACTATCTCGTGTGAATATTGGCAGTAACTGCCAATAAAATTCATTCCGTGTGGTAGCAGATTGAAAATACATAGTCACCATCCCATTTCAACTTGAGCATGTCGTAAGAGCCGACAAAAGGAAATGACAAGGCCGTAAATTTAGCCGCAAGAGAAGGAAAACTTGAAATAAAACCCTGCGCCATCCCGTCGGTCAGCGTGGCACAGTAGGCTAATTACCCTGTAATGGGAAGATGCTCAACTCACCAGTGGGTCATTTATTGGACTGGTTGTAATGGTAGCAGTAATTTTATTATCTTTTAGTAATTTTATTATCTCTAATGCAAATTCTGAATACTTTGTTCAATAATACATTTAGTGCTAAACTACATTGGCATTTAAGTAATGAGTTCACAATTATGAATATCATATCATTCAGCTCTAAAGGCTTCTAAATCCAGTAGCAATGCAATGTGCTTGTATTAAAATGACTCTTTTCATTGTGCACTAAATTTTACATACTTCAGACAGACATATTGTTGCAATCGTCGTCTCCTAGAAGTAAACGCTGTATAAGCAAATCGATCATTGTTCTCATTGGATGAAAGGAAACCATAAGGATATGAGGATTTTCCTCAAGGTATATTGAATTACGTTGAGATTTTTGGTAACGATGTGTGTTCCCACGGATTTTTATAGCTTTTGTAAATAATTGTTGTACCGAAAGTTGCTGTCTGAACACCGTGAGTTGGTTATAAAGCTAAGCTAAGCCCAATATTTAATTAAATATGGACCTTTAATTGTTAAAGTAAAGTCCACTTTCCCTTGAGTAATTAGAGTTATCATCACCATAATGGCTCATAAATTACCCACTATTGAATCGGGTCTCCTCAAAGTTTATGGAAGGAAATTGGCTATTATTAGTATGTATGTCACTTTAGTCAAACAAGTCACGGGGTTAGTTATAATACAAGCCATGTTTTCTTTGTTATGTGGTGACGATTGAATAAATAAATAAATATACTTGGACATTTCACACAACGCCATCTCGTCCCAAGTTAAGCAACTTAATGCTTGTGTTATGGTAACGAGATGGATGATAAACTACTTATATACATTTTTCTTTTGTAAATACATACATATTATAGATAGAAATGACACCCAGACTCCGAGCCAGTGCCTCTGGTTTAGACAAAGACACTTGCCCGACCCCGGAATCGAATCCGGGATCCGTTGATCCAAAGGCGGCACATCTAACCACTAGACCAACGAGGCAGAATACATAGTACACCACCCCATTCCATCCTGAGGGTATCGCGAAAGCCGACAAAAGGTAATGACAAGGCTGAAAACCTAGCTTGATACGAAACCTTGTGCCCACACGTCTGGCCAGCGTGGCATAATAGGCTCAATATCCTCCATGTATTTGGAGGAGGCCCGACTCAGCAGTGGGTCATGTATGTGCTGAGTAGTAGTAAGGAAGAATAGCCTGCATTACCCACACTTACAATTGAATTAACCGTTTTTGCATTTATTAGCATAAGTAGATGATCAAAACGATGACCTGCGCAGGTCGCTTGCAATCGGATCAAATTCCACTTTGGCGCAGCGAAACGTGCGCCACACACCGCACACGTGAGCTACAATGTTGCCACTCTCGCGATTTTTAGGGGTGAAAATAACCGACTAATATAAGTGGACCTCCGTAGTCCACCACTGCTTAACCCACGAATAACCCGCTGCTTGGTAAACCATCCTCCTATTACTACTACTAATTCTCAGCCCATTGATTACCCACTGTTGAGTCGGGCCTTCTCCAACTACATGGAGGGTAATTAGCCTACAGTGCTACGCCGGCCAGACGAGTTGAGCCGTGAAGAGATCATTTCCTGCAATCAATGTTTATATCAAGACAGGCAGTCTGTTGGTCTAGGGGTCGGATGTACCTTCTTTAGATCCTTTTGGTCCTCGGTTCGAATCCGGGGTCAGGCTCGAAATGTCTTTGTGTTTAAACAAATATGTATCAAAAGTGCGCATTAACATTGCTAATTGACAATTGTGGTCAACGAAAAAGCGCGCCGATGCACAGTATAAATAAATGTACCTATCGCAATACCATGATTTCGCAATCGGTCGCGTTTCGTTCAGGATCGGAATGCGGGCTAGGCCGGTCTGAACTCAATTATTCTGCAAGGGTCACAGCTTACATTTTGATTGGAGCTTAATTGATAACAAGATCGCAGTCAAGGTTTGGCTCATTATGCTGCTTTCGAATAGATAAAAGTAAAAATTTCGACCAATAACTTAAATATTTTATTTTATTTATTCGGAACAAGAACAAGTTATAATTACGAAACAATTAAATATCGACTTCAAAAATGCACGAAAAATAAACTACCATTTTGAGAAATATTTTTAGTGCAAATAAACGTATGCTTTAAGGTGAATGTTCCAGGGTAGCCCGTGAAATTCAAATTTTCCTACGTTTTTTTGCAATTTGTAGGTCAGTGCTAGGTTGAGTGTTGATTAAAATGTTATTCGCGGCTGTAAGACGTGTGTAGTTATAGAACTATAATCATCAAAATCATCAATACAACCCTCCAAGCTCATAAAGGTGCAAGAAAAACTTTTTCAAGCTCAGAGTCATTCTTGCACCTTTATGAGCTTGGAGGGTTGTATTGATGATTTTGATGATTATAACTCCGTAACTACATACGTTTTACAGCCGCGAATCAAATGTTCATCATCGTACAACCTAGCACTGGCCTGCAAATTGCAAAAAACGTAAGAAATTTTGAATTTCGCGGGCTACACTGGAGCATCCACCTTAAAAAGGACTTGAATATTAATATTGTCGTAATAACATATAACTTTTTTACTAATATTTTTTGGTTACTGACTGCCTAGTTGGTCTAGTGGTTAGATGTGCCGCCTTTGGATCAACGGGTCCCGGGTTCGATTCCGGGGTCGGGCTAGTGTCTTTGTCTAAACCAGAGGCACTGGCTCGGATTCTGGGTGTCATTTCTATCCATAATATGTATATATTTACAAAAAAATGTATCTAAGTAGTTTATCATCCATCTCGTTACCATTACACAAGCATTAAGTTGCTTAGCTTGGGACGAGATGGCGTTGTGTGAAATGTCCAAGAATATATTTGTCGGATAAAGGGGGTGTTTGTCAGGACAGTTACCTTCTCCCGAATACATATTGTGTGGGCCGCGTGGCGTCTCTCGAGCAGAAACAAAGTTGGTACAAACAAATAATCTTTATTAACACTTGTTAAACTTGATAACTCATAATTGAACCAACGAGCCGTAAGGTAGTTCCTAGACTTGATGTTCGCGCGGTGGACGATCGGTGAGAAGTGAGCTTCGCCCGGTCCGCACGAGTTTTATCTAGACTCTGCCGAAGCGATGACGTTTCACCGCTTGCGCCTCGTTGTCAAATCAGCTCCCGTACTATTGACCGATCCGACACGGCCATCCTACGGGACACGCGTCTCTGTGTGTTACTCTGAAACAACATTCAACACGCAGGATCACGTAGATCAGTCTCTCGTGACATTGCACCAGTAATCAATCGAGAGAAGTTCAAAGCAAATTCTTAACATTAAACCAAAGATTTGATTATCTGATTTAAACTAACAATTGAGACACTCAAAACAAAACTGACTTGATTATCACGTTGTCTCACAAGGGACATCAATCATACTAGGTAAAGCAAAATACGTAAGCTCTGCATGTGATATCTTGCTATACATAGCACAGTAACCTCCAGTTACTCATTCTTGTGCGAACCCGTCATGGGAACGGCGAGTCTCTCCAGGACTCCATGGTTTCCACTGAAACCCGACCTCTGCCAGAGTTGACTGCTTACCGCGTACTCACGGACTACACCAAGCAGATACCGATTTCTACTGAGCTACGGCTACACGTCAACCTCTGGTACGGTCCAATCATCATGCAAACTTAAGTACTCCTCAATATCACGACTACTTTGTTCTACATCGATCTCGTCAGTTATGTTCTGGTGATCGGGGATCTTTCTCACACGATCATGGGGGTATTCGTACGTTCGCTTAGAGTCAATCGCCTTTAGTAGGCATCTATCCCCGTCTACCATATCAGTAATCTTAAATGGACCTTTGAATTTAGCATCTAGTTTTGTTTGATTCCTTTTCTCATTTTCAATCAAAACAATCATTAATAGCCAGGTTAGAAACCTGAGCCTTACTTCGATCAAATCGATTTTTCACAATTTTTATTTTTCTCAATATTCTGTGTCGCTTTGCTCTCTACTCGTAAATCACTAAACACCAAATTTGTAGTTTACTTTTCACACTACTATAACCGATACCTGTCAAACTGACAATGTTATTTAATCACTTTCCACTAAGCTTTGACGCAACACAATCTTTGATGAGAGAGCATTCGGCACCCGAATTATAATAAAATGGATACGACTCACAAGTGTTCATCAGCGTACCGCTGGGATTGCTAACATAGCAAACTCCACACGCACACGCCTCTCGTTACTCGCCGCCGCTGCTGGCGTTGCACCGGAACTGCCTGCGCCTCCTGCCGCGCCAGCTCCTCTGCTGTTGCCACGTGGACACTTCAGCCAACAGTCCGGCGTTGCCGCATCTGAAACAGATTAAGTCCGACCGCGGCCTCGGTCCCGCAGAGCTTGACGCTGAAGTGACAGCACTGGCTGCCTTGCCTTTCACCTCGCCTTTGGAACGGCAATCAGACGGTCGGTGACCTATTTTACCGCAGTTGTGAAATTTCACCGTTGCCGACTGAAACTTCGATCGCCTGAAGTCTGGATCTGCTGTCCTATCGCCTTATGTTTATGCTCTCAATCTACCTCACCGATGCAAATCAAGGCATAGAATGTGGTGCCATAATCTTGGAAAACTGATATAAACTGCCGAAAATATGACGCTAGACCGATGAACTGTCAAGCTAAACAAGCACAGCAATCTAAACTTCGTATCGCAAGTGATTAACAGGTAAACATGTAAAATAATTTCAAATAATATTTTCTTACACCGGTCAAAGTCACACTATCGTATACCATACAATATACCCGAGTAATAAAATGGAAACTGCTCACCGGAGTCACGTAAAATTGCAGCTGGTGCGCTTACTACAGATCCACTCACTATTCTTTGACCTGGCTGACCGCAGTACTGTTGCTCGCCTTCCTGCTGCTCCGCTCAGGGTATATAGACGCGTAGTATCCTTGTCCATGACAACGGAAGCAAGTGATCCCGTTCACTTGGTTAATCGCCGCACTATGACTGCCGCTTGTGATCTTCAGTTTAGAACAATCTTCATGTAGCTTAATGTCTCCTTTATAGTGACAATGAATCGCCATTATCGGTTATTTCCATCGCGTACAGAAGCACACACATTATCACTACACTGTTTCTCGTTAGATTCACTGTTTTCTCCACGTGAGCTGACTGAGTTATATACCAGGGTACGTAACTGAAGAAAACCATGCTGATGCTGCTCCTTTGAGGGCCTTGCTGATTATAACAATGAGCTGACCACCTTCCATCGGGTTATCGGCGAAACACAAGTTTGATGTTGCACACCATGACCGTGCGTCTGCGTCGCTTTTGTCTGGATCAAATTCGGGTAGATAGATTCCCATGCTGAGAACGTAGAGGTTTGTCTAGTGCTTCGTTCAAGGCCTTCATATTTGAATTTTGCGTTTCAAATAATAACTTTCACCTTTCAAATAATCCCCGCCATTTTCTTCACAACGTGGCATAACCTCACTGCGGCTTTCGTTTGTCTGCTCGGATCCCACTACTGATGTCGGAAAAGGGGGTGTTTGTCAGGACAGTTACCTTCTCCCGAATACATATTGTGTGGGCCGCGTGGCGTCTCTCGAGCAGAAACAAAGTTGGTACAAACAAATAATCTTTATTAACACTTGTTAAACTTGATAACTCATAATTGAACCAACGAGCCGTAAGGTAGTTCCTAGACTTGATGTTCGCGCGGTGGACGATCGGTGAGAAGTGAGCTTCGCCCGGTCCGCACGAGTTTTATCTAGACTCTGCCGAAGCGATGACGTTTCACCGCTTGCGCCTCGTTGTCAAATCAGCTCCCGTACTATTGACCGATCCGACATATTTATTTAAAGCTTTCTGAGCGGATTTCGAAAAAAAATATACAAGATCAATGTGGAAACATTACCAATCGAATAAAAAAGAATAATGTTTAAAATCCTTTTACAAATAACGCAGTTGTGCAGTAACAAACATAAAAAAATGTGTCAAAAACATAGTACTTGAAAACTCGTCCTCGAATGTAGTCCAACCATAGTAATCTGCTATTATGACCCGCAGATTTTTTATTTTTAGCTATTACACAATAAATACATTGATCATCGAGACTGTTGACATTGTTTGACATTCGATTAATGTCAACAGGTCTGTAGTATCGATAATGAAACGGATATGTCGGTATGAATTAATGAAACACTCCGTACAGGTCATCTCACATTCGACTATCTGTTGTTTTAATAGTGTTATTGGTGGAGACATGTGGTGACGGATTTAGAATACAAAGTGTCACCATCCCATTCTAGCCTGAGAGACTCGCAAGAGCCGATAAGGCTGAAAACATAGCAAGACAAAGGAAACTTGATACTGTAGCATAACTGTACGTGGTTTATAAATGATAATCATGATCACTATCATCACTATCACTACATTGTATAAAACAAAGTCGCTGTCGTCTGTCCGTCCCTATGTACGCTTAAATCTTTAAAACTACGCAACGTATTTTGAAGCGGTTTTTTTTAATAGATAGAGTGATTCAAGAGGAAGGTTTTTATGTATAAATACCGTGCGAAGCCGGAGCGGGTCGCTAGTTTTAAATAAGAAGATAAAGTCTTGTGCAAATTAGACAAAATTTCTACTCAAATTGCAATCTGTGTATTTGGGAATTAGGCTAGGAGACGCGAATTTGTATGTTTTTTTTTCTTTAATGGCCAGACGTATGAGGATTTAGTAGGAGGCCTTGAATCGTATAGTCTGAGATAATTCGCAATATACACTGTTCACGTAACCGATACAGTTACTATGCGTTAAAATATATTTGTTTTACAATACAGCTGTGTAAAGCTTTTACGTCTGTCTGACTGTATATGTGTCCGTGCAAAACGTCATATGTGCTATGCAAACACTTGGGATGCGATAAAAGTATTACAGTAATTTAATTGAACTAAACTTTGGCTGTTAACGTGTTGCTAGGCAACACCCTGTCGTATATGACACAGAAAATTATAAGCAGTAATTCCTGTTCACATTGCAATTTTTTCACAACTGTATTACCGTTCCAATGTGACTCTAGATGATCAATTAATACTACGCAACCAACACAGTTCTTCCCGTTATTGCTTGCAATTCGCCATCTTGTCTGAAAATCGAAGAAGTGTGGGCCTAGTGATGAGGTGAACTAGTGAATTAGTGACGTAGCGCTGAGTCCTGGGTGCGACAACGTGTGCTCTAAAAGAAAGAAAGAAGAAACTGCCCGCGACAAATAATTATTACATCTGCATAAACAAAAGTTCTGACATAGCATTGGATTTTTTATGGGCTGACAAGATTCTTGAATCTCCATTTTTGAATCTTGAGGTCTATCGAGCTACTGATCATTTACTATCTCCACTGTCACGCGATAAGTAAGCGGCCTTCAGTCACATTTCACTTATCGGGACGATTTTTTTATCGCCATGCGTGGAGTTTGCGCTGGCCTCAAATTTCCGTACATGGCATAAGCAGACGCGATTTAATTTACTGTAATACAGTAGGTACCTGTATTACGGTAAATGAAATCACGCCAACTCCGTATAGTCACCACCGTATTCCAAACCAAGGGTTTTGTAAGAGGCAACTAATACTACTACTCAGCCCATAGATGGCCTCCTCTCATCGCAGGGAGGGTAATAAGCCCACTGTGCCACGCTGGCCAGACGGGCACAGTGGGCTTATTTCGGGCCCACTCACGGGCCCACTCACGGGATTTCGTTGCAAGATTTCCTTCTCTTGCATCTCGGCCTTGTCTTTTCCTTTTGTCGACTCTTTCGACACCCATAGTATGGAATGGGGTGGTGACTCTATGAACTTTGCACCCGTCGCCACACGGAAATCCTACTCACTCACAAATAAAAAGTATATATTTGTTTAATTGTTTCTATCTTTCTCTCTCTTGCATTTGTGTGCATCTACCGTCTACTACCTCTCTGCATCATCCAAAGGTTGACTGGTAGATAATGCCTCATGGCATTATATAAATACATAAATATTTGTAAAATTTTTGTAAAATACATTTACTCAATCGCTTGTGAATTAAGCCGGCACTTCGCATGGCAACCAATTTTTCCATCTTTCACATAACATTAATCTATGTGTATATTGATATTGCAGTAAGACTTTGTTGCGTTTCTGTTACACACTTGCATAACGATTCAATCTTGCAGTTTTTAAACGCGATATGAATGAGTGGCGAAATTAATGAGGACTCGACTTTGTTTATTAATCAGCCCATAAAGGGCAGCAGACCCACATCTGAGTCGGGCCTCCACCCATTACACGGAGGGTAATTAGCCTACTGTACCACGCGGGCTAGACGGGTTCATCATCATCATAATTTCGGCCAAAACACTTCCACTGCCGCGCAGCATGTCGCGGGTTCGATCCCCGCACGGAAGAAATATTTGTACGACCTACAAGTATTTGTTTCGGGTCTGGGTGTATTTTATCTACAAAATGTATGTATTTCCAAAAAAAAAAATGTATTTAAGTAGTTTATCATCCATCTCGTTACCATAACACAAGCATTAAGTTGCTTAGTCTTGGACGAGATGGCGTTGTGTGAAATGTCCAAGGATATTTATTTATTTATCGGCCTCCCCCAAGGATTTCCACGAAGACCGGTGCTGAGTAGCCCGTACTTTTCGTTTAACCAGGTCGTCAGTCCACCGTGTGGGAGACGTACCAGCACTGAACTTTCCAGAACGCGGTCTCCACACGAGGACTTTTATCCCCCCTTTTCTCCGAGCTATGTGCCCTGTCCACTGACACTTAAGTTTGGCAATCCTGTGGTTCCCCTGAGTATCATTTCTAATTTGATCTCGCAGGGAAACTGCGAGCATAGCCCTTTGGGTAACATTGAGCCTATTGATGGAGCCGGATAAGCCAGACGAGTTCACACATTTATATATACTGAAGATCTCTCCTCTTTCCTCCTCCCGTAAGTAGTTTGGCTAGAGACCGGAATGATGGTAGGTTTTCGTGGATAACCTATCACCGACCCGTGTGAGGACGGGTCAGAATATAAAACTTCCCCACCGCACGCTGGGGAAAGAACGCGTGTTGTAAAAGTCAACAAAACACAGCACGATTGGTGGTAGGATCTGATGGTCCGCCCGGCTAGCGGCTAGTTTTACTGTGTTTCGTCGTGAGTATGCGAGAGCCGGTACCCGACAGGGCATTTCCTTGAATTGCCTGCTCCATCTTAGACCCTGGCATTGCTTTCTATCATGCAAGCCTAGGGTCAAAGGAATTCAAGTAACTGGTAAAAAAAACTTGATCTTCTCGCGCCCGTGGATTCTCACATACCCAAAGGGCTTCGTATCAACTTTTCCTTCACTTGCGGCTAGGTTAGGTTAGCTTCGGCCTTGTCTTTTTCTTTGTCGGCTCTTACGACACCCTCAAAATGGAATGGGGTGGTGACACTATGTATTCTAAGTCCGTCACCACATGGTAAGAAAATAAAATTTACGCAACGGATTTTGAACAGTTTTTTTTATGAGGAAGGTTATTGCACCCGTGCGAAGCCGGGGCGGGTCGCTAGTCTTTACGATAAACTAAAAATAAGTTTTACATAATGCATTACATACTTATAACAACCTTGAGACTAAAAAGCGATTGTTAATCACAAAATCGTCATAAGTATTAATATAATCAGATTGCTAGTCTAACAAGGAAGGAAGGGTATAGATTAAAGTGGTTGGATATTTAGATCAGGTTTGAGTATCGACGATGCTCCGTTGATAGTCAAACCTGTCACACAAGTAGGTAAGATAAGATTATAATTTGCAAACTGACCATGTTACCACACGGTCAGTTTGTAGTTTGTTAGTATGCTACCGCAGATGGAGGCCATGAGTACCACTAATACTACTATTACTACTACTAAGCCCATGTTGAAAGCACAGTTCTAAACCCCTTGCATGGGTATAGCCTGTAACGCGGGGGCAGTTTACAAACATGGAATTCACGAACATAAATGACAACCAGACTCAAAGCAAGTTCCTCTGGTTTACACAAAGATACTTGCCCGACCCCGAAGTCAAACCGGGGTCCCGTGATCTTAGTAGGCCGCTTGCAGCCTTTGGCCCAACAACGTATCGAAAAAAAAATCCTACAATTTGCATTAAAATACATCAAAAATTGACTTGCTATCGGTAACATACGTCTCGTGTTTCTGTACGATTTTACGGTGCAAGGTTCAGCATTTAACGCACTGATCTGCATGTTTCAATCAGATAGCATAAATTAATTATAATTAGTGGGTTTGCTTGAAATTTTGTGACATCTTCAAAGAGGTTATAGTTGATTGCTTTAATTAAATGTTTTGAGTAGTCAACTTATGTAATGTTAGTATTAAGGAGTTGCAAGTTTGTATTAACACTGCAAAGAGTATCTGTGATGTGCTCTGTCGGTCCTCGCTTTCATTGGGATAATGGCAGGCGACACACGGAGTCATTAGCGTGAAAACTGGCTGGTGCTCTAACCAAACGATTCACCAGTAGCAACTCGAACTCAAAACGAACTTCATTCATGAAGGTTTTATCGGAAAACTCTCATAAAACGTCATCTTCCGGCCCTTGCCCCTCGCTAGGTGGTAGGCTTCCATACACTCCTGTCGGCGTCATATCTACATTCATGCATGATCTCTCCCACACAATTCTTCCATCTCTTTACTCATATCCCTTGCGTCCATTCGTACTGTCTAATTATATGATTGTGACAGCGAGATAGGCCAATGTGACTTTGATCTTGTGAATGGGGCACATGTCGGAAGAACGGTTGAGCAACCATCACCCGCAACGATAACCTCTCAAAAGCGAGAAAAATATTTGGGTTCCGTTGTTCCTAATTGGAACAACGATGGAACTATTTGAACACTGAGCTGTATTGATAGATGTATAGTATTTTAAAACTCCATAAAAGAGGTTTGTTAAAAGTGACACGTGTCCGTTTGTGGCGTCATAGCTCGTGAATTGATTAACCAATATATATTCTAGCTATATATTTTGTTGTACTATATTTTCTGTTGTTTGCTCAGAGGAGTGAATCAGATTTTCACATAATGTGATACCATTTTTACCTGGTGTCAACCTACGTTATTTAGCTTTCCCGTGATCACCGTACGTTACATAATGTCACCAACCTACACCATCCTGGGGGTGTCGTCAAGTCGACTAAAGGAACGCAAGAGGCAAATCAGCTAACCGCGAGAGAAGGAACACCTGAAACGAAACCCTGTGCGAAACCGTCTTGCCAGCGTGGTACTGTAAGATTTCTCTTCCTGGGTGGGACGATGCTAAGCCTCCTGTACTGGGCATGGCACCCTGGGAGCATTTAGCTCCAAGAGATGGATGCTTCTGATAGTTACAGATAGAATGGTCCACCGGGGGGGATGTTTAGTGGGTCAATTGGCGAACCAGAGTCCCGCACACCGGTCTTTTCCCATGCCGGTGCGAAAAGTCGATAAAGGGTTTTACTCCCATGAATTTGGAGGAGGGCCTCCTCAGTGGTGGGTAATGTATGGGCAGTAGTATATTTCATGTACGTTGTTTCAAGTATGTCTATATATCATATACCTCTCTCTGTCTAAGCTAAACATTTGAGTAGGTACCTACCATGCTTGACGGCGGTAAAACCCTTATCCTTTTTAATATAAACGTGTTGTCTCTTTTACCCAGGGTGCGCAAGGCGTGACTGACATCTCTGGTGAAATCGGTCATAGGTACCGGTAATCACATATCATCAGGCATGTCGTAAGCTTGTGCATATTGAATGCGGAACCAGCTTTTTTTTTGTTTATGTGTATACTTAACTTTTTAGGTGCTACATGTGATTTATCTGGTTCATTTGCGCAAAAGAGATAAAGTAACATTAATAAGCGATAATTTTGTCGTTGACAACGCGATGTTTTCGGGGAGTTATATCACAATGTTAACACGTCCAAATTATTAAATATAGATAACATAAAAATCTTTTTTACTTTGTAAAATATTGATTAAAGAGGTTTAGACAATTATTTTCTGAAAAACTAGCTTCTGCTTATCTTCGCATACGTACTAGCGACCCACCCTGGCTTCGCACGGGTATTCAACAAAACATACAAAAATCTGTTATAGTTAGACATGTATCTTTATCAATTATAGCCTATATGTTATTCTGATTTTAAGAGATGTTATTGTAAAGTTTTATCAAAATCTATTCAGTGGTTTTTGGTGAAAGAGTAACAAACATACATCCATACATTCCTACAAACTTACACGTTAACAATATAAGTAGGAAGAAGTATATACATAGCATTATAATGGTGGAAGAATTTTTGATATTGGTCCAGTTGTTTTTCGGTGTATGCGTTACAAATCTTTCCTCTTTACAGCATTCTGCTGATTACTCATTGAGCTTACTCATTGAGATGATTTTCATAATACATGGAAATATTGTTATATTAGGGTAGTTCGGGGCACCATTTTCCGCCTCCGAGTTCCACCAGGCTAGCCCCCAGCGGCCCATCACCGGCTTACACATTTATTTTTTTAAGTATTACAGTACAAAATGAAACTATATATGACGTAGGTACTAGTCGGTGTCAGGAATTAAAAGGATTTTTTTCTCTCCCTCAACCCAAAGGTAGACTGGTAGAGAATGCCGCAAGGCATTAAGTCCGCCTTATGTACCGCTACTGTACATGAAGTATATAAATTAAGTTCTTTTTTTCAAATCTATAACAGCTATATACCCATCAATATAAATTAGAGTTTTTTTTATTGATATCCCTGAACTAGATATTACCTGTACAAACATGAAATTCACGAACACAAATGACACCCTATGACACAGAGTATGTACCTTTGGTTTACACAAAGGCACTTGCCCGACCCCGGAATCGAACCGGGGCGGGCGGCCCGTGATCCAAAAGCGGCACATCTGACCCCAAGAACAACAGAGCAGTCCTGGCAGTCAGACAATTGACGCGGGAAGGGTAGAGGAGGAAATATGATGTACAAGGTTAAAGTATATTATAGGTTTAATGAGTTACATAATACTGTATATTTTATCGTATTCTGGCGCCGACAGCTGACTTGCAGATAACGTTATGAGCATGCGCAAAATGAGAGATAGTGTTACTGCGAAGTTGTGTGGCATTATTTGATGTATTGTTATCACGACTGAGGCAGCATTATCGTGGCCTTCAGCTAGATAATAAACAAAAATACACGTTTAATATTGTATCACAAATGTTCAAAATATAGGTCAGTTTTTTTCCTATTATAAAAAAGTTTCGGCTGGCGTGTTTTCAGGGCTGGGCTGAGTTTCAAGCTGATTTAGAATACATCGTGTCACCGACCCATACTGAGGGTGTCATAAAAGCCGGCAATTAGAAATGACAAGGCCGAAATCATCTCGCCGCAAGAGAAGGAAAACTTGATACAGAACCGTGTGTCATGTGATCTCCCTCCATGTGATTTGAGGGATATTTTTCACAAATAAAGGTTTTATTTACCTTTATTACCTCACTTTTATGAACTCATCAAAGTCTGAACTCATTATTAACAGACATCATAAAAGTGAGCTTTCATTTGTGACCGCGATGATTTGTGAATTTGGGTCAGAAAGAGATGTAATAGATGTTGATTTATAATATTTACACTATAAAGAGATATTATAAATCTAACATTTGTAATATCTCTTTCTGACCCAAATTAATATTTTACTAATGGACTTATTTGCGTGTTACAGCTAGTCTTTATCTTTACATAGTATAAAACAAAGTCGCTGTCGTCTGTCCGTCCCTATGTATGCTTAAATCTTTAAAACTACGAAACGGATTTTGATACGGTTTTTTTTAATAGATAGAGTGATTCGAGAGGAAGGTTTATATATGTATAACCCACCCCCGCTTTGCACGGGCGAAGCCGGGGCGGGCCACTAGTATAACATAAAATGTAACAGGAAGTCTTGACTAGGACTCCAAATAAGCCGCCTAGAATAGAATAGAAACATGCTTTATTGTATAAACCAATAGCGTTCATAATCGTCATCGGATAGATTATTTTTATAACACCACTACTATTTTGATACGTGGCACCAACTGAGAAGACCTGGTGGAAGAAACTAAGTGGTCTTGTCTTTTTTTAAACGCCATATTGCAATGAACGGGTGCATGTAACTAGTCTTCTTTGTTTCCGAAAGGCGCTCAACTGAAATATGTTTTTTTTTATCTAGTTGACGTTTTATGGCACAACGATTCCCTTGATTCCATGTGGTGAGACAATACATAGTGTCACCACCCTATTCTATCCTGAGAACGTCGTAAGAACTGACAAAAGGAAATGACTAGGCTGAAAACCTAGCCGCAAGAGAAGGAACTCTTCATCCGAAACCCTGTGCCAACAACAAGCGTGGCACAGTAGACTAATTACCCTCCTTGTAGTTGGAGGAGGCCCGATTAAGCAGTGGGTCATCAACATACCTTACGACCCTCCATTATATGAAGTTTCACCCAGCAGTGGGTCATTTAGGGGCTGGCATGAAGGTAAAAATGCTGTTCTGCACATTTGTGACATCAAATTTAATTTATTTGTATAGATCTACAAAGGACTGGACATCGTGACGGCGAAAGCGAGTCAACAGGAGCGGGAGATGGCTCCGCACCACTTGCTAGACATCCTGGAACCGCATCAGATGTTCACTGTAGTCGACTTCAGGAATAGGGCCCTGAAATTGGTATCCTTTTAAAAAAAAAAAAATAAAAAAGAAAATACTCCGTGTAGTATACGGAGGTGTAATATATAGTAGCGTAGCTGTTCCTGTGGTGACGGATTTACAATACATAGTGTCACCACCCCATTCCGGCCTGAGGGTGTCGTAAGAGTCGAAAAAAGGAAATGACAAGGCCGTAAATCTAGCCGAAAGTGAAGGAAAGTTTTGGAAGTCGGTTGACAAAGAAGACATGAGGAATTCGTAGTATATTGAATAGTTGGGACGTATAAATGAATAGCAGCTTAACTGGCATCTGGATCTGCTGGTCGTTAGGTATGCTGATGACCCACTGCTAAGTCTGGCCTCCTCCAGTTACATGAAGGGCAACAAGCCTACTGTGCCACGCTGGCCAGACGGGTTGGCACTGGGTTTTGTATCAAGTTTTCCTTCTCTTGCAGCTAGGTTATCGGCCTTGTCATTTCCCTCTGTCAACTCGTACTACACCCTCAGGATAGAATGGCGTGATGACTCTATGTAATCCGTCACCACGCGGAGATCCGCGTGGTGACGGATTACATCGTCGATCGTCGATCGTCGATTACATCGTGTGTGTGTGTGTGTGTGTCAAGCATCTGCTTGACACACACACACACACACACGCATATATACTCTTTTGTTTAACGCTAGAGTCTGTGGTCAAATTGAAAATAGAACTTTAATTTAAATTAGTTATGGTCGAATTTAGACCGATGCAATGAGTGAATATAGTTGTCAAAATATCAGTAGTAAGTTTGGAGATAAGCGCGTCGAGACTCGTGCCATGGTTTTTATGCCACATAATAAGCCAGTGTACCGAAAGAGTGTGTCGGTAAGCTACTTTGGACTATAATCGGATTATGCGGTGAATGTCCGTTAGGCTGCCTGCTAACAGGCGACAAAACGCAACGACAAACTAATTGGCGGTCACAGAAGCTTGGCTGGTCTAGGGGTTGGTTGTGCCTTTGAATCACGGGATCCCGGGTTCGATTCCGGGGCCAGCCAAGTGGCTTTATGTAAACCAGAGGCACTTGCTCTGAATCTGGGTGTCATTTGTGTCCGTGATGAATTTTGGATTGAATTTTGTTGATGGAATGTTATAATAATCGTCGTCTCATTGGCATGATTTGTCTTTCGATTAGGCATCGATTTAGGGGTATGGCAAGTGTTTTTGTTAAAGCAAGAGATTTTAAAAAATGATTCGTTTGAGGATTGATAGTGATAGATTGATCCGTGTGGTGAGAGCATAGAATACCTAGTGTCACCACCTGATTCCATCCTGGGTATCGCAAGAGCCGACAAAAGCAAATGACAAGGCCAAAGACCTAGCTGGAAGAGAAGGAAACCTCGATACGAAACCCAGTTTGGCCAGCGTAGCACAGTAGTATAATTGCTCTCCATGTAACTGGAGGAGGTCCGACTCAGCAGTGGGTCGTCTATAGGCTGAATAGTATATATTTTAGTAGTAGCCTTTAAAACGGTTTTAGTAGCCTTTAAAATAAAAAATGATTATAACACTAAGTATGATTTACTGTAATACTGCGTCACAAAGCACGGTGCTCTGGTGTCTTCAGTATGTAGGCACCCTAAGTCCTAAGACGGCAAACCTTTCAAATACTTGTCAAAGGTGACCGGCAGCGGTAGGGGTTTATTTGATTAACGAAATTCGGGCCACTTAGACACTTTCGCAATGTACATTACTAAGTACAATATTAGCGAAATGTTTTTTTAATTATCCATGACCAACTGACCCGGCAAACTTCGCACCGACTCAGAATCAATAAATAAATAACCTGAAAGATAATTCCAGAATGTTTCAACTTTATTAAAATATGTGCAAACCTTAACTGGAAAAGTAAAGCATATTAAAAAAAACAAACATTCACACTTCCACGAATATTTCAAGATCTAAATTTGCCAAATCGGTCCAGCCGTTCTCGAGTTTTAGCGAGACTAACGAATAGCAATTCATTTTTATTTATAAAGATAGATACAAGGATATAGATAGAAGATTATTGCCATCATATTGCGACTCCAACATCTACTTCTCAGCCCATAAAGGACCCACTGCTGAGTCGGGCCTCCTCAAACTACATGGAGGGTAATTAGCTTAATGTGCCACGCTGGCCAGACTAATTGGCATAGAGTTTCGTGTCAAGATTTCCTTCTCTTGGGGCTAGGATTTTGCCTTTATAACCAAAAAACCTTTTGTCTGGTCTTGCGACACCCTCAGGTTGAAATGGGGTGGCGACACTATGTAACACTTCCTCTTGTCTAGTTTTAGTGTCAAAAGTACCGAACTGACACTATAGTAAAATAAAAATAGTATTACAAAAACGTTGAGTGTGGTTACGGATTTACAATACATAGTTTCGCCATCACATCCATCCCGAGGGTGTAAGAGACGACAAAAGGAAATGATAAGGTGGAACGTAAAATAAATCTTGATGGGATTGTTTTTCTAACCCCACGACACGCTTGGGGTGCCACAGGTTCGCGTAAACGCTTTCCACTGTGACGCCCAACCTGGTGCCAGCTACGCGGGCAAGTTTTGAGGTCCTGTTTATGTGGGACTCTAGGGCGCGAGAAGGACGGTATTTGGGGCCTGGCCTACCCCCTAAAACCTACCACGTTCCTTCTTTCACTCCTCCTCCGGAGAAGTGACTTTGGTGGGCCTTGGCTTGATATGAAACCATATTCTAAGCTAGTTTTCCTACTACTTCTAGGAAGCTTTTTTTTGGTAACCCTGGGGAAATGCTTTATGCATACCGCCGCCTCTTGGGGGTGGGGTCGGCGATTATGTGGGACTCCGAACACGACTCGTATATCCACTAAAACCCCAGCAGTATACCCTCACACGACACGCTTGGGACGCCACAGACTCGCGTAAACACAGTCTACTGTGACGCCCTGACGAGGACTACTAGGAAGCCTTTTTCTTTTTTGTTGTCGCTGGGGAAATGTTTTACGCATACCACCGCCCCCCGGGGGAGAGGTCGGTGATTATGTGGGACTCCCGGGACAGAACCCGTATACCTACTAAAACCCCAGCGGTGTACCCTCACACGGCACGCTTGCGGCGCCAACGGTTCGCGTAAGCGCAGTCAACGTTGACGCCCCGACGAGGTGCCCGCTACGCGGGCAAGCGACTATCAGAGAGGGCGTCCCGGTACACTGGGACGCCCTCAGTCATCGAGGCTTTCGCCGGTGGCTGGTCCCCCGACCCACCACCAGCCTCTATGGCGGGGGAAGGAGGTGGGCGTACAGTCGCCTCCTCCTCCCCAGCCTCCATCTGCGGCGCGGGTCGGCCAGGACGTCTTCCTCCCTGACCCGCTCCGCGGCCTCCTTCTGCGACATGACGTCCTCGCAGAAGGAGGCCACCGTCTCCCATGCCTCCTCGCTGTCGAGCATCCGTCCGATTAGGACTACTAGGAAGCCTGCTTCAACAGTGGTTGTTACATGGGCATGGTCACGACACCCTCTGGATAAGTAACTTATGTTAGAGTTTCTTGATGACACTGGCCTATAAACCCGTCACTACAAGGAATTTGGTTTGGCCTTTGGATCTCCCCGGTTCGATTCCGGGGTCAGGCAAGTGTCTTTGCGTAAAACATACTGGCGATGGCCGCCACATGCGTCATGCTTGTCAACAGGTGCCGTTGCTGGGGGTCGGTCGGCTCGGGCATTAGAACGTTACTATTGTGTACTAGATCTGGCTAATGTTTGGCCCTTTGCGACTATTGCGCGAGTTTGCTCTCATAAATCTGTCTTATCCCGGCCTTGTACATGCTAAATAACCAATTGTAAATGGTAAATTTTAAATTTTCTTTTTTTGTTTGACTTGTCAAAGTAGCTCTAATGAGCCAACTTGATTAAATGAGTTTTGATTCGATATAATACCAAAAGCAGGAGTTTTGTTTAAAAAATATCACGTTTAATTAAACTTGTTTAAATTTATACACAGTGTTTAAATTCTAAATTTGATTTGGTTTTTATGGCTTTATGCGTCATATTTACAGTAACGGTTGCAAATAACACATATTAATAAGTGTGTTTGTGTATGTTTAAACACTGAATTCGAATACTGAAATATTAATATCTTATGGGAATAGAAGTCTTAAAGCCACGGAATACGTTCGATTACATAAGAAGTATTCGTTGGTAATAAATGTATGTTAAAAATATAAAGAACAAAAATATAACGGACCAACTGATAAAACAATAGAAGAAAATGTTATGATGTACAAGAAGATCAGTTGCAGTATGAAGTTTTGCCTGCTTATTAATATTTTTTTTGAACACTATTACGTCAATGGTAGAATTACTGACACACTGTTATTAACGATGTAGCCAAATCCGACAAACCGTTCTTGTCTAAAGCTAGGATTATGTCCAGTAGTAGACTAGAATGGGCTGATGAACATGATGATGTTCTTGTCTTATACATTGTAATCAACTCTTCTTTCTTTTATATACTCAGGGTATAACTAAAACGTACTGAACAGACATGCGTACACAATAGTTTTAGGATCGATAGAACTACTGATGGATTTTTACTGTGGTGATAGATTTAGAATACACAATGGAACCACCACATACCATCCTGAGGCTGTCATAAGAAGCGACTAAAGGCAAGAGCCAGATCACCTAGCCGCAAAAGAAGGTAATCTTGAAAGAAACCTTTTTTTTTTACGTCGGAGATCCTCATGGATAACCGGCCGTTGGGAAATGGCCGGGGTATGTGGGACTCCGGGGCGCGTATAGATGGTAAATTGCGCCCCGACCTACCCACTAATACCGATGCCTCGTTGGTCTAGTGGTTAGATGTGCCGCCTTTGGATCAACGGGTCCCGGGTTCGATTCCGGGGTCGGGCAAGTGTCTTTGTCTAAACCAGAGGCACTGGCTCGGAGTCTGGGTGTCATTTCTATCTATAATAAGTATCTATTTACAAAAAAAAATGTATTTAAGTAGTTTATCATCCATCTCGTTACCATAACACAAGCATTTAGTTGCTTAGCTTGGGACGAGATGGCGTTGTGTGAAATGTCCAAGGATATTTATTTATTTATTTATTATTTATTAACTGCCCAAGCCAGGGCCACGGGATTCACTCCCATTGCAGAGAGCATGCTCCGTGTCCCTGGGGGCCTCGGCCCGCCTCATAGTGGAGCCCCATGCTCCGAGGCGGGCCCCTCCTATTATGAGGGGGGGCTGTATTGCCCTCCCCCATTCCACCGCTGGGAGGCGCGCGAATCGCGGCGCGTCTTCCTCCCGGGGCCTGTTTTGCGCAGGCGACGGACTTTCCCAGGTCAATCGCCCGCAGGCCCACTTACGGCGGACGGAGGTCAGCCAGCGCCCTCCGACACCTATCTTGAAACAAACCCTGTGCCAACCCGTTTTGCCAGCGTGACACGGTATTCTAATTACCCTCAATGAATTTGGAGGAGACTCGACTCTAATTTATGAGCTGAAATGACGACGACTGATGAAACAGTGTTTTCAAAGAGAAAAAGTCTGTTACTCTCACATATTCCAGAACAGAACAGATAAAATTACATTACTACTGTTTCCGGATGGTTGCATAAGTTCGTATGGATGGCTCTATAGGAAAAAAAACCTATAATTTGTTAGCCTATATAGACTAGCCTTTGGAACGAGGAGGTATTTCAATTTGACCATCAATTCGACAACTCGGGCAATGGCCATGTGTTCAAATATTAACAAATACCTCTCTGTATAGCAACTAACGAAGTTACGTGTGGTGCTGTAGTTTGTATAACGTTACTTACATGTTCTGGCAGGTTTATTAAAATAGCACCACTTCTTTTATTATCGAGGTCATGTAATACAGCTAAATCAACAGTCACTATTTGCCTGAATAATAAATTTTATCAAACCATAGTATGGAATCATGTATGTACTTATTTCTGTTTAGGGTAATTCGTATTTCAAATTCTTATTTTACTTTCCCAATGTTTTGTTTTCGATTTAAAATATGAAAAATGTTAAATACATTGAATTTATTAGAACTTATCTTACGATTCATGGAGTTTTTTTGCATTTTTTTTTAAATACCGAAAGAATATCTGCAATTTTTCACCTTATTACAAAAACATTTATAGTCCTTAACTTCAAGGCCAGATTGAAAACCTACTAGAACAAGGGAAATTACCAATAGTTGTCGGAGGTACTAATTATTATATAGAGTCTATAGTATACAAAATACTAGTGGAAGATATGGATGACGACGAGGCTCTACTATGGGATAAAAGTAGGAGAAAAAGGGATCAAGATCACCAGGAAACATCAATTGAAGTTGACTCGAAGAAAATTGCTAGAAGCAATTCCGAAACAATTGAAGAATTATCAAAATCGAATACGGAACATGTTACTGAAGTGAATCAAGATAAAATAATTGAAAACACCAAATTAAAACTAAAGGAGGATGTTGACAATGAAAAGAATTTTAGCAACGAAGAAATTCACGAAAAACTAAAGGCGATCGACCCTGATATGGCGGCAAGGTTGCATCCGAACAACAGAAGAAAGGTTTTAAGGTAAGTGATATTTTTCGCTGTTATTTAAAGATAAGGCATTTTTTTTCCAATTCTGTGCATTGTAATTGATGATATATCTATCATTATTACAATGAAACAATGTCAACAGATAATACAGTTCTTAAAACATTTCAAATTTTCCATGACACGATTAATTTACATACCTATTTAACCAATAAGACATCATCTTTACATAATTTGGAACTGGTTTTCGCGATCGCTATGCGGTTAAAAATAAATCATTGATATATTCATTCAAAAGTGACGCGCCGCAAACAAATCGCGCGACCAGTTTTTATGAATGAATTCGTCCAATATTAGTTAGTGACTATCAATAACAAAATACCAAGTCCACATTCTATGCCTGACAAGGGATTTTGAATTTTATTGCGTCCACCCAAGAAACCGGTTGACGGTAAATCGATTTTCTGAATTAAATCTTCATCAAATTATCTAGTAATGTCAAAGTTCAGACACAGTGTGTCAAATTGATCAATTTGGTACAACGGGCCTCATTTGTCTGCTCTTATCGTGAACCTTGTCTCTATGATAATAAAGGTCAAAATGGCGAGATGTGAGCTATTAGCAATGGATCCATTATAACATACAACTAGTTTCTTTGGCGTAAATGGTGTCTACGTTTGTGGGGATTATCACGTGGGATGGTTTTGTAGTTAATTAAATATGATTTTTTGAGTGTGGGAATTGTTTAGATGTAAATGGCCTCGTAGAGATGCAGACGGAATAAATGCGTGGCAATAGATATATAGATTGTTATGCAAATATGGCTTCACACTTTTAAAAATAACTTAAAATGTTGTCTAATCGCCATCTCTAAGTTTTCACCACATTTTATCTTTAGCAAATTAGTTTGTGGTCCCGCTAGATTGACAATTTGCATTTCTACAAATTGTGTAAATTTAATTTGTTTTTGGATTTGAAATTCCGTTCCTTTATTTGATAACTTATGCATATATTGTAAATAATGCATAAAAGCGACAGTAGTAGACCTTGAATTGGTGGTAATTTTAGTCAAACATTATGTGCGTTATGTTATGATGAGAAGATGATGCAATAGGTAAAGTTCATTACGAAATAAAATAAATAATGTAAAAACTGATAATGGCGAGACATTTTAAAGACTCACGTGTACTTTGGATATTGGAAATAGTATACAAAGCACAAATGAAATAGGTGTTCAATTCTAAAGAATGTCACGCAGAATATCTTAATACTAAACCTTATAGTCAACCAGCTGAAGAGGATCCTGTATAGAAACGATAAAATTACTTGTGATACTCTCATCAAACGCTCTTCACAAAAAATCTTTTAACGTCCGAAATATTAATCTTTTGGCAAAATATTGATATCAAATTAAGGGTCTTCTTTTAGAAGAAGGTTTTGCGCTATATTAATCAGGGAGCCCTCGTAAAGCCTAAAACAACAGCTTCTTGAAATTAAACACTTTTTAACGGATTTATCGCGTGTATATTACATTATTTAATTCCCGACGTTTCGAATGCTTTGCAGCAGCCGTGATCGCGGGAGAGACTAGATGACAGTTGTCTTCAAAACTGTATGGACTACCTAAAATACATAAGCCTGGTTATCCTCTGCGCCCCATCGTAAGCCAGATAGACTCGCCCACCTACAAACTGGCACAACATGTGGCCAAGTTTCTATCCCAGCTTCGGGGTCACACTAACACCTATGTCAAGGATTCTTACCACTTCATAAGCCAGATTGAAAATCTACACCTGGCAGATGAAGAGATCATGGTCAGTTTTGATGTACAGTCATTATTCACAAATCTCCCACTACATGACTGCATTGAAGTTGTCAAGGGAAGTTAATTGAATATGATCTGCCTTTGGAATATGCAGAATTATTGGAACATTGCCTCACATCCGGCTATTTATATTGGGACAGTAAATACTATCTGCAAATTGATGGTGTGGCCATGGGCTCCCCAGTATCCCCTGTGGTCGCAGACATATATATGGAGGACTTTGAGGAGAGAGCCCTCTCCACTGCATTGGCTACGCCGAAGATTTTCAAACGGTATGTTGATGATACTTTTGCCATTCTATCCCAAAACCATCTGCTTTTCTTGAACATCTAAATTCCATTAACAATAAGATTCAGTTTACTATGGAACCAGAGACTAGCAATTCATTAGCCTTTCTTGACATATTAATCACCAGGAATCCTGACAACTCATTAGACCATACTGTATATAGGAAACCTACCCATACAGACAGGTATCTCAATGGCAATTCACACCACCATCCATGTCAGTTAGCTACCGTAGGCAAATCTTTGTTACAGAGAGCACGGGGCATCTGTGATAGCAACCGTCTGGAGGAGGAGCTTCTGCATGTCAAATCTGTCCTGCGGAGCAACAACCTTAAACTCCCACGTATGCGTCACAGAAGCCAGCCCAAAGCACCTACAGTTGAGCGACTACCTGCTGTCTTGCCATATATCAAGGGTATCACTGATAAAGTTGGAAATATTCTGAAACGTGCTTCAATAAAAACTTATTTCAAGCCACACAGGAAGATCAGCCAACTTTTAAGACCAGTGAAGTCTAACATCCCCCTACAAGATGCTGGTGTGTATAAACTTGACTGTGAGTGTGGATTATCATACATTGGGCAAACAAAGAGAAGTGTCGGTATCCGCATAAAAGAACATATAGCTGACATGAAAAACAGACGCTCGACCAAGTCTGCAGTTTGTGAGCACACATTCAACAAGACCAACCACTACATTCACTTTGATAGACCTCAAATCCTTGCCAAGGAAAATCATTACATTCCAAGAATGATCCGCGAGGCTATTGAGATTAAAAAACATCCAAATTTCAATAGAGAGGATGGTTGGCAAGTACCACCTGCCTGGGATCCAGTCATTAAATTGATCAAATCTCAAGCAAAATACTCATCTGCAAGACCTCTGGACACCGTGAGCGATTTCTGCGTGCACATGGAACGTTATCAATAAAACAAAATTATAGGCGGTAGATTTTAACTGTTTCTTTGTACTTTTGAAGACAACTGTCATCTAGTCTCTCCCGCGACCACGGCTGCTGCAAAGCATTCGAAACGTCGGGAATTAAATAATGTAATATACACGCGATAAATCCGTTAAAAAGTGTTTAATTTCAATGTGTAATAATCGCGAAAACCTAAGAAATCACAACAGCTTCTATCCCTCACCGGCTAAACTTCATATAAACCCTTCGATGGGACAATGTTCTTATATCCTCGCTTTCTTCTACATCAGTGTTAACTTGATTTACATTAAAAATATATTCCACTTTTTATATTTTATCCTATTTACCCACAAGCTTCACACTTTTATTTATAACGTTAAAAGTTAAATATGTATTATAAATTATTCCAAGTACTTTTTGCATAAAGTAATTTAATTTCTTGTTGTGCTCGTTGCTTGAAAAATCTAAACGCGCCAGCGTCCCTTTCTGGACTTTATTACAATGAGTTTTTCCCCTACCAAATAATTAACAACCTTGAGCGAACAATCTATTTTATTCTTTTTTTATAGCTATAGATAGTTGGTTTCCTACATTTGATGTTTTATGAAGATATCTCGGCCTGACCTCATCGAACTCTGTCGTTTCCTGTTGCTTAATAGTTGTTTCGGCATTTCTATTATTGGATTTGATGATATGTAGTGTTTCATCACTTTCTATATCTTTGGCTTTAACATTAGGTTAAGTTCTTGTAAAACACGAATCACAACTGGATTTTTTTGCTATAACATGTAATCATAATCTAATTCATGCTCTCTAAAATTTCTTTCATTTCTCTAATATTAATACTTATAATCACCTAATATTGAATAGTGCTTCGTCTATGATGTTCCAGTTTATTGCCAATAATTAGAGACGCTACAACTTCTTGATAATGCTCAATCTCATTCATTTTATCTTCATACTGTTTTGGTATGGTAAGTTTTGGTATATAATTTCCATGAATTGCCTTTGGTTCTACAAGATAATTATTCTCTTTGTAAACCACTCTTACTTAGAACGACCGAACTAATGCTATCGCTCTATTTTTTTTAACTAGGAAGTGTTTAGTTAATTACGCCTCAAAATAAATATCCACATTTGGCATCGAAGGCTAAGATTATATCTCTAGACACTCAAATTAAACTTTAAAACCCCCCAGCAACAGGTTCGCGAAACTTGTTCACGCGGTTAACATAAACATTACAAGAATTGAAGGTCGTTTGACATGATGACATAAAACTCCAAGTCCAGCGCTCTAGGCCTCCCTCCCTAACGGCATTTAGTACAATAGACGGGGAAGTGTATTGGCGGCGGCGGTTCAAGTTACGACGGCCGGTATGACTTCCGCGGGTTTTCGACCGCAACCAAGGATTTTGTAGATTATTGCGAATGTGTGTTCTGTGACCTTGGCTCTACTACCCGGTTGTAGGGTGACCAGCTATAGTTTTTTTTCGAAGAATTACTTAATTGTGTGTCATGATCGAAATGAGTATGGCAGTTTGCTTTGAACTTATGGTAGGTTGGCATTAACTATGTAAACTTGCGTATTGAATACATATATTTTGTAATTACAATTCTGAGTGATGTAAGAAGATTAGATTAAAATAAATTTAGGTATTTAACGTTTTTTAAATGTGGCGTATTGTTGTTACATATGTATAATTAAAAAAAAATGTGAAATGAAATGGAATTGTCTTTTTTCTTGAAATTTTCTTTAAAATATATTTACTATGTAGATAATTATTGCGTACATTATTTATTATCTACTATAATTTAAATAATACGAAAAGTCAGATGTTAGAAATACTCCTATATATGAGGAAAACGGAAAACGACAAATTAATCTAGCTAACATTTTATAGCCAAATTGTTATCGTGACATATTAAATAAAGTAGAACATTATTGAACACGTATTAACTATGTTTTTCATAACATACAAAAGCCATTTAAACAACTCGCAATACAAATTGTAAGTGGCGTTGAAACGGGGGGTTCTTCTAAGAAAACCCTAGATTATAATAATAAGTACACCTTTATTTTCCCAATTATTATCACGAAAACTATACTAAAATCGGTTCCCCTTCAGAAGTTGATGCCGCAGACAGAGATACATGGCTAATATAATGTAAGCTTTCTTTGAAATTAAACACTTGTTAAAGGATTTATCGTATTTAACATTATTTACTTCCCGGTATTTCGGACCCACTGACACCGTGAGGCGATTTCTGTGTGCACAGGGAACGTTATCAATAAAACAGTTTAGTTTCTCCCGTGACCACAACTGCCGCAATGCATACGAAACGTCAAAAATTATATCATTTAATAATTTTAAACATACGTGATAAATCCGTTAAAAAGTGTTTAAATTCAGTGTTTATTAATCGGGAAGACGTCTCAACGTCATTATAACACATTTCTGTTTTTGGCAGTGGAATATTCACTTCTTAACAGCAAATTGTGGACACCGCAATATGCGAATACTCAGGCCTCCTGATAACTACGAATATTCGTCATGTGATTATGATACACCAGTGACCTGGTCTCGCTTCATCTTTGTGGCTTGGGTCCATCAAACGAGCTAGCCGCCAATGGTCAATTTGCAATTTTTACTGGTAATAGGATTTTATCAATTAAATTGAAATGACCACGTCCGTCTGAATCCGCTTATATTTTGTTTCATAAAAAGGATAATAATTTTTGAGGAAACCTAGTCGCACATCTTTGGCGCCAATTGCACAACATTCTTTTTAATTTGTTTTTGAAGAATTATTTTATTTGTTTTATTCTATATGTGTTGTTCTCGCCCTCTTCTGGTTCGAAAGGTAAGGAGGGATATTAGCCTACTGTGCCACACTTTCCAGACGGGCACAGGGATCATTGTATCAAGTTTTCCTTCTCCTGCGGCTAGGTTTTCGGCCTTATCATTTCCTTATGTCGACTCTTACAACAACCTCAGGAAGGAATGGTGTGGTGACACCATGTATTCTAAATCCGTCACCACACGGAAGATTTCTTAAATAAGTGATACAAATATATTGAAATCTATCTACTCGTATTGAAAAAGAAATACCTCCAATATTAGATACAGGATTTAAATCTTCGAAACAGTCGATTTATTCACAGTGTATACATATATAAAATACCTGTAGGCACATTGTTTAATATTCAGCAAACAAAACATGCACGTGCGAAGGTACTAAAGATGGAAAATTATAGTGCTCTTAAATGTAGCGTCTTCCGTGTTAAATATTATGCGCTGAACTAGGCACTGAGGCCACCGAAAATTAATGGATATCACGTGTTGAGCTGGAGATTCATCATCATTTCAGATTTTAGTGAGACACTTCCGATTCCTTGGAAAATTGAGAAACCTCTTTTCGCTTGGGCTTGTGCAGGCTTATTGCCTTGTTTCTAAGGACCCCAGGGCTGCGGAGCATGCTCTATTGGTCTCCCATCTGTTAGTGAGTACCTTGGTCCTGGTTCGGGCAGTTAAGGATCACCGTCGGTTTTAGTGGGTATGACATACCCGCGCAATTTTATATCTCTACGCGCCCCGATGTCCCACAGAACCCGACAAGCTCCAATGGCCGATTATCTATGAGGATCTCCCACGTAAATGGCTTATGGCGTTTTATTTTTTTTAGAGGCTACAGTTTCTTATCTTTTGGCTGAAATGATGACGATTAGAAAGAAAAGAAAGAGAAAGAAAGAAAAATGGTTTATTCAGCACAATTTAAAAAATTATATACTAAAACATTCCCCAATAGACTCGACGAAGAACAAAAGATGTGACGAAATTTCGCAATGGCGCTCCTTCCCACGGGTTGACCCTGACCTGGCCCACTGGGCTACGCCTCGCCCCATCTGTCATCGTCTCGTTTGACCCACGTGGTGTGCGTGCGTCCCATACTGAATACATTTATGAAGTACTACCCGTTTTCACATACGATCCTGAATTCTGTCGACGATTTCTGATATTGGATTTGACGCATAGATTTGTGATCTCGATGAATTAGGCCGCCTAGAGGGTTGGAAGCGTAGCTCCCTGCTTCTATTCTAAGGTGCCTGACCTTCGCGTCTTTGTGTAAACCAGAGACAATGCCGCTTCTAGATCGTATTTATTTGGACATTTAAAAAGATCCTTCCCTCCTTACTGTTTCGTGTAGAGGGAAATCTTCCTAAAAGGAAAAGAATTTTGCGTTTTCTTTCAAAAAACATTCAAATTGCTACATTTACTAGTGGAATATCCAACAAGACAAAGCGAAGGCTAGTATTATTCTTCATAGAATAAAACATGCTTAGATAGCGCCTACAGATAATACATGCAGATACCGTAAAGGATTTTACTTTGTTTGGAAATAAAATTGACACAAATATTTTTCCGCCGACATTATCGCAGAATGCCTATCACACCGTGCCGAAATTAGTACAATATTAGATTTTATCATCTCAAATTATACATATTGACGACACGGATCGACTGCTGCGCAGCATGTCGCGGGTCCTATTCCCGCACGGAAGAAATATTTGTACGACCTACAAGTATTTGTTCCGGGTCTGGGTGTTTGTTTTCTATCTATAATATGTATGTATGTATTTACAAAAAAAAATGTATTTATGTAGTTTATCATCCATCTCGTTACCATAACACAAGCGTTAAGTTGCTTAGCTTGGCACGAGATGGCGTTGTGTGAAATGTCCAAGGATATTTATTTATTTATTATTATATATTCAACTCTATTACCAAGACAATTTTATTTTTTTTGGCTAAGCTAAACGTGCACTAGGTATTTCTGTCGTGAGGGCTCTGTACGAATATATAATTTATAGAATAACACTATTTCCACCCAAACTCAGAGCAATTATCTTTTGCCCTACACAAGAACCTCGGAATCGAATAAGGGACCTGTGATCCAAGATCCAACGACACAGCTGCTTGGGAATAAGCTGTTCAGTGCCAGTATTTTGATGTTACTCAATTATGTTATTGTTTAAATACATAAGAGTTAGGACCGTAAAGCAAAAAAAAAAAAAAATGACAAGCCCTCTGAGTTTCTTGCCAGTTCTTCTCAGCAGTGGTCGCGTTCCGAACTGGTGGTAGATGGTAGACCATTTGTTTTATATAGACTCATTATGTATATTGTGTTGACTTTTTGTAAGTGTCCATCGTGACCCAAGCAAAATAAATGATTTGAATTTGAATTTGAATTCAAGGGCAAGGTCCGTGTGGTGACGGATTTAGGATACACAATGTCACCAACCCACCTATCCTGAGGGTGTCGTAAGAGGTGACTAAAGGATCGTAAGAGGCAGATTACCTAGCCGTATGAGATGGAAAACTTCATACCAACGCTGTGCCAACCCGTCTTGCCAGCGTGGCACAGTAGGCTAATTTTCCTCCATGAGTTCGGAGGAGGCCCGACTCAGTAGTGGGACATTTATGGGCTGAAATGACGAACGACGATTCAAGGGCAATCACTAGTTCATTGACAATTTCCGATCTCAATAAAAAGTTTGTGAACGGAAACCTTATTAGACCATGTGTCACTTTAACTTTTTATTTCTGCATTGCATAATATACGCTTGACTTTTAGTTTCGTAACTACGAGTACGGCCAGTATTTGATTCTAGCGGCTAGATTTCAGATATGACATTTCCTTTTTGACACATGTACATGTATTCTAAATCCTTTACCACATGGTTCGGTTTGGCTACGGTGTAACTGACGCCCGGCATACCATAACGCAATGACGTAACTGTTGCTACGCGGGAGCGTCTGGTCGACACAGCAGGTACTGTCGGTTCCAAAACTGTTTTACATAAATAAAAAAATGGCGTGAATCAGCATTGAAATTTGGTGATTGTAGTCTAACAAGTGTGCCGGTCTACGCGCTTCAAATTTATTGGGCGGAAGACCATATAATTACTGCTGCATATCTCCTCCTTATTTCTATGATGTAACTGCCATTTTGAGTTTCTTTTTTATTTTAGACAACTACATGTGCACTATTTCGTCGTTTCAGCCCATAAATGACCCACTACTGAGTCCGGCCTCTTCCAAATTCATGGAGGGAATTAGCCTACTGTGCCACGCTGGCAAGACAGGCACAGGGTTTGTATCAAGTTTTCCTTCTCATACGGCTAGGTGATCTGCCTCCTACGCCGCTTTTGTCGCCTCTTTCGACACCCTCAGGATAGTGTGGGTTGGTGACATTGTGTATCCTAAATCCGTCACCACACGGACGTATACTATATAAATTTCTTTAAAAAGAATATTACACTCTATGATCTACAATTTTATAGAGGTCACAGCTCTATGATTTGTTCGATCTAAAGCAACAGTCCTCCATGGAGTTTTTTTGTTTTTTTTTTTATCTAAATCCGGTAGTTGTTTTTGTTCTCGTCTATACTGGTACATTTAATAGCCGACAACAGACACGCATAGAATGGCTGTGACTGAACAGTCTGCAAGTTGGTGCGAACTGAACCACGCATGTCACGTGCTAATAGATTCCTGCGACATATACATTACGTATTTATCGCGATTCCTTTGTTATGTTTAATTTGTAAACTAGCCATATATGGATTAGTCATTGCCTCTTAACTTCATTAGCTTTTTTAAACCATTGCACAATGTATGTGCCTGAGTAGGTACGGGGCAGAATATTATACTTTACCACCACACGCTGGGAAAAAATACGTGTTGTAAAAGTCAACAGAACCCAGCATGCTTAGTGGTAGGATCTAACGGTCCGCCCGGCTAGCTACCCTAACATCTAATGCCGGCGCCAAGCAGTTTTACTGTGTTCGGTCGTGTGTATGTGAGAGCCTGTGCCTGATAGGGCATTTCCTTGAATTGCCTGCTCCATCTTAGACCCTGGCGTTGCTTTCCATCACGCAAGCCTAGTCTTATAATACACGTGTTCCCAGACAATCAATAAAACTAGGGATAATGTAGCATTCAAATGTTAATAGATATTTAAAAATCGCTCCAGCTCTTTTTGAGCCAATTTGTTACATACATACATACATTTTTATAATATGTATTAGTATAGATTTCGATGAACGTGTTATTTATTTCTTTACAAAGAATTCGTCGAAACAACTTGAAATAGAAAAATAAGAACTTCTACTTCAAAATAGGCTGAAATTTAATAGTTTTCCATTTGCTGTAGCAACTATTTTGAAGTCGGTATCCATGTATTGTTAAAATGTTTTGTTACCCTGTACAATGTCCGTGAGGTGACGGATTTAGAATACATAGTGTCACCACCCCATTCCATCCTGAGGGTGTCGTAAGAGTCGACTAAAGAAAATGACAAGGCCGATAAGCTAGCAGCAAGAGAAGGAAAACTTGAAACGAAACCCTGTGCCAACCTGTCTGACAAGCTGTAGGCTAATTACAGTCCATGTAACTGGAGGAGGCCTGACTGGGCAGTGGGTCATATGTAGGCTAAGTAGTAGTAGAATTGAATCAATACTACTACTCATCTATACTATACTATAGATTGATGTACTCCAAACAAATAAAACTATTACGGTTGTAGTTTTTCAGCCTTTATGTAACGTAACAGCCAATTTTGGGGAAAGCAATAAATTATTGCTGCTTACCCGTACACAATTCTGCTTCCTTCTTTATTTAATGTTGCCAGAAAAAATACTTGTTTGCTTAGATAGTATTTTTTGGGGTTCCGCAATAAAATATAACAACTATCACCAACATTGTCGTCAGTAATAATTAGTTACCGTTTGTCCCACCATATGGATGGTTATTACTTAAAACCTATATTTACTATTTATTTATGTCATTGTAAACCTGACAGTGTGGTGACGGATTTAGAATACACAATGTCACCAACCCATACCATCTTTAGGGCGTCGTAAGAAGCTACTAAAAGAACGCTAGAGGCAGATCACCTAGCCCCAAGTGAAGGAAAACTTGATACAAACCTTGTGCCAACCCATCTTGCCAGCGCGGTACAGTAGGCTAATTTCCCTCCGTGAATTTGGAGGACGCCCGACCCAGTAGTGGGTAATTTATGGGCTGAAACGACATTGTAAACATATGACATATCACAAGCCCTCTGAGTTTCTTGCCAGGTCTTCTCAGGCATGGTCGCGTTCCGAACTAGTGGTACACGGTCGAATGACTAATTATATTCATGTTATCACTACATAGTATAAAACAAAGTCGCTGTCGTCTGTCCGTCCCTATGTATGCTTAAATCTTTAAAACTACGCAACGGATTTTAAAGCGGTTTTTTTTAATAGATTGAGTGATTCAAGAGGAAGGTTTATATGTGTAATACAACCATAATTGTACCGTGAGAAGCCGGGACGGGTCGCTAGTGAATAATATGTTGACAATCAAACACAAAACAAAATTATAGGCGGTAGGTAGATTTTAACTGTTCCTTTGTACTTTTGAGGACAACTGTCATCTAGTCTCTCCCACGACCACAACTGCTGCAAACATTCGAAACGTCGGGAATTAATATAATATACACGCGATAAATCCATTAAAAAGTGTTTAATTTCAAAGTGTAATAATTGAATGAAGAAATAATTAACCTAAGCATATTGTGCGAAAACTTCTAAGCTACATGTAATGTGAATAGTACATTGTTGTACTAGCAGTGTGAATACGGAATACTACGAAACCCGGACCATTTAATGACACTCGCTCTATACTGTATCGCATGATCGGGTATTTCTCTCGTTCCGCGTGGCCTTGGCCCCATTTTTAGGTGTTCGTATCGATCGCCCTTCGTATTTCAAGAGTACATTGACCCGGTAAATGTTTCAGTCCTCATGGCCACAGTCTTCATAATTTACGTCAGTACACCTAATAGGTATAATATAAAGATACGACTGAGCATTTGTGCACACTAGTCTCAGAAACAGCTTGTCCATTTGTAATTTTTCAATACCGCCGACGACGGCCCAGATTTTTACACTTCCCCACCGCATGTTGGGAAACATCGCGTCTTGTAAAAGTAAACGAAACCCAGCACGCTTGGTGGTAGGATCTAATGGTCCGCCCGGCTAGCTACCACCCTCACATCTAAATCCGGCGCCAAGTTGTTTTACTGTGTTTTGTCGTGTGTAAATGAGAGCCTTTGAGAGCTGTAATGAATTGCCTGCTCCGTGATCGGAGAAGAGAATCTTTAAGGTCAGCACAGAAGATTTTCTCTTTATCATATTGATAAAGTAAAGGTACGCCTGGTTGGTCTATGGGTTGCAGACGCCGCCTTTGCATCACGAGTGCCTGGTTTGATTACGGGAACAACGGACACAAGAAATACTTGCTCAGTGTCTCAGTGCTAGTGCGGTGCCGAAAAAAATACCCGAACGGGGAACCTCTTTTACATAATACTCCCCCCGTCTTTCTACATTTACATTACTTTGTAAACTCTCTAAAATAGGGTAAGCGTAAAAAATCTGGTTCTATATTTAAAATAAAACTTAATTTAACACACACAGTAAAAATAACAAAAGATAACAACTACAAAGTTGCTCGAAACTCATAAAGCTCGTAAAATATGGCCATTATTTTAAAAATATGCAAAATTAAAATTTGCATGGCTATCACATAAAGTACGCAATTTATCATAGAGAATCATTATGTACGAGCATGTTATCTGTGGTGACGGATTAATAATACACAATGTCACCAACCCCTACTATCCTGAGGGTGTGGTAAGAGGCTAAAGATAAAGGAACGCAAAAGACGGATTATCCACCTAACTGTAAGAGAAGGAAAGCTTGATACAAACCCTGTGCCAACCCAACTTGCAAGCATGGACTAATAGGCTAAGTTCCCGTCCATGCATTTGGAGGAGGCCCGACTCAGTCGTGGTTCATTTATGGCCTGAAATTATGATAATATGAATGTACTGATTACCGAGTGTGAGTTTTTTCACTCTCTCAATCACGTCAACGTAACATCAAGTAGTATGAAAATTAAAGCAACGCTACTTAATGCGAAATAGATGTAATTTTTGCATAGCTTACAATTGGACGTTACGTTAACGAGTTCTGGTGAAAATAACTCGCACTCACCACTCGTTTATATTGAGGTAGGAACGGGCCAGACAGACAGACCTTGGTTTTATTGCCCACAATTTGAATTTAGAATCTGACTACAAAAACGTGATTATCGCGTTAGAATTTTATGAATTTAATAAATGAGGCCCGTTTATTGTAAATGATTCAACAAGGGCGATTGAAACTTGAATAGTCGATTTTAAGTCGATAGATCTAAAGATCAATATTCTAAAAATACATTTTAAAGGTTGAGTGGTTTTGGCCAAAACGTCTTGCGATATCCTCTGTAGATAATACTTATCTAGTCGCCTAGTCAAATTTGAGTGCCCAAGGCATAGCCCAAGGCGCCTTATTTGCATTATCTCCCCTTTTCAATTGTTAACCCGCGCAAAATGTAGTCTTATCATTTAGCGTGAATCCGTTTTTAAATTTACTTTGTAGTTTCATCATCATCAGCCGACTCTAGTAGGCCCTCAGCTTGATCCAGCTGCCCGGCACAGTAGGCCCACCATGTAACTGGAGGAGGCCCGACTCAACAATGGGTCGTCTATGGCCTGAGTAGTAGTAGTAGAACACTACTAGCTGTAGCAAGTATGTTATTCGAGTGAAAGCCAAGGCATGGAGGTAGAGCCCCAACGGATCGTAAAGGCACGTAAACCCCCTCACAGCAAGGAGCAGCACGGTCGAGGGCTAATTAAGATCACCCTTTGGTATCCAATTTAAACACAGGAATAAGACACTTGAGTGGAACCTTAATGGTATTAAAAAGATTTTCTGCCTCGTTGGTCTAGGGGTTAGATGTGCCGCCTTGGGTCAATGTGTCCCGGGTTCGGGCAAGTGTCTTTGTCTAAACCAGAGGCACTTGCTCTGAGTCTGGGTGCCATTTGTGTTCGTAAATTACATGTTTAGAAACTGCCACCACGATACAGGTTACAGTAATCGTTTTTTTTAAACGGAAGCCGTTTAAAAAACCAACTTATTTGACACCCTCAACGCAGAACACGTAGATGACACAATGTATTCTAAATGCGTCACAACTGAAAAACGTATGTGCACGTGTGAATGACTTAGCCGCCTTCAGTGAATGAACATATAGCCTTGACTCATACAATCCTGTGAATATGTGCAGTAAAAAACTGCAGTGCAACAATGAGAATTGTAAATAAGTAGGTAAACTATTGACATTACGAGTGAACGCCACAGTGGAGAGGCGGCAGTAGAACTAGTTTTTACAAAACTGTATAATGGCAAATATTGTTGCAAATTTATAATGTACTACTTATAGATGACCCACTGTTGAGTCCGGCCTCCTCCAGTTACATGAAGGGTATTTACCCCACTGTGCCACTTGTCATTTCATTCTGTCGGCTCTTCAGACAACATCAAGCTAGAATGGGGTGGTGACACTGTATATTCTAAATCCTTTGCGACCACACCAATAATATACGGTTTGGTATGTATTTAGACTAGAATAGATTCTACACCTAATGACCTTGAACATATGTATGAGGTCACACGACCATTACTGATTTAGAAAACATAGTTTCGGTATGCCATTCCATCCTAGGATGTCGTAAGTCAAAGTCAAAACATTTATTTTGTATAACAGACACTTATAACGCATAAAATCCAGCGGCAGGGAAGGAAAACTATACTACAGGCTTTCGTCCTGTGATAATAGATTATAGTCTCAGATGATGAGACGGGGCAGAATAATAAAACTTCCTCACCGCACGCTGGGAATTCGTTGAATTGCCTGCTCCATCTTACACCATATCGTCATTTCCATCATGCAAGCCTAGGGTCAAAGTCATTCAAGTCACAGATAAAAAATAAATTATGAAAGGACAAGCAGTATTTTAATAAGTAATACATGTGAATTTAAACAGAATTGTTTTACTGTTAATGACTGTACATTGAAAGGGCGCGTATGATGCGTACGCTCATCGGCGCCTCGATGCCATCTGTGACGTCACATCCGCCCGCCATTCAAGTTGAGACGTTCATTCATGAAGTCCGGGCCTCATTGTGCATTGTAAACAGCACTTGACCTTATGGTTCACACTTTAAGTCTCGTTTTTGCTTGCATGTCAGCTGATAATTAATATCGTTATTTTCCGAGATAAAACGCCAGTATTCTTAGATCGTAAAATGCAGTATATGTTTCGGCAGATGTTTTTGATTAAGATAATTGACATTATTAATTACAGCGTGATCGAAAATTGTATGAATATATACATAGAATGGAAATGGGTGTCTCGTTTTTGACGATTTGGTCAGTTTTAATTTAGTTCTATTTTGTCATGGGTAACATAAATAAGGAAGGAAAAAACAATTATCACTACCTATTAAAAAACAAAGGTCTGCAACGGATTTTGAAGCGGTTTTTTTAAATTGTTATATTGATTCAAGATGAATGTTTATATGTACATATAATACATCCATGATATTGTAGAGAAACACTGATAAATTTAGAGGTTCATAATTGCACCCTTGCGAAGCTGGGACGGATCGCTAGTTATTTATAAATTAAACGTCTATGTTATGAGAAAACTATTTTTGTTTTCCATCATGATCATTAAAAGAATTTTTTTTCCGTCATTTTAAATAAATATTAATTATTTATTTCATTTGAATGGTTTAAATGAAATAGCTTCTTGTCACCAGCCTAACCTGGTTTTTGCCATCCGCGATCCATCTGGTGGGACTACCCGTAGTTAATGGTTAGACCAAAGATGGTTAAATATAATCGCGATAACCTCTGCTACTCAGCTTATAAATAAATAAATATCCTTGGACATTTCACACAACTGTTATTTTTAAACTTTCGCGATTTGAACACATAATTCTGTGCGCGATAAGTCCCGATAAGTTTTTAATTATATTTCACACAACGCCATCTCGTTCCAAGCTAAGCAACTTAATGCTTGTGTTATGGTAACGAGATGAATGATAAACTACTTATATTTTTTATTTTTTTTGTAAATACATACATAGTATAGATAGAAATGACACCCAGACTCCGAGCCAGTGCCTCTGGTTTAGACAAAGACACTTGCCCGACCCCGGAATCGAACCCGGGACCCGTTGATCCAAAGGTGGCACATCTAACCACTAGACCAACAAGGCAGAATAAATGACCTACTGCTGAGTCCGACCTCCTCCCATTACATGAAGGGGTTTTAGCCTACTGTGCCACGCTGGCCAGACGGGTTTTCACAAGGTTTATTATCAAGTTTCCTTCTTTAACTGCTGACACTTTGTATTCTAAATCTGAATTAATGTTTGTATGAACAATAACAGCCACGGATGTTATTTACATTGTCATTAGCTTGTCTCTTCGTTTCATCAACTTGTCTCTTTCATAACTGGAGTTTCCTTAAAGTCGTCGAATACTGGTTTGACCAAATGAAAATGTCAATAGGTGAAAGAATCATATCTCGGTATACAATATCTTAGAACCACATTTTTGAAATTTTGTTTTCATTCATATCCACGTTTTTCTATTCTTTCAAAAGTGTGTCTGCAAAAACTTGTATAGTAGACTTTTAATGTTCTTATCTCGTATAGCTGAATAGCAGTTTTAATGTCACCTGGCGTATTTAATTAATACGTAATTTATAGTTTTTCGTTTGTCTGAGATATCCAAGGAGAACTTCTTGTCATTAAAATCTGTCTGTAACCTACTGGTACAATTTGCCAGCCAGTAACATGTTATACAGGCCATTTGTTTACTCAACCTAGTGTGTTATTGTGTGTCTGAGAGGTTCTGAAGCGATGATTCTTTTTTTATCAAGGGGAATTCATATTTAACTATCATCAATCAACCTAGGTTATTTAGAACTCCGGGGCGCGGAAAGATGACATTTTGTGCCTCTAACTACCTACTAAAAACAACGGTGTTCCTCGACCACTCGATCTAGGGCTACGCTTAGCTGGGGAGCTCTGGACGTTCAATTTTTTTTTGTTGTCGCTGGGGAAATGCTTTATGCATAGCATACCACCGCCCCCCGGGGGAGAGGTCGGTGATTTTGTGGGACTCGCGGGACAGAACCTGTATACCCACTAAAACCCCACAACGCGTACAGTCGCATCCTCCTCTCCGGCCCCCGTCTGCGGCGCGGGTCCCTGACCCGCTCCGCAGCCTCCTTCTGCGACATAACGTCCTCGCAGAAGGAGGCTCTGGACGTTCCTGATTCAACCACGTCCATCACATTCAGGCTACTTAAGTAAAAGTGAAGATTTTTATTGATTTGGCATGGTATTAGGCGAACCAGAGTTACCGACATAGACCACAGTATTGCCAAACTTAAGTGGCAGTGGGCAGGACTGACGCCCGATGGGACTGAATTGTCCTCGAGTGGCGACCGCGTTCCGGAAAGCGCAGTGAAAGCGATGGATGCGGGCGGCTGAACCGGCCTTTGTGGAGATCTTTGCGAGAATCCTATGACTAGCAGTGGATGAAATGATGATGGTATTAGATACTTAACAGTATTTGTTTTTGTGATTTGGGCCATCTACGCATATTATGTAGGCGGGATACTGTCTTCCCACCAGGGCCTCGAACTTGCTAACTCAATACAGTGAAAACCCATCACCAAACCACCCACTTTTGCACTTGGCAGAAGCACTTGGCGAGAACTTTTGCCTTTATTATTATCATGCTTAGCGATTGCTTCGTGTTCAATGGAGTCTCGTTTAGTTTGTTCACGTTTCCGTCAGGTAACAGATTTAGAATACATAGTCACGGCCCCATTCTATCCTGAGGTTGTCGTTAGGACAAAAGGACATGTCCCGAAAACCTAGCCGCGAGAGAAGGTAATCTTGATACGATACCGAGTGCTAACCTGTCTATCCAGAGTGTCACAGTAGGCCAATGTCTCCTTGATGTAAATAGAGGAGACTCAGCTTAATAGTGGGTCAATATAGGTTGAGCAGGAGTATGGGGCGCTGGGATTAAAAGCGTGATGATGCACACTTAAGGGAGCATGAGTGATTACAGTTGGCAATTAAAACAAAAGAATCATATATTGTTGTAATTATTTTTAAACGTTATCTTAATGGGGCCATTATACAAGGAAACGTTGCCGTTTTATGGCGCATAAAAATATTTTAAATGCCTTCACATTAGCTGACTTAGGGAATTGGGGAATGGTGTTTTATACCACTGAGGTGGCGCTCAAACCGCTACCACCACTACTACTAGTTCTCGGCCCGTAAATGACCCACTGCTGAGTCGGGACCTCTAACTACATGGAAGGTAATTAGCCAACTGTGCCACGATGGCCAGACGGGTTAGCATAGGCTCCTATCAAGTTGTCCTTCTCTCGCGGCGAGATGTCGACCTTGTCATTTCTTTTTGTCGGCTCTTACAACACCCTAAGGATTTAATGGGGTGGTGACAATATGTATTCGCAATCCGTCACCACAGGGACATAACAATTGCTTTTTCGTTGATTTTCAGTGGGACCCATGTTTTATAGTCAAAATCTTGTTTCGGAAAACCTCGATGTCTCACGTAAACTTTAGGATGGGAAAAGATTTTAAACAAAGAAATGCCACTTTTTATTTGTTTACTCGCACTTCGGATGGGTTTAGGAGTTAAGTTACATCCTGTATATTAATAGATTAACAAAAACTCTGTACCTACGCCTAATAATAAGTTTGTTTAAGGTGATTGCTCCAGGGTAGCCCGCGAAATTAAAATTTTCTTACGTTTTATGCAATTTGCAGGCCAGTGCTAGGTTGTATGATGATGAAGCTTTGATTCGCGGCTGTAAGACGTATGTAGTTAGTTACAGAGTTATAATCATCAAACTCATTAATACAACCCTCCAAGCTCATAAAGGTGCAAGAATGACTTTGACGTTGAAAAAGGTGATCCCTGTGTAATCACCTTAAGGCATAGGTTTAAAGTGTATGTTATGTTTACATAATATACATTGGAAATGAAGAAACTGATTCTTCACGCACTACTACTGCAATGTAGGTATGTACTGCCATTACACGAAGGATCATTAGCCTACTGTGCCAGGCTGGCCTCACGCGTTGGTTCAGGGTTTTGTTTTTTTAAGGTTCCCCTCTTTTACGGCTAGATTTTCGGCCGTATCATTCCACAAATCAATACGCACACTGCATTGTATTTGACACATACAAATCAAACAGTCTTTTTTGTGACAACATAGTGCAGAAATTGTATTTAAAAAAATCTGCAATGCAAGTACTTATTATTTCCACAACTGGGCGACCTCTAGTTATTGATAAACTAGCATCCGGCCCCGGACTCTCACGGGTATTACACAAAAAAATCTAAAATCTTTTATAGTTACACAAATGGTATCACACATCCTATATACATATAATAATTTGCAATATATCTTATCAATGATAGTCTATGTGTTATTCTGATGAGTCGTCATCGATACAGCCCATAAATGACTCACTACTGGGTCGGGCCTCCTCCAAATTGATGGAGGGAAATTAGCCTACTGTGCCACGCTGGCAAGACGGGTTGGCACAGGGTTTGTATCAAGTTTTTCTTCTCTTGGGGCTATGTGATCTGCCTCTTGCGTTCTTTTAGTCGCCTCTTACGACACCCTAAAGACGGCATGGGTTGGTTCTGATGTGTAAGCTATTTTATTGTTAAATTTCATCAAAATCCATTTAGTAGTCTTTGCTTGATAGAGTAACAAACGTCATCATAAACATCAACATCATTTCAGCCAAAAGACGTCCACTGCTGGACATAGGCCTCATTCATATAAACTTTAGTAGGATGTTAAGGAATCCCACAAACACGCCTGTAAAATGTCTCGTGCTCGTTGATAGGTGTCTATGTGTGCGTGAGTCCATAGATACTTTGTCTACGGTAGTGTCGAATATCCTTGGCGCCATATTTACGTATTACAGAACACGTCTGCGGATCTTCGTTCTACAATAATAATTATTCACTGCCTCCCAACATATGCCTATCGCCCTTCAGGTTTCTGACCTAGGGTTGTCTCACTGGTGTCGAATTTAGAATACATTGTGACACCACCCCATTGCATCCTAAGAGCCTACAGAAAAAAATGACAAGGCCTTTTTTTGTTTTTTGTTCGCCCGGGGTAAAAATGCCAACTCGTCTGGTCAATAACTAGAGGTCGCCCAGTTGTGGAAATAATAAGTACTTGCATTGTAGAATTTTTTTAATACAATTTCTGCACTATTTTGCCACAAAAAAGACTGTTTGATTGGTATGTGTCAAATACAATGCAGTGTGCGTATTGATTTGTGAAATGATACGGCCGAAAACCTAGCCGCAAGAGAAAGAAAACTTGATACGAAATCCTTTTTTTTTTCTTTTTGTTCGCCCGGTGTAAAAAAACCCACTCGTCTGGCCAGTGTGGCAAAGTAGGCTAATTATGCTTCATTTAATTGGCGGAGACTTGAGTCAGCAGTGCATCATGGTTTGGCTGAGTAGCAAGGCTCTCTAGCGGGTGTCTTTTGTACCTATTTTACTTTTTTAGTCGCTAACGATACTCGTAATAAAGATGCTTTTGCAACCAAATACTGACGGCTGGGTAAAGATTTTCCACACTCGCGCCTTTCGATTAACGGGTCCCGGGTTCGATCCCGGGTCGGGCAAGTGTCTTTGTCTAAACCAGAGGCACTGGCTCGGAGTCTGGGTGTCATTTCTATCTATAATATGTATGTATTTACAAACAAAAATGTATATAAGTAGTTTATCATCCATCTCGTTACCATAACACAAGAATTAAGTTGCTTAGCTTAGATGGCGTTGTGTGAAATGTCCAAGGATATTTATTATTATTATTCTTTCAGTATATCTTTTTATTTCATATTTTTTTACATATATTCTTAAAAATTATTATTATTATTACTTATCCCAACAAAAACGAGCTGGCCTCCTCCCATTGCATGGAGGGGGCCTAGCCTTTTAGTCAATATAGCTGATAATCAGTGTTCGACAACCCTACACATGGGTGCCCTTGGAGCGGACTTTTGACAATTGGCCCATAGTGTACGCACATATTTTTTATGTTTCCGTTCAACTCCGTGAGCGTTTTATTAGTGTGGCAAAGGCATCTGCAGTATTCAGCCAAAATACATAATCACATTACAAGCAAACGTAAGAGATTTATAATTACACCGGGTCTATGAATTGGGACTGTAATTTAAACGTTATTGAAGGGTATTGTAATAACCATAGAATTGGGACTATCAACGCAGCCAATGAATAAACGAAGATCTGCTATTCTTCATTACTCCAGGATCGTGGAGCATACATCTCTTAGGGGAACGAAACCCGTGGGCCTGGTGACAAAAATAGAATACATGGTGTCACCACCCCATTCCATTCTAAGGGTCTCGGAACAGCCGAGAAAAGGAAATGACAAAGCCGATAACCTAGCCGTATGAGAAGGAAAACTTGATACGAGACCCTTTTTTTTTTTTTTTGGTTTCGCTGGGGAAATGCTTTATGCATACCACCGCACCCCGGGGGAAAGGTCGGTGATTATGTGGGACTCCGACAAGGGTCGTCTACCCAAGAGTCGTTTACCCACTAAAACCCCAGCGGCATACCCTCACACGACGCGCTTGGGGCGCCACAAGTTCGCGTAAACGCATTCTACTGTGACGCCCCGGCGTGGTGCCCGCAACGCGGGCAAGCGACTATCAGAGAGGGCGTCCCGGTATACTGGGACGCCCTCAGTCATCGAGGCTTTCGTCGGTGGTGGCTCCCCCGAACCACCACCGGCCTCCTAGGCGAGGGCAGAAGGGGCCCGCATCGTCACGGACCCCCCTCCACCCCCGCCTCCGTCCGCGGCGCGGGTCACCCGGAGCTCCCTCCCTTGTGACCCGCCCCGCTGCCCCCTTCTGCGACATCGGCCCCGCAGAAGGAGGCCCGTCAGCCCTCGGGCCGGCGCCAACCAGAGGACACCGGCGCACCGCAGCCGTCCAGGGCCCGCAGGGAAACCCTTAGGACAGGGTCCACCGTCTACCCAGCGTGCAACGTGCAGGAGACACTGGGGACAGGGTCCCCATCCACCCAAGTCCCCGCAGCCCCAATCTACCGCAGCGCACCGGCGATCCGTCCCGCAGCCCTCTTCTGCGGCATACGGCCCCGCAGAGGAGGTGCGTCAGCCCTCGGCCGGCGCCAACCCGAGGACGTTGAGTGAGGACTCGGTTTGACGGCCAACTAAGTTGAGCGCCAACCCGAGGACCTCATGGTGCGCCGCAGCGGTTTACGACTCCCAAGGCAGCTCTGAGGACAGAGGAGTCCCCGGAGCCGCAACCCGCCACGACGCTGGGTGCCGCTCTTCGTCTCACCTCTCCCCGTGGGCCCGCCCGGCATGGGAGGCCCTGGCCGGTATGGCCCCACGGATCATTGAGGCACTCAAGCCCCCTCACCACAGCAAGGTGGCAGCACAGTCGAGGGGGAATGATACGAGACCCTGCGCCAACCCGTCTGGCCAGTGTGGCCCGGTACGCTAATTACCCACCACGTAACTGGAGGAGGCCCGACTCAGCAGTGGGTCATATATGGGCTGAGTAGTATTAATAGTAGTCCCCCATAACCCAGCTAGATCCCAACTGCTGGGTATCCATAAGGATATTCTAGGTGAAAAAAGACAGCGGATAACTACCACCCAGATTGAAGCTACCTTAATGGAGAAGGACCTTACCTGTAAATAATACCTGCCTTGTTGGACTCCTTTGGATCAACGTCCCTGGTTCGATTCCGGGGTCAGGCAAGTGTATTTATGTAAACCAGAGGCACTTGCTCGGCGTCATTTGTGAATAGCATGTTTGTTATACAGCCCCGCGATACAGGTTATAAGCTAGAGCAAAAGATTCGAGTGAAAAACGTACCCCCAAATGAGTTCCAGCTAGAGCAAGAGATTCGAGTGAAAAAATTACTTTCAAATGAGTGGTAGTTCCAACTGTTCTGTCGTCAGTTCTTGTCTGTGTGGTAGCGGAGTAAGAATACTACCACCCCATATCTTCCCGTGGGTGTCGTAGAAGGCGACTAAGGGACAACAGACGTTGGGCAGCAGCGACGCTCTGTTCAAAACACACCATCCATCACTGCGATCGCCAACCCGCCTGCCAAGCGTGGCGATTATGGCAAACCCCCCCATAAATGAATGGATACAAACAGGAAAACGGCCCCCAGTCCCCGGCAGCCCCACTATTCCTTCGGCCACGGTAGCAGCCAAGGTAACGGTGGGGCAGGGGGTGCGAAAAATCTCCGGCAGAGATCCGGCTACCACAAAAAACAACGGCTGCACCTGGCAACATATAACACACGGACACTGCGGACTGACGAGAAGATCGTAGAACTCGAGGAAGAGTTGAGCAAGTTGCGATGGGATATAGTGCGGTTGTCTGAAGTCCGAAGAGAGGGAGAGGACACGATAACCCTCAAATCCGGCAACTTGCTCTACTTCCGGGAGGGCGACCAACAGTCCCAAGGTGGTGTTGGGTTTATCGTCCACAAGTCCCTTGTGAACAACGTTGTTAAAATCGAGAGTGTGTCGACCAGGGTGGCGTACCTTATACTCAGAATAACCAAGCGTTATTCGCTGAAGGTCATACAGGTATACGCACCGACCTCGGCACACCCCGACGAAGCGGTGGAGACAATGTATGAGGACATTTCCTCGGCCATACATGGCTCTAGAACGCACTACACCGTTGTCATGGGGGATTTTAACGCGAAACTGGGCAAGCGGAGCGGAGATGAGCTGCAAGTGGGGCAATTTGGGTTTGGACACCGGAACCAACGGGGCCAGACTTTGGCTGGTTTTCTGGAGAAGGAGGGACTCTATATGATGAATTCCTTTTACAAAAAACCAGAACAGAGGAAATGGACCTGGTTGAGTCCGGATGGCACCACAAAAAACGAGATAGACTTCATCATGTCGACGGAAAAGCACATATTCAATGATGTCTCCGTGATCAATATGGTCAAAACCGGAAGCGATCACCGCTTAGTACGAGGCACATTGAATATCGACGTTAAGCTTGAAAGGTCGCGCCTGGTGAGGTCTACGCTGCGTCCCGTGCCAGTTCAAATTCAAAACCCGGAGAGCTTTCAGCTCGAACTGCAAAACCGCTTTATAAGCCTAGGCGTTGACGTGGACGATTATAATGACGGGTTCGTGGAGACTGTCCGCAAAGTTGGGTCGAAGTTCTGTGAGACCCAACGCCTGAAAACGGCCAAAAAGCTCTCGGACCTCACCCTAAATCTCATGGACGAGCGACGGAAAATGGTTCTGCAGTCTACAGATGATGCGACGCAGCTTCGGATGCTCAATAGACAGATATCAAAGTCCCTGAAGCGTGATATACGCCGATTCAACACGAATCGTGTTGAAGAGGCTATTGAACGTAACAGGGGCTCCAAGGTTTTTGCCAGGGATCTGTATATTGGGCAAAGCCAGCTCGTCAGGCTGAAGACTGATGACGGCAGGATCGTCACGTCGAAGTCCGAGATTTTGGGTGAGGTCGAGAGTTTCTATGGACAACTGTACAAGTCTACACAGGAACCCGTCATAAATCTAGCAGACGACCCACGAGCTAGATTACCGGCACTACACAGAAGACCTCCCGGACGTCAGCCTGTGTGAGATCGGGATGGCTCTCGAGCAACTTAAAAACAACAAGGCGGCGGGTGATGACGGAATTACCGCAGAACTTCTGAAGGCGGGTGGAGAACCGATCCTTATGGCCCTTCAGAAGTTATTCAATTCCGTCATACTCGAAGGACGAACGCCAAAGGCATGGAACAGAAGTGTGGTGGTGCTGTTCTTCAAGAAGGGAGATAACACCTTATTGAAGAACTACAGACCCATCTCACTTCTGAGCCATGTCTACAAGTTGTTCTCGAGGGTCATCACGAATCGACTCGCGTGCAGGCTTGACGATTCCCAGCCTCCCGAACAAGCCGGTTTCCGAAAAGGCTTCAGTACCGTAGACCATATTTTAACGCTACGGCAGGTTATACAGAAGACCGAGGAGTATAACCTGCCACTTTGTCTGGCGTTCGTGGACTACGAGAAAGCCTTCGATTCGATCGAGACGTGGGCAGTATTGCAGGCTCTCCAGAGGTGCCAAGTCGACTATCGGTACATCGAAGTGTTGAAGTGCTTGTATGAAAACGCCACCATGTCAGTCCGACTCCAGGACCAAACCTCGAAACCGATCCAGTTGCAGCGAGGTGTTAGACAGGGAGACGTTATCTCTCCGAAACTGTTCTCCGCTGCACTGGAAGATGCTTTCAAGGTTCTGGACTGGAAAGGGCTGGGCATTAACGTGAACGGCGAGTACATCACTCACCTTCGATTCGCTGACGACATAGTCGTAATGGCTGAGACCATGGAGGGCCTCACTACGATGCTCGATGGCCTCTGTGGAGCCTCCGAACGAGTCGGCCTTAAGATGAACATGGAGAAGACGAAGATCATGTCTAATATCCATGTTCAAGCCACTCCTGTTAACATCGGAGGTTCTACCCTCGAAGTTGTTGACCATTACATTTACCTGGGACACACTGTCCAGTTAGGTAAGTCCAACTTCGAGAAAGAGGTCAATCGTCGGATCCAACTCGGCTGGGCAGCGTTCGGGAAGCTGCGAAAGATCTTCTCGTCCACAATACCGCAGTGTCTGAAGACAAAAGTCTTCAACCAATGTGTGTTGCCAGTGATGACATATGGAACAGAGACGTGGTCGCTCACTATGGGCTCCATCAGAAGGCTCAAAGTCACCCAAAGGGCAATGGAGAGGGCTATGCTCGGAGTTTCCCTGCGAGATCGAATCAGAAATGAGGAGATACGCAGGAAAACCAGGGTCACCGACATAGCCCACCGGATTGCCAAACTTAAGTGGCAGTGGGCAGGGCACATAGCTCGCAGGACCGACGCCCGATGGGGCAGAAAAGTCCTCGAGTGGCGACCGCGTTCCGGAAGGCGCAGTGCTGGTAGGCCTCCCACACGGTGGACCGACGACCTGGTTAAGATCGCCGGAAAGCAGTGGATGCGGGCGGCCCAGGACCGGCCTTTGTGGAAATCCTTGGGGGAGGCCTATGTCCAGCAGTGGACGTCCTTTGGCTGAAATGATGATGATGATGATGTCGTCAGAGTTTATGGTATTGCAGCAACATTTCCATTTCGCGACGAGCAGTAAAAATGCAAGATGTTTTATAGAGTTGACAACGCGTGGGAGATGTCGCCCGTGGCTTTGCGAACCGCCCCGGTGACGTCATGGGCCCCAAACCTGCTGTCATCTCTATTGAAGTGTCCATCCGACACGATGCAATTGCTAGCCTGTCAGAATATGTATAATCAGCTAAATTAAATATTTCTTTGCAAGTTCTTATGTCAAAAGCGGGTGGTATACTTCGCGAATTGAAACGATAGTACTAGTACGTCACCAACACTGTCAAAATCGACGATCAAAGGCACGGTGATTTTGACTTTGGAAGAACGTGTGCTTGGACGCTTCCCTAGTGGTATATGAAGAAAGAAAATAACAACTACAAAGTATCTCACAGGGTCTTCTCCGTAGAACAACTTTCTGAATGGTAGATGCATACTTAACGATATAACACATTCGCTGCGTGACCGTATTTTGCCGTATTTGACTATTAGCTAATGCTGTAGCAAGAAGGAAGAAAAGTAATTATTCGGAGTCTGCGACGTAGTACATTTTTTTTGTTTTACGCTCGTCGCGGTTGCGGTTTAACGGTGTTTTGTATTAAGAACGAATTTAAATAAAGCACATTTTAATAAGATAGTTAATAATCAGTGGCAACAAAAAGGCAATTTCAGGTAGATAAGCAAAAACAGCGTGAACACGCATTAAGTCACACCCAATACCAGTTTCAAACCTAACCCAACAAACTTGCGACCGGAGTCCATGGTTCACGCAATAAGTTATTAAAACGACGGCGCGGCGGCGTCGCACACCAAATTTGGTGCGACGATAACCGACGTGCTTTATGGGCATTATAGCTATGAAATAGAGACGAGGGCGGTTCGTCCCGCGTGGGACTACCGAAAGGGAAAATTGTTTATATTAGCACACGAGAATCTATTTAATTATATAAGTTTAAAACATATTTTCCTTGATTAAACATTAAACATTCCGATTATAGTTTCGGGACCATCGCAGTTCCTTTTTCAAGTTGACTTATCCTATTTTCTCGTGTGAGTACAACCGATTTCTCATACAAAAATGTACAAACAAAACACTTTTAAGTTTTGGCGTACGGTTCTACTATCGATTAGAAATACTTGCTTACAGAGAAAGTTATTAAAATCCGATAAGAAATTTGTAGTTTTTTACTTTTTCAATTGATGTCAATACTTGCCATTGATTGAAATAAAGTAATGTCTCGATTTTGTCAAATAATCTCAATACCCATTATTTGTAACTGTTCCTGTTGATGAGATATTTTATTAATAACAAGTCTATAGTGAATTAGTGTGTTAGTGTAATGGATACTGCAATGTATGGTCCCAATTTTATAGGGAATATCCTGATTTACCAAAAATTCGTAATGTTTCAAATTTACGGAGTCTACTAATTGATGGTTACTATCAGGAAATTTTTTAGTTTAACTTGGAATCTGATACCAGAACTGTGTACAGAACATTTACTTACTATAATCTAGCACATATATCTTCTAAAACAGAGTGATAATAATAATAAAATAAGTACAGAAAACGTATACTCTATAACTTTAAACGTTAAAAAATACTAGTTCGACCCGCATGGGACTATAGAATTTGGGACGAAGTACAAGGGAGCACTACACTGGGAATGGACCGGCGACCTTGCGTGACCTAATCTGCGCGAATTGAGCAGTGAATGGCCGTGGGTTGCCAATGCTCAGAAACAACCTAATAAAGTCAGCAGATTTTCGTTGTAAGGAAGACTACTCCAAGATAAGGCGATTCAAAATACTATTCGAATAACGTTTATGAGCTTATAAACTTCACATGTTCTGCTGGCGAGTTGTTGTTGTAGAATGTTAAGTTCTTGTGTAGTACGAATCTTTTTTAAATTTAGGATACGTAGTTCATGGAGCGATTCATCTGGACGTCGTCAGAAAGGGAGGAGACAGTCGAAACTACATACTTATATCCTTGTGGTGAGGGATTTAGACCACATAGTGTCGTCACCCCATTTCATGTCCAAAGAAAATGATAATGCCGAAACCTAGCCGCAAGAGAAGGAAAACTTAATACGAGACCCTTTTTTTTTTTGATATTTGCTCTGGGTAAAATCCTTTATGGACTTCCTCGCCGGCCACGGGGATGGCAAGCGAGGGGAGTGTGGGACTCTCCCCCATAGTGGGGGCCTACCCACTAAACCTCCCCGGGGTGCTCCAACTCGCGTCCTGTTGCGGCATTGTGGGATCTGATGCAGAACCACGCCGCCGCAGACTGCGCCAACCCGTGTGACCTGCGTCCCAGAGTAGACTAATTACTGGTTTTGACAGTGTGGTTGATACAAGGAGGTCAGGAGCCAGAGGTTTGTCCTTTATGAGCTTTTTGAGTCCTCAAAATTATAGCTACGCTACAAACATAGGTTTGTTACTTAAATAATATTCTCGATACCTACCTTTGCTGTTTTTCACGTCTACTAAGATTGTATCAGGTTGGTAGAGTGGCTGGCCCTCAAAGCGCTAGGATGTTTCTTCTCTGGTTTTCACAGTTCTTGTAGTTGTCCCAACAGGAAATTTCACCTATCGTACAATTTCTTGTTTATTTATTTGTTTAGATAACGTTAAATTTAATTCGTTGTATTTTTACAACGTTATGTACCTACACGATTATATGTGAATGCTTTATTTTTATTGGCATCCGACAATAACTTTATTGATTTGAATGCCTTGTTGGTCTAGGGATTGGATGAGCCGCCTTTGGATCACGGTCTGGTTCGATTCAGGGGTCGGGCAACTGTTTTTGTGGGTCATGGTGTTATTTTTGTTCGTGAATTTCATGTGTGTAAACTGACCAGCGAAATGGTATAAAAACTAGTGAAGGCGTTTATGATTTTAATCAAAAGAATTTAAATTTTGGTAATAATAATAGTCATTTTTTACTTACGATTATACATATAAAGAAACGAAATAATTTAACGAAATTCAATCCGACATTAGATTTCGAATTTCTATTATAATTTAGAATTATTCACATTAGTGTCCTTTAGCTGGCAATTCATATGCTGCCTGCCACAGATATGAGTCATTGGGTACAATTGCGGGTACTGGCTTGTAAGTTGTAGTAGGTACCATAAATTTCGGAGGTGTGACGTCATTTGGTAATTTTTGACATTTGCAAACTAGGGGACTTTACCAATCGGAGGGGACCGCCTTGGAGCTTGGGCTCTGCTAAATGAGGCCCCAGGGTCCGGGAGGATCGCCGCCCGTTTTAGTGGGTAGGTCGGGGCGCAATTTACCATCTCTACGCGCCCTGGAGTCCCACATAACCCGGCTAGTCAAAACGGCCGGGAATGCATGAGGATCTCCGACGTAAAAAAGTGGACTTGTTTTGTGTTTTTTTTTAATTATTTGTTTGTGTCCCAGAAATTTATAGCAGTATATAGCTTGTGCCGGGTCGCTGTTTTCCCTGCGATATAGTTGAGGAAGGCGATGGCTGTCACATGTGTCATGCTTGTGAACCGGTGCTGTACCTGGGGGTTCTTCGACTCAATCATGCTGTTCTTAAGCCGATAAAGTTACTTGGGCTCCTCTCATCACAGGGAGGGTCCCCTACTGTTAGACTGTTGGAATTACCCTACTGTGCCACGCTGGCCAGGCAGGTTTGAACACCTTCTCTTGCGGCTTGTCTGTTGGTGTTTGGCTCTGTGACTATAGCTCTGTGAAATTTGCCATCACAAATACGGATAATTTGTATTTTAAAAATCAATTATTAATGGACTTGCTGCCATTTTCTATGGAGCAGCCTTCCGAATCTATAGTAAACGATGATTTTATCTTGAGTTTTTGACGTGTCAAAAGGTCTAACATAAGCCACGTTCAATAAATCGATTTTAGTGATGTCTTAGGTTTTCACGATCTTTGCATATTGCAGGAATTTCAGGTCCCGTGACCAGGGATACAGCAAGTGTCTGTTGGGAATTAAATAAAAAAAACATGATCAGAACCGTAAATATATTTTGATTTGAATCAATTATTGTGCAATGTTTTTTTTATCTCACAAATTAAAGTTTCGGTATTGAGACCATTCGAAATTCAAACTGTTTTCTTTTTATTAAAAAAGCATATTATACTTTATCCATGGACTTCGATTTTCGAATTGTAGCTTCATTAAGCATGCTCGACACATGCGTTACTAGCGCCATTGCACTCACTGCATCAATATTAAGCTTGTGCTACACGTTTAATATGATAATACCCCATTGTTCGCCAGTTGCCCGTTTAATGTTGCTGTAATTAATGTTGCTTGCGCATTGCTCCCACGCACTCTGACCATTAGTGCTTTGTAATGGTAGCAAAACTTGATGGAATTTCATATCTTCTATACTTTTAAACTTAATTCTTTTTTATAGTCTTCAAGTACCCGGTACAAGGTTGCCAAGTTGTCGGTGTCGCGATGAGTATTAAGAATACAATGGTGTCCACCCCATTTCATCCTGAAGGCGTCGATGGAACCAACTTAAGGAAACATAGTCGCAAGTGATGAAATACGTAACACTGCCAACCCGTCGGGCCAGCGTGGTATAGTAAAGCAATTACCCTTCATGTAATGACTGCCTCGTTGGTCTAGTGGTTAGATGTGCCGCCTTTGGATCAACGGGTCCCGGGTTCGATTCCGGGGTGGGGCAAGTGTCTTTGTCTAAACCAGAGGCACTGGCTCAGAGTCTGGGTGTCATTTCTATCTATATTATATATGTATTTACAAAAAAAAATTATATAAGTAGTTTATCATCCATCTCGTTACCATAACACAAGCATTAAGTTGCTTAGCTTGGGACGAGATGGCGTTGTGTGAAAAGTCCAAGGATATTTATTTATTTATTAATGGGAGAAGGCCCGACTCAGCTGTGGGTTATTTATGGGCTGAGTAGTACTACTAGTAGTACAATAAAGTTCTTTTTTGCATTGAGGAAACTATATAGTATCTTATTTCTGATTTTAACTGGCAACATTTTTAAGTTAAGATTACAATTTTTTTTTTTTATTAAAACCTACAAGTATTTGTTCCGGGTCTGGGTGTTTTCTATCTATAATATGTATGTATTTACAAAAACAAAAATGTATATAAGTAGTTTAACATCCATCTCGTTACCATAACACAAGCATTAAGTTGCTTAGCTTGGGACAAGATGGCGTTGTGTGAAATGTCCAAGGATATTTGTATATTTGTATTTAATGCCTCCCACAATTATATGGAAGGAAATTTGGTCTATTGTGCCACGCTGACCGTTGGCACAAGGTTCGTAGGTTCTCCTTGCGGCTAGGTCTTCTTCTTTGTCATTTCGTTTAGCTGATTCTTACGATACCCTAAGAATGGAACGGGGTGGTGTCTATGTATACTTAATCCTTGACCACAAAGACTGTAAATTATATTAGTGGCAATAAAATATCTGACTTTGCCGTAGCTTCGATACTAACCAAAGATTTTTGCCGACCTTACATAATCGAATTAATATTGTTGGTTTGTTTGGAAACCGAAATCACCTAACTTACTCTACTCTAACCAAACCATTAGATTACACCGTGCGGCGTTGTTTTTCTAATTTGTCCGTGGACTACATTTCGAGTTTACTAAACATTTTGACATCTGTATACAGGTCGTAATAGATACGTTTTTGATTGTTGGATCCAACTTTTTCACCTTGCTCCATCAGACATTCGTAAATTTCGGGATATGATATTTTTAACAGTGTATTTGATTATATTTTGTGGACTTATTAGGGTTATCTTCGTCTTCTTCATCGGAGAAACTTGTCTGAAAGAGAGAACAGATTTATCAAGTGTTGCGATCACTCTGTCTGCGTCTTTATATTCATGCAACGTTAAAATTCTGCTTTTTATGGTCAGAAATTATTTTCGTTTAAGCCACCGACCGCGCTAAATTATGGTTTGACTGCCTTCTTGGTCTAGGGGTTGGATACGCCGCCTTTGGTTCACGGGGCCCGGGATCGATTCCTGGGCCGGGAAGTGTCTTTGTACCAGAGTGTGGAAACCAGAGTCACTTGTTCGGGGTCGTGAATGTCATTTGTATTCGTGAATTTCATGTTTGTAAACTGCCCCGCGATACAAGTTATACCTCGCGCAGGGGTTTCCTTTTTTTAAAATTAATAAAAAAGTACTTTTTGTCTTCGTAAAATTGTCTGGTAAACCTGGTAGTGGGGGCTAGCCGAATTATGTAGGCGCGGGAATAATTAGTGCCCCGAATTACACACTAAAAACCGCACACCGTGTGCAGTGTGATCCAACTTCAAAGATGATACCTTACATCCCAATTTATAGTCGCAATATAATTTTATTGGGAATTATTTGCCTATTAGGTATTTGACAGTCACAATTACATGTTAGCTCCAAACGATTCTAACAGATGGCGATATCTGTTGACTGGATTGAGTAAGTATTCAATAGATGGCGCTATGTTAAATATTAAATTAATGTATGTGAATGTTAAATGTAATATTAAAACAAAAACTTTAGCCACAGCAACGCGTGACTAGGGTCTGCCAGTTTATTTATAACACCTGGTACAAGAGATCCAGGGTAGTTGAATTGCCTGTACTGCGCCCATTTTAAGATATACAGGGTGTTACAAAAGCCCCACAGTGAAATGATCGAATGTACTTAGTTACTAATTGCGGAGACATAAAATGTCTTAATGAAATGTATTTTTGCTTATTTAAATGTACAGGGCACCCAAATAAATTATAAAATAAAATAATGCAGGCAGTAATATACTTAACCACCATAATTCTTTACTTATTTAACAATGTATGTATACATACAAAACAAATGTCGAACCCATGGAAATATAGGGCACATTTGTACAAAGGCGCAGATTATTTCTATAGAAACCTAATTCTTTGTCTCCAGCAGGTGACGAAATTCTCATAACTTGAGAAATAAGCACAGACAACTGAATAAACACAGCGGAACTCAAATTACGAAGGTTGTAGGATAATAATGATTATTGCTAATAGGTTAGGTATCACTAGAACGCCTGCTTTGTGGTACAAATGTAGTTCAAAAAAACATCGATATCTATCTCATACATGATGACTGAAAAAAAAACGTTCACGTACTACTAATACTATATGTGATTACTATGAATTCGAAACGGTACAAAAAAATACACGTGATTTTTCATGGGGGGTGGAGGGGTAGTCTTAAACCTCACCAGGTATCACCAAGGGGGAGGGAGGGGTTAAAAAATGTTAAAAAAACATCACGTGATTAATGGACAGCCCCTAATGTTAATAAACAATGCGTTAGGCATAAACATCTATTAGGAAAGATACATCATCATCAGCTACCTATACAATTAGCTATAAAATCAGTTAAATTATTTTAATAGTAAGTGTGCTACAATATCGCATTGGGTCTAGCCTGTAAAGATATTTGTATGTATAGAATAAGAAATAAATAAATAAATAAATAAATCATGTTCAAATGAGGCAAAAATTTAAAAAATCATTTGCGGCTAAACTGTTGTTCCAATTTAATTGATCCTTGTATAGGCAGTTAAAAAAAATGCCCCTATGTCGTATCAACCCTTTATAATGCTGAGTCGGGCCTCCTCCAATTACATGGACGGTACATGACGAGGCCGAAAACCTAGTCGCAAGGGAAGGAAAACTTGAAACGAAACCCTGACCAAACCCGTTTGGCCAGCGTGGCACAGTAGGCTAATTACTCTCCTTGTAACTGGAGGATGTCCATCTCAGCAGTGGGTCATATGTGGGATGAGAAGTAAGTAAGTAAGTGATTGCCGTTCATGAATTTGGAGAAGACCCGACTCAATAGTGGATCATTAATCTGCTGAAATAGTGACGATGATATAATCAGTCTTTTTCCGAAAAATCATGTATTTGAATGTAGTGTGAATATTAGCTCTACCCCCGGTGAATTTGGATCAACTTCAACACGTGATATTGGCGGAATCGTGTCAAAAGACGCATTAAGCCAGTCAACCAAGAAAGTCAAGTCAAGTCACTTTTAAATTGTCAACATATTAATAAAATTTATACAATGCAATGTAAGTAATATACTTTACCACTATTGTGAAAACATAAATTGTACTACAAATATAATCTTATGACACTATATACAAAAGTACCCTGTCTGTCACCTTTTACGCATAAATCACTCAACCGGCTTTGACGAACTTTAGTGTTTATCTTAAAAAAACGGTCTTTTAATCTGAATATTTTTACGTAAAAACTTGGCAAGTGGGTCAAGATTATCTGCGTTTTAACCTATTACGAAATACTTGCTAAATGGTGGCTTCGCGGAAGTTGATATAATACATTTATAGTATTTACATACACTGCGAAGTTATTGTAAATGTAAATAGTCTATGACGATTGAAGAAGTATGTTTTACAATGACATAAGGGTCCTAAAAGCGGTAGCAACTGATAAAATCTAGCAGTGTAGAAATAATTTATGTAAATACCTTGTTATCATCATAAATTATTCTTACTGCTGCCTAATTTTGGAGCCTAAAAAAACACGAATATTAGACGTCACTTGTTTAAAGTATAATTAATTTGTATTGCTACCTTTGTAGTTCAGTCTTAGATAAATAAAACTTCCAAAAAGAGAATTTCAACTGGCAGGCCCCGACGAGATTCGAACTCGTGATCTCCTGTTTACTAGACAGGCGCTTTAACCAACTAAGCCACGGCGCCGCTTGACAGCGAGTGCGAAATTTCCTGTACTATTCATCGCGTCATCATATGGTATATTATCACTTGATAAGATTTACCAGTATTACAATACAACTACAGTTAAAGCGCAAGCGAAACAATCTTAATAAACGTAATATACGTTTTGTTGAACGAAAGTTTGGTATGTTTTTGAGAAGTAATAATTTTATTCGGGAGTGTCAGGAATTAAATATTTTTAAATACACACGAAAATTCGTTTAAATGTTCTAATTTCTATGTATTATAAGTATATAATTATATTTTTATAGAATAGCTTCTTCTGATCTACTGCTGTAAATATAACTTTATAGTAGGGAATTTGATAATTTATGTATCAGATAATTGTATCTCCAGTAGCCTTGGGTATTCGAATCGCAATGTTGTAAGAAGTAGGGTCGGTAAACACAACTTAGACCAATAATAATTTACTTTATTTATAATAATACTAGCGACCCGCCCCGTCTTCGCACGGGTGCAATGATGAACCTCTAAATTTATCAGTGTTTCCCTACAATATTATGCATGTATTATATCTACTTATAAACCTTCCTCTGGAAACACCGTCACACCATCTTTAAAAAAACACCTCTGGACACACCATATTTAAAAAAAACCCGCTTCAAAATCCGTTGCGTAGTTTTAAAGATTTAAGCATACATAGGGAAGGCCAGACGACAGCGACTTTGTTTTATACTATGTCGTGATAGTGAAGTGATATTCCTTCTACATATACTAATTTGACTACTATTCCACACTGGCCGGACGGATTGGTTTCGTATCAAGTTTTCCTTCTCTCGCGGCTAGGTTTTCGGCCTTGCGACACCCCTAGGGTAGAATGGGGTGGTGACACTGTGTATTTTAAATCCATCATCACAAGGACACTTCTACTTACTGCCTTCCGTGTACTAATGACAGTCTGCGGTAATGAGGTTCATATGTTACCAACGATTGTCATATTTAAAGAGATTGCCTTCTTATTCGTTCTACATAATAATATTGTTTTAACTTTTTATTATCATCGTCATAGTCCACTGCTCGGCATTTATTTAACGCTTACTGTGACACGCTGACAAGACGGATTTGTACAAGACGATTTGACGAAGACATAGAATTTGTATCAATTTTCCATCTGTGTGTGTGTGTAGTGATCTGCTTCATACGGCATTTTAGTCACCTCTTACGACTTCCTCAGGACGGTAAGGGTTGGTGACATTGTGTATTTTAAATCCGTCACCACACGGACAACTAGTCTCCAAAGCACGGAGGATGGAAGGTATAACAAATGATTGACCATTCAGCAGTCAGACCTGCAATTGCATGCAATGACATTACTCACAGTATTGTTTAACTTAGTATTGTCCGTGTGATGACGTGGTCTCCACCCCTTTCCATCCCGAGGGTGTCGTAAGCGCCAGAAAAAAGGATATGTCAAAGCCGATAACCTACCTTTTTTTTTGTTCGCCCTGGGTAAAATCCTTTATGGACTATCCCCGTCGGCCACGGGGATGGCCGAGGGGGGGCGTGCGGGACTCTCCCCTAGAGTGGGGGCCTACCCACTGAACATCCCCAGAGTGCTCCAACTACTCGCTTCCTGTTGCGGCATTGTGGGATCTGATGCAGAACCACGCTGCTGCAGACGAGGAGGCCCTCCTCCTCACCTCATGCTCCTACGAGCTGTCGACGTCCTGCCGTGAGCACCCGAACAGGACTTCGCATCTCCGCAGATCACGTGGGGCGAGGGCATCCCCGTGCCCTGCCCCGGGATCTGCGGCCGGACTCGGCCTATGTCCCAGCGGGAGCGGCCCGTGACACGAAAACCCGAGCCAACCCGTCTGGCGAGCGTTGCATTGTAGGCTAATTCCTTTCTATGGAATGGGAAGAGGCCCGACTCAGCATCGGGTCGTTTACGGGCTGAGTGAGGCTTGGTGTGGTATGCTGTCACGAAAACGCGCTCGCAGACACGACAGAGATGACAACCCCGTGCCTCCCACAAACCCACAAAGTTTGTCGTGCTGTAGATCCCGTATTGTCTTATTTAGTCACCAAAAGAAGTGTGAAAGCTCTTGACGCTGTTTAAATCATCTGAAAAGATGTTGAAAGGCCTATCATGAGTAGACTCAAAGTATTATAAGATTTGGCAGCCCTAACGTTTGGCAGTGGCTTAGCGGGCACCCTTTCTAACCCTAAGCTACTGCGCATTGTTCGCCAAACAATAATCGCTCTTGACCTAATGACATATAAGTTTATATCTACGTTGTAGCTAAAATTACGTAGTACAGATATGTCTTCATATTTTCATATCAGCCTTTCAAAACTCAATCCCGCTGACTTATTAATGTTATTTCATATAGATTCGCCGTTTGTTGACGGATCCTTCGAATTGTTTCATCATCATAATCGTTTTCCAGCTACCTTAACCAGATCAATCGACTTGGTAGTGTGTAATTTAAGAGCTGAGAAGAAGAAGATGCTAAAGGCAAGGCTCATCACTAGAGCAAGGTGGCAGCACGGTCGCACGAGTAGATAGATAGTGACACTTCCATTCGATGGCGGTGGAATGTTCAGCACCAAAAATAAATTGGCGAGTGTGGTGCAATTTAATATGAATATTTATATGCTCTGATGACGGTGACTTAAAACGCATTTATAATGTGAGCTCTGCCTGCCCTCTGCCTAAAGCCGTTATAAACCTGAAGATCACTACCACTAACACTACATATTATAAAACAAAGTCACTGTCGTCTGTCCGTCCGGATTTTGAAGCGGTTTTTTTTAATAGATAGAGTGATTCAAGAGAAGGATTTTTAAGTATTGTAGAGAAACACTGATAAATGTAGAGGTTCATCATTGCACCCGTGCGAAGCCGGGGCAGGTCGCTAGTGTAGGTAACCATAAAACTAATTAATGCGTCATTGTGAAACAGTTCCCAAAATAATTGGAAAATACGTTGAATATTAAATCGACATCGATCATCTTGATTGTGTATTTATCCCCTAATTTAATACATCTTAGTGCGCCGCAATAAAATATTATGATGAGCAATAAATTGTATAAATAGATCTCTATCAACCTGCTCGCCTTTCGAAACTAATTAACATTAAATACACAAGAAATCGGACTAAAGAGTGTTCAAACAAGGAATCTGTTCCGTACATCCTCGTTTTATTATAAACTAGCGACCCGCCCCGGCTTCGCATGGTTGCAATGATGAACATCTAAATTTAGCAGTGTTTCACTACAATATTATGCATGTATCACTATCACTACATAGTATAAAACAAAGTCGCATTCTTCTGTCCGTCCCTATGTATGCATAAATCTTTAAAACAACGCAACGGATTTTGAAGCGGTTTTTTTAATAGATAGAGTAAATCAAGAGGAAGGTTTATAGGTATAATATAATTGCACCCGTGCGAAGCCGGGGCGGGTCGCTAGTTATACTTATAAAACATCAACTTGAATCACTCTATTTATTAAAAAAACTGCTTAAAAATCCGTTGCGTAGTTTTTAAGATTTAAGCATACATAGGGACGGTCAGACGACAGCGGCTTTGTTATATACTATGTAGTGATAGTGATGTGAATGGTAAGTTGTTACGCTTTCACGCGAAAACTACTTAACCGATCATCATGAAACTTTGTACACATATTCTTGGAGGTATTAGAAGTAACATAGGACATATACTTTTTATTAAAAAAAATATAGTTTGTAGGTCGTCGCCAGCGAAGTAAAAGAATATTTTTTTAGGTTTTTCTAATAAATCGGTTTCAGACATTATTTTTGATTTAGAATATTTTCTTTGTCGTGTGATCCTATTTATTCATGAATCGGTTTTAGAGTACCATTATTGTTCGTGTACAATTCGACAGCGAATTTTCTTGAACTTGTATTTCAATTCAACATTTCGGAAGTTGTGTTGTAATTATTCTTTAAAATAATTAAATAGTTTATTATTATATTATATAATCTATATAGTGTAACATAATAATTAAAAACATATCTGATGGAGACATTTAAAACAAGAAAATCCAAATAATACCAATACAGTATTTGCAGGAGAGCGTGTAGACTGTATTTAAAAAATGGAATGAAATATAGTGACCATGTCAATAATATTAAAAATTATAATCTTAGGAAAACACACATTAATAATAAAAGTCAAAGAAATAATAACACGTCTAGATAAGATTAAAATCTTCCTAGGCAATCAAACGGTTTTCAGACAATCGCAAAGAATATAGAAACGCTTGCGGGTCCCTAAAAATAACACTATCGAAGCGTTCGTTTCGGGATCAGTCGGGTGAGAAATCATATAATTTACATAATATTTTTAATTAACAAGAAGATCCAGCTTTGTCTAATTAAAGGTTATCGTTGAAGGGAAGTTATTTTTTATCTGTGCATTAATGCGAGGGTGTCCTTGGTTGTCTGTGGTCAGTTATGTTTCATGTCTGGTCCGGTGACGGTTGGTTGAGAAAGGGTTTTGTCAATTTACGCGTTATCTTCATTATCTGACCACATTAATTTTAGAGCTACTTAAATAAATAACCACGTTTCCTCACCAATACTAACGGCAGGGACTTATTGTATCAAAAAAATAACTTAATTCCGATACAAACATATCATCAAATTAAAAAAATAATCACAACACAGTCGTTAATTTTATTCTATGTTTGTCTACTATATAATATTATTCGATTATCCTTTATAGAATATATGCACAAATAAAAGCAATTTAATCAAGTTGGCTTATTACATACAAATATTTTTTTTTTTAAATTACCATGTAAAATTTAAAATTTACCATATTATAGCCAGCAAGAAACTCTATAGTTGCTTTTTTTAGATCGCCATTTTTGTGACAGCAAACTCTCGCAATAGTCAACATCTAGTCAATAATAGTTACCTTTATATGCCTAAACATACCGACCCCCATCAAATGCACCTGGTAGGATCGAATGGTTAGCTACCACCCTCACATATAAATCCGGAGCCAAGCAGTTTTACTGTGTTCCGTCGTGTGTATGTGGGAACCGGTGCCCGACAGGGCATTTCCTTGAATTACCCCGTCTTTGACTCTGGCGTTGCTTTCCATCACGAAAGCCTAGGGTCAAGGGCATTCAAGTAATTGGTAAAAAAAGCATGAAGTATGGGGCCATCGCCTCTTTCTACCATATCGCAGGAAGAGAACGACCCGCACACGATGTCACCACTGCCACAACACTTAGAGTGAGCATGACAACTCAAATACCAAGGAAGTAAATGTCTTAAAAGTAATAATAATAACGCGTTAGGGACACTATCATCCGTTGGTGTTGGGTATGATGGTTTCTGGCCGCATTTTGGCAAGCGTTAAGTTATAAATTTAAATAAATATGTTTTATTAACATAACGCTGTGGAGGCATACCACTAAACATCTCCGGGGTGTTCCTTCTCAGGGTTTTAGGTGCAGCGCCGTGGGAACGATAGTTATAGTACTGCCTTACCACATTGCTGTAACCAGAGGCTTTGAATCCTCGTACGACTCTTGCTCAGACTGAGCATTACAAATCGGGAGCATGTTCGCTCCATCGGCGTCGGAGACCCACTTCAAGGAGGGCGGCGGTCCTGGGCCAGACGGCGACGCCCAATGCGTGCCCGGCGCTGCGGCGGTGCGCCAGGGGCGCGTTCACGCTCGCGCTCCGCCTCCTCCTTCTTCCTCATAACGGCTCCGGCGAATTTTGCCAGAGCCTTCCAAGATCTGTCGCTCTCGACCATCTTCTCAAACATAACCCCTGCACGGTATAACCTGTATCGCAGGTTCTGTTTACAAACATGTAATCCACGAACACAAATGACACCCAGCCTCTGGTTTACACAAATACACTTGTGTAAACCACCCCGACTCCGTTATCTATCGCCCTGTGATCTAAAGGTGGCACAGCCGACCAAACAAATATGTTTCAAATAATTCCTGGGTACAGATAAAATTATGTGTTAACATTTCAATGGAAATTTCCACTAAGCTTTTGTAGCTCAAATAAACCGGTCAGATCGGCGTTGCCCTCTGTAAATCAATATATCGCTCCTAATTCCAATTTATTCAATTATGGTCACCCCATCCTAAACTGGCAACACCGTCAAACAGTCATCTTTGAGGAAGTCACAAGTCAAATAAACACCAACTTAGCGTGACCTTCGAAGACCCTTCCACATCACGTGTTTATCCTCAAACTTTAGGGCGTTAGGGGTCTACTGGTTCTGGTCAATTTTATAGGCCTTAATATTTTTAAATATCAGAAACATACAGTTTTGGATGCATGAGCTCCTTTTGTTTCTATCGTATAATTACCGTGGGAATTCCCCCATTAGCACGGTCATACGACACTGGACAATTTCAGTTATTCTGTCCGTTATTCCCAAAATCTTCACGCTCAGTACGTTCGCAGGTAAACAATCTTAATGTATTGATACTTCCTGTGTTTGACTTGTCAACGTTGTTTTTATGGCGGTTTCTGACAGCGTTAACAGCTTTACTATATGTATTTAATTTAAACAAGATAATCTTCATACGTACCTACATGATATTATAGACAGATTTCAGAATAAAGATAAAACATGTATCTAGTGTCATTTTATTATTTGTGGTGAGTGAATAAAGAATTATTATTATTATTTTATTGTACACCCGCTCCGGCTTCGCACGGGTGCAATGATGAACATCTAAATTTATCCCTACAATATTATGCATGTCTTATACATAATTATAAACCTTCCTCTTGAATCACTATATCTATTAAAAATCTGCTTCAAAACCCGTTGCGTAGTTTTAAAGATTTAAGCATACATAGGGACGGACAGACGACAGCGACTTTGTTTTAAACTATGTAGTGATAGTGATTTGCGACATACACATAGTTTAGTGTTAGGTGTTGGGATCGATTTAAAGTCCGCATTAATTGACTATACATATACTATATAAATGTTTATGATAATACAAAAATCATTCATGAATGATTGATTACGCTACAGTTTACTTCTTACGCCATAAAACTATTCGTGAGGTGATAGTTCTCTATAACTTATATATGTGGTGATGGAATGACATGGCCGAAAACCTAGCCACAAGAGAAGGAAAACACTATACAAATCTTAATATATATATTTCTTGTGTGCGTGTGTATGTGACTGAACTCCTCCTAAACGGCTGGACCGATTTGAATGAAATTTTTTGTATGCGTTTGGGTGGCACCGAGGATGGTTTAGATTCACAAATCAGCCCGACAGATGGCGCTGCAGTCGGTAAACAAATATCATGCAGGACAACGTCTGCCCGGTCAGCTAGTACTATATAAATATATATAAAAAAATATCGTTCATGAATTATTAAATACTAGCGACCCGCCCCGGCTTCGCACGGGTGCTATTATGCATGTATTATACTTATAAACCTTCCTCTTGGATCACTATCTATTAAAACAAACCGCGTCAAAATCCGTTGCGTAGTTTTAAAGATTTAAGCTTATATAGGGACTTATATACGACAGCGACTTTGTTTCATACTATGTAGTGATAGTGATGATGCTACTGTAGTAACTTCACCCTTAGAACTATTCAATTGTGTCTGTGTCAATACGTTTAGCCAAACCCAGTAAAGTACAAGTCAGAACCTTGATTACTAGCTGGGCGACAGTTAAGCTTGCACTGGTTTACGTAACAAGAGTTCCTAGGAATTTAAAGTGACAATAAGCATTAATTAACGTTTATAATTTTCATAAGATCTCGTGCAAATATTTCAGTTGCAAGGTCTACGTTTAGTGCCGGATCTTCCTTAAGCCTGACCCCTGACCTTCTAATCAGCTCCGTGCCTCAATAACTAAATATGATGTCAGTAGGCGAATTCAAAAACATTTCGGTTATTTCCCTGTGTAATTTTTTACTAAACTCAGAATCACATGTGACTAAAGCCAGAGAGATACTGAGAAACCTAATTGCCCTGCGTATTTGCTCACTGAACTCATGGCAGTGGTGGCGTCTTGCATGTCAGGCATGCAGTTCTAAATACTGACCAAATACTGTTGACGTTTAATTTTTTATTATATTTGATTGTTTGACTTGTCAAAAGAGCTCTAATTAGCTTGATTAAATAAGTTTTAATTTAGGCAGCGGCTCCTGCCCAGGGGTGGATCTATGTAAGGGTTTTGTGGGCTGTAGCCCAGGGCCCGGTGGATACAAAGGGCCCCCAGCCCGCACTAAAGATAATGGGCGATAATTTGAATTAAAAATATTTTTAAAATGAACAGAAAAAAAATTCTAATCCTATCTTAAGGTTTCCGCGTCGTTTGTCTTTGCTCAGTGGGTTTTTTTTAACATTAAATAAATAACATTATTTTATTGTCCTATTTTTTTTATGTACCTACCTGATGACTATTAGTTGAGTAATTTGGTAGCCCCTAAATTGATTACCCAGGCTCCACAAATTCACGATCCGTTCTTGCTGATGCCGAAGCCATCCTATCATCTTTATAGGGTCAGCGATGGATGCGCTGGTGTTACAAACTTCCAGCTACATTAACCACTTACCACCAAGGCCGTAAGCATAAGAGCATTCTTTCAAAAAGGTACAAACATATAAAGGTGGAAGAACTTTGCAATGGCAGATACACATTTCGTATAGGTACTTGGGCAAACAGTTTCACGTGGTCGTGTAACGAGAAGACACGTAGTTTTATCGCTGTGACGCAAACTGACGTGGTACGGCTAACGTGTTGCGTCTCGCTAATAGCTAACCTATCTTGAATTTAATTGCTTGTTACTTTCTAGGTTTCGATACTAGTACTACTAATAAATAAATAAATAATAATAAATATCCTTGGACATTTCACACAACGCCATCTCGTCCCAAGCTAAGCAACTAAATGCTTGTGTTATGGTAACGAGATGGGTGTTAAACTACTTAAATACATTTTTTTTTGTAAATACATACTTATTATAGATAGAAATGACACCCAGACTCCGAGCCAGTGCCTCTGGTTTAGACAAAGACACTTGCCCGACCCCGGAATCGAACCCGGGACCCGTTGATCCAAAGGCGGCACATCTAACCACTAGACCAACTCGATCATGACGTATACGTATATTCTGTAAGGTGCATTTTGTATAAATAATGCTAGATGACTCCGACAACCTTGTTTTTTTGCCATATAAATATTGCAATTAAAAATAGGGGTTGATCGTAGAGGGGTGAACATTTAGAGTTACATGTATTGTTGTATGATTTATCATGTGAACTACCCTTAACATTTAGGGGGATGAAAAATAGATGTTGTCCGATTCGCAGACCTAATCGATACGCACACAAAACTTGCTAGATGGAATGACTGAGCGAGTGACTGGGGGTGATAGCTGGTTAGTATTCGAGCTACGAGGACTGCCCACTGCCATTATGTGGGCCGGTTCTTCTGCAGTCGTCCACGTTCTGATCCTACCACGCAGTAAGTCCGAGCATAACTATACATTGCACGTTGATAAAAAGTCTCTTTTGTATCACGGAGGCAGTTTGCAAACATGTAATTCACGAATACAAATGGTACCTAGACTCTTGCGGAATGAGGCCCTAGACCAATAACATTGGCCGGTTCCATCGATAAAAGGCGTTTGCGGGATAAACATGATAAAAAGTACATCCAGGCCAATAACATAGGCCGGTTCCATCGTTGAAAGGCGTTTGCGGGATAAACATGATAAAAAGTACATCCAGGCCAATAACATAGGCCGGTTCCATCGTTGAAAGGCGTTTGCGGGATAAACATGATAAGTCTACTCCTCAAGCCCACACAAGGGCCTAAAAATGATGATATTAAATAATATCGGCTCTTCTATGCTTAGGACCATGTGTTATTCTGATGTATTAGCTATATTTTTATGAAGTTGTATTTAAGGTGAATGTTCCAGGGTAGCCCGCGAAATTCAAATTTTCTTACGTTCTACAATACAACCTAGCACCGGCCTGCAAATTGCAAAAAACGTAAGAAAATTTGAATTTCGCGGGCTGCCCTGGAACATTCACCTTAAGTCCATTCGGTAGTTTTTGCGTCGGAGTAACAAAGATCCATCCGTCTATACATCCATACAAACTTTCGCATTCATAGTATTACTAGCTGTCCCGGCTAGGGTTCATTCCCGGGAAATCGTGGGGCTTTGTTCCCGGGAAATCTAGCTCGAGAAAAGTCGAGAACTCGAGAAATCATGTACGTTTGTAGAAAATAAACTTGCAGAGTTTTAATTTGTTTATATTCTATTAACATGCCATAAATGGTGCTATGATTGTAATGTAATTATAATTTACATTTACTTTCTACCTGAGTTAAAGATATTAAAGATTTCTTTCGTGTTTTATAGAAGCTATTTTGTTTACAAGATTTAAGTTGATTTTTTTTTCTAAATAACCAGCCCAAAATTGTGCCGTGATCCTAATGTAATGTAAGTTAATATAATAGGTTGGGGAAAAGTTTCGTCGCATTTTTTAAGAAATCGTTTATTTACATTTAACTAAAGTATGTAGCTACCATTTTGTTCGATAACTTTTTGCCATCTTGTAGGTAGGGACATGATCCCATTGCTATAGACATTTTGGGACTACTGATCAAAATACCGCGACAAGTGGTTTTGGCAGTAATCTCGTGATGTTAACCTGACACTGCCTAAAGAAGTCTGAAGAGACCAGGGGCGTAGCGTGCCTTGGTGGGGCCCCGTATAAAAATTTATTTGCCCATGAATCATATGTTTCATTTGTTTATGTTATATGTTTCACTTCGTTGTTTTTTTTTACCCTTCATGGGCCCCATACAGGGTAAAAAAAACAACGAAGTGAAACATTTCTCACAAAAGAAAATAAATTCCTTTTTTTCGGCAAACTGATTTATTAAATTATTTTTAGCTGATGATGACTTTAGATTTTCTAATATTTCTGCCTATGAAATAGAAAAAAAAATGGGAAGTTTTTATTCATTTTTGCTTCCGCACGGCGGGGCCCCCGCGAACCGGGGGCCCCGTATAATTGATACGGCTGATACGGTTCTAAATAACCAACTAAAAATGGTGCTGTCATTATGATTATGAGCCTGAATAATAATATTTTTTCTCAAATATTTTAAATAACAATATTTATAAGATTAATGTTTTTGAATAACATCGATGAAAGTTTAATAATTAATTTGATACTTTTATTTGAGAGGAAAACCACTGATTTTTAGACGCAATTGGAACCAAATAATATGAGAAAACGTACGTAAATGTAAATTTCTCGACAACCCGAGAGTCCCGAGAAATGAGCCTCGAGAATTCTCGAGACCCGAGAAATTGAAAAGCTCGAGAAATCATGAACCCTAGTCCCGGCAAACGTTGTTTTACCAAATAATTTACCATCCCCCGCGCAACCCCCACCCCGCGCAACCCCCGCGCAACCCTCTAGGTCTTATGGTTGCAGAGATATCGTGATGACTCAATCTATCTATACAACATCTCCTATCGCAAACGTTGTTTTGCCATGTAATTAAATAGGGGTTGATCGTAGAGGGGTGAAAATTTAGGGTTGTTTGTATTTTTTTATGCTGAATCTTAAAAAAAATAAAAGCTAAAAATTTTCTCTAAAAAATAAACAATTTTTTTTATTGACCCCCCCTTAAAATTTAGGACGATGAAAAATAGATGTTGTCCTATTGCCATACCTACCCAATATGCTCACAAAATTTCATCAAAATCGGTCAAGCCGTTTCGGAGGAGTTTGGCATCTAAAACTGTGACACGAGAATTTTATATATTAGATATTAGTAGTAGGGTAGGGTTCCGTGTGGGGGTGGATTTTGAATACATAGTCTCACCACCCTATTCCACCCTGAGGGTGCCGTTAAAGCCGACCAAACGAAATGACAGGCCGAAAACCTAGCCGCAAGAGAAGGAAAACTTGATACGAAACTCTGTGCCAACCCGTCTGGCTGCGCGGCATAGTAGGCCAATGACCCTCCCTGTGATGAGTGGAAGCCCGACTCAACAGTGGGTCATTTATGGGCTGGGTATTAGTAGTCTGAGTGTTCATTAAAAAAAATTGCAAGACACGTAGCGAACTAAACATTGTTGACGTAATACTCGTAGTTATTGCTATTTATTTATGGTTCTTCTTGTTATCTGTGGCCTCAGAAAGATAATATTTTTTGTGGAGCGTGCTTCAATTTTATATTCCGTACACGCGGGTTTTTTCAAAAATCCCGTTAAATGTTATCAAAATAAACTTAATTATTATAGGTTTAATTATAAACTATTTCGGATGGTCAAGTTGTAAGCTTTCCTCAACTGTAATTATAGGCTAAAGCTACCAGAAATTCACCCACCTCGCATAATCTCAATTTTATTATGTACAATCGGCTGCCAGTAGGCCCGTGTGTATGGTGGCGGAATTAGAATAGACAATATCACCAACCCGTACCATCCTGAGGGTGTCGTAAGAGGCGATTAAGGAACGCAAGAGGCAGACAACCTAGCCACAGGAAATAGTCTTTTTTTTTGGTTTCGTTGTGGAAATGCTTGGGGCGCCTCAGGTTCGCGTAAACGCATTCCACTGTGACGCATCGACGTGGTGCCTGCTACGCGAGCAAGCGCCTGTTGGGAGCCTCCCAGGCAACTGAGACGCCCACAGACATTGAGGCTTTCGTCAGTGACGGGTCCCCCGACCTACCACCGGCCTCTGAGGCGAGAGTAGAAGGAGAAACGCCACGTCCCCCTCCGCCCCAGCCTCCGTCTGCGGCGTGGGTCATCCGGAGCTCTCACCTTTGCGACGCTCCCCGCCACCCCCTTCTGCGACATAACGGCCTCGCAGAAGGAAGCCCTCAGCTTCGCGACCAATCAGGTTGACCGCAAACCCGAAGACACCGGTGCACCGCAGCGGTTTAGGCTCGCAGGGGCCCTCTGTGGACAGAACCCCGCAGTCAAAACCAACTACGACACCTTGTCCCGCTCTTCGTCTGGCCCCAACGGTTTATAAAGGCACTCAAACCCCCTCACCACGGCAAAGTAACAGCACAGTCGAGGGATACAGTGAAAAAGACCTGACACAAGCCCTGTGCTAACACGTTTGGCCAGCTTTGCGACCCTGGGGGGCTGCTATGGGGGAACATGTTACCTCGACCTGAAGATGAGGATTGGCGCCCCGACCCGCCCCCTAAAACCTACGGCGTTCCACGACTGACGCTCCACCTGTTACAAGCTCTTCGACAAAGATACCTAGGCTCTACAATTTAAAGTACAAAGTAGCTAAATCTTAAGATTACGGTAACAGTTAGCCTTGTAGCTTGAGTATCAAAATATTGTTAGCTACTCATCAAGTAAACGACTCCAATCTAAATAAACCATGCCTATTTTCATTAGTTACAAAAATAGAATCGCAACCTTATAAACAAATCGCAAACTGGGTCAAGTTGCCCTCACTGTAATCGATTCGAAATTTAAGAAGAATCGATACAGACTAAACAAGTAACTGTATCATTCGGTCAGTGTGTATGTGTGCCGTTATTTCAGGGCGGTGCCGCGACTGTGCGAATTCTTTTATCGCGGGCGTTTGGTCCGGATTTTATCGACAACGTAACGTCACTAGATCAAGGCCAGGCGCGTGGAAAATTACACGACCTTACATATAGCTGATAATATTTGGCCAGCATTAGTTACGTAACGATTAAATAATATTATAATCGGAATAAGTTGGGGTTTTCAGGGGTGATCATTGAGGTCTATTGCGCGATAAACGCGTTAAGGTTAATAGGTCGATCCGAGTTGGGTTTATGTTCTTCGGGCTTTAGAGTTTATCTTTAGGTGCGTAGCGTAAATTTTAGAGTCGCAAATGGCCTACCAAATAATTATAGTAATTTTAGCTCACAAATGACCCACAGGCAGGCCTCCTAAAAACTTATGGAGGGAAATTAGCATAATGTGTCACGCTGGCAAGACGGATTGGCACAGGGTTTGTATCAAGTTTTCCTACTTTTGCGGGTAGGTAATCTGCCTCTTGCGTTCCTCTAGTCGCCTCTTACGATATCCACAGGATGGTATGAGTTGGTGACATTGTGCATTCTAAATTATAGTGGCATTCAATTGCAAAGTATCACCAGCCGCTTTTCGGTCCTAACATATCCCACTGCTGGGTCATGGCTATTTTTTTTCTATCTCGCCTTTATCGAAATCAAAACTCATTAAATCAAGTTGGCTCATTATAGCTATTTGGACAAGCCCAACAATATAATAAAATGTACCATTTAAAATTGAAAATTGTTTATTTAACATCTACCACCGGATCAGAATGCAGCTCAATAGAGAAGAGCCGGCAAGAAACTCTGAAGTTGCTCTTTTTAGTTCGCCATTTTTAGGTACAAGACCGGAATAAGTCAGATTTGTAAGAGCAAACTCGCGCAATAGTCGCAAAGGACCAAACATCAGACAGATTTAGTCAACAATAGTAACCTACTAATGCCCGAGCCAGCCTACCCCCAGCGACGGCACCTGTTCACAAGCATGACGCATGTGCCAGCCATCGCCCTCCTCAACCATATTGCAGGGAAGAGAACGACCCGCCACATTTCCAATTTCATTAGAGTCAGCACCAGTGTAACCTGATCTGGCACACTACCAGTGTTTACACGACCACGCGTGACCTATCTAGTGGGATATCTGGTAATTTGGTTATACCAGCTCTCACTCTTCACACTACTGACTACGTGTGTTGACTGCTATAAATGTTGGATAGGTAGCAAGGATCGACGGTTTTACGTGCCCTCCGAAGCACGGAAGAGATCACATGTCAATAATTATAGACAGCCATCCAACTCCCACCAGATACTTAACCGGCATGTAGATTTTACACTATCAGCTATACTACGACCTTCACTGTCTGGCCTCCAATTTTATGGAGGTTGTCTGGAAATTGGTCTGTAACGCGCACTATCAGATTCTCTTCTATCACGGTTTGATAGAATAGAATAGAAAAATGCTTTATTGTATAAAACAACTAGCTGGCCGGACAGACGTTGTCCTGCATGATATTCGTGTGCCGACTGCAGCGCCATCTGTCGGGCTGATTTGTGAATCTAAACCATCCTCGGTGCCACCCAAACGGATACAAAAAAAAAACATTCAAATCGGTTCAGCCGTTCTTGAGTTATAAAATTACAACGCAAAGTGGCATTGATACAGATTATGAAATACATGAATTTTATAACACTATTACCAGGTCGGAACGCGGCACCAACCGAGAAGACTTGGCGGAAGAAACTCGGAGGGCTTGTCTTTTTTTAAACGCCATATTACAATGACGGTGTACATATAACTAACTAGTTCCGTTTGGTTACGAAAGGCGTACAAATGAAATTTGAAGATTATAAAAAAAATGATAAAATAATTAAAAATAAATTAAAGGTCTTGAATCCAGTCAGTTGCTTTCTTTCTTTTATTCACCTCTTAATATATCCTCAGGTTACAATGGGTTAAAGACACGCACCAATCGACAGCAACGCTGTTACTCAAAGATATAAATAAAACGAGCAAGTTAATACAGAAACGTTTCGACAGAATTTTAAGAAACCTTGATCGGGAGGTCTATCCAATTTGTAGTCAATATTATGACAAGGCGTCTTCCCTTGTCGCGCCTAGCAACAAAGGCGAATGACGTCACATCACAACATTGTCATTCAACGTCGCATCTTGGCCTCAAACTATGCAAAGTTTTGAATCGACCTTAACATCGCTTTTGCGAAGAATCCCCAATAGAATAAATTTGGTATATTAATGACCGAATTATCTGTCACGAAATTAAACATGGCGACGAAAATTTGCATGTAGATGTGTCTGTTGCTAACCGATTTCAAATAAGGGGCAAGGTATTAATAATTTAGAACCAGTTGTAAGAAGCGGTGTTGTAAGAGTGGATTTTCTTTTTCGGTACACAAACGTTCCTCTCTTCTGGTTCTTTTTATATAACAAAATGAATGTTTGTCTGTGTGTCCTTTAAAGAATCGTAAACTATGCATTTGGTCATGTGATTATCTGTGCATGAGCCCAGAAAGGTTTCTGAACGAAAATTTGTGTAATGTCTTTCTATCAAATTTATTTTAGTTAGTGGTGTAGCAACGCGCAAGTACAGCCAGTGTATATGTATATTTATTTGTTCATTTACATTCTAAGTTTAAACCAATTGAAACCAATCTACTACTAAGCGGTGCTCGTATAGATTCACTTCACTATCACTTCACTATCACTATCACTATCACTACATCACTATCACTACATCACTATCACTACATCACTATCACTACTTAATAAAAAACAAACTCGCTGTCGTCTGTCCATCCCTATGTATGCTTAAATCTTTAAAACTACGCAACGGATTTGAGAGGATTTTTTTTTATAGATAGAGTGATTCAAGAGGATGGTTTATGTATAATACATATATAATGCACCATTTCACCCATGCGAAGCCGGGGCGGGTCGCTAGTTAGGTATAGGACATTTCATGTTAGCTTAGCAACGAAATTATTAGCAAGGAATTTCAGGGTCCTAAACTTGTGACACAATCGACCTGTTTTGTTTTGTTGACTCTCTAGGTATAAGTAAGGTATTCGAGAGTTTACAAAACTGCAATTCACGAACACAAATGACACCCGGATTAAGAGCAAAGACGTTTACACAAAGACACTTGCCCGACCCCGGAATCGAACCAGGCACTAGCGATCTACCGCTATCACATCTAACCCCTAGACCAACGAGATAGTAATGGTAAGTCGACTGCCATCGTGCTAGCAGCAAAAAGCAAAACTGTGACTTTTTTAAATTATTGGTATTTTTTTACTTAAAGTAATAGCTTTGTGAGAGCAAGTTCGCCAGATCAGAGATTCCCCCAGAGAAATAAAAAGAGGTCCGTCCATTCACCGGTGGATCCTATCACTCTCATACAAGACTTGGCTGCATTCGAATAAAGAATGTTTCTTTTCTCTGTTTGAAATTATTCAAATGAATGGCACAATTTTATAACCAATTCTAATTCGAGTTACCCCGAAACAGAAACAAAGACCGAATGCAAATATGGTCGCTTCAATGGTTTAGTTTCGGGACCATGCAGGAAGAGACCACAAGGTTAGTGGGTTAATGCCTTGAACAACAGTCGCCATTGGTTGAATGATAATGTTGTAACTATGCCATCGGGGAATGGCGTAACTTGATACAATGGGTGTTTTGGCATATACAGTGTGTTGCAAAATATTATTTATGGATTGATAGTACTCCTGGTATACAAAATGACCCACGGCTGAGTCGGGTCTCCTCCCATCACACGGAGGGTCATTAGCCTACTGTGCCACGCTGGTCAGACGAGTTAGCCCGTGGAGATACAGTCAGGGCCCACGGGGCAGCAAGCGCGGGACGGTACACCCCGGGAACATCTAGTGGGTATGACTCCGTCTCCTCACAGAGGCGGAGGGGACTCCCACACACCCCCTGTTGGCCATCCCCAGGCTGGCGGGGATAGTCCGTAAAGGATTTTACCCCGGGTCAAAAAAAAAAGGGTTTCATATCAAGTTGCCTTCTCTTGCTCCAAAGTTTTTGGCCATGTCGTTTCCTTTTGTCGTGGAGGCCTGACTCAGCAGCTGGTCATATATGGGCGTAGTAGAAGTAGAAGTAGAGTAGTAGAAATACAAACAAGTTGCAAATAAATAAATAAAAAGGTGCTACTTGATGTGGCTGTGGTGCGTTTTAGCCCTGCTTCCCCCAGCCTGGTCTACAGCTTTATGTTCTGGTAACATAGGAGAACCAGTGTAAAAGTTTTCAGTGTGGCTCAAGCAGTTTCTCAAAACGATCAACCATCTCTTGGGCTACAGCGAAGGATTTTGCTTAGAGCGCTTAGGTAGTAGGTCATTTATGGGCAAACGAACGAACGCTTTTTACGTGGGAGATCCTCATTAATACCCGGATTATGGTGACTAGCCGGGTTATGTGGGACACCGGGGCGCGAAACGATGATAGATACGCCCCTTGTGGGCTGAAACGAACGTACGCTTTTTACGTGGGCTGTTGGAGACTATCTTGGTTATGTGGGACTCCGGGACGCGAGATACGCCCCGATCTACCCAATAAAATACATAGCGTCCCTCGATTACCTAGTTCCACCGCCACGAGGTGCGCTCCCTGCCTCAAGGAACATGCTCTGTGACCATTATGCGTATCTCGATAGTGACGTCACAAATAATACACGCACACCAAGACAGACCTACCGCAACAAATTCAGTGGCCATTTTCTCCACACGTCCAGCCACCGCGCGAGCTTCCTTTCAAATTTAGCATCGCAACTCGTGCAGCCCGGTACTAAAGGGCGACACGTGTAAGAGTTCGTAGTCGTGGTTTTTCATTTATTTTTCTCTCGTTTTATTCTTGCCAATCAGATTCCAAAGTATTGCCCTTTTTATAGACAAGAGTCAACGACATTTGCACGTGTAGTATTGTTTTCCGGACGGACGGTGTTAATACTATTTGGGTTTCTGATTCGTAAATAATAATCATCATCATAATTTAAGTGGGTGTTATTTAAATTCATGGCAGAAGTCAGGCTATAATGGCGTTTCATTTCTCTTACGGTAAATCAGGTGTGAGCCCCAATGAGGCCGAGAAAAGGGAAGGTAGGTAACAAAATGTATCCTCATCCCATCTTGAGGGTGTCCCCTCCCATCACAGCTTACTGTGGCACAGAGTTTCGTTTCAAGTGTTCCTTCTCTTGCGGCTAGGTTTTGGGCCTCGTCAGCTCTTACGACACCCTCAGAATGAAATGGGGTGGTCACACTGTGTATACTAAACCCAGCTATCTATTAAAATATTCAGTAGAGCCAGACGTTGCGTAAATTCAGATCGCAGTTCCACACTGTCAGTTAGGCAGTAAATGCTGAGTCTAGTTAGCAGTGGCTTAGTCTTTAGGTTGAAATGATGATCGAGTATCAATTATAAATCCGTTAAAAATATTTCGGAAATCAACCTAAAGGAAAGTCACCCAAAGGGCAATGGAGAGGGCTATGCTCGGAGTTTCCCTGCGAGATCGAATCAGAAATGAGGAGATACGCAGGAAAACCAGGGTCACCGACATAGCCCACCGGATTGCCAAACTTAAGTGGCAGTGGGCAGGGCACATAGCTCGCAGGACCGACGCCCGTTGGGGCAGAAAAAAATTCTCGAGTGGCGACCGCGTTCCGGAAGGCGCAGTGCTGGTAGGCCTCCCACACGGTGGACCGACGACCTGGTTAAGGTCGCCGGAAAGCAGTGGATGCGGGCGGCCCAGGACCGGCCTTTGTGGAGATCCTTGGGGGAGGCCTATGTCCAGCAGTGGACGTCTTTGGGCTGAAATGATGATGATGATGAACCTAAAGGACGTCTAAAAACGGTGTGCCCAGTTGGGCCAAGTATACCCTGAGCCACAGTAAATATGGGCTTAGCAGTAGCTCTGTCAGCCAGTGACGTACAAAGCGAACTGAACGTTTGACTCCCTATAAATAGTAAAATATGGATCTGAATGCGTCTTCTGAATATCAGTGACTATTATTACTACTACTCAGCCCATAGATAATATAATATAAATATAAATGCCTCGTTGGTCTAGTGGTTAGATGTGGCGCCTTTAGATCAACGGGTCCCGGGTTCGATTCCGGGGTCGGGCAAGTGTCTTTGTCTAAACCAGAGGCACTGGCTCGGAATCTGGGTGTCATTTCTATCTATAATATGTATGTATTTACAAAAAAAAATGTATATAAGTAGTTTATCATCCATCTCGTTACCATAACACAAGCAGAAGAAAAACACCCAGATCCGGAACAAATACTTGTAGGTCGTACAAATATTTCTTCCGTGCGGGGATCGAACCCGCGACATGCTACGCAGCAGTCGATCGCTCAACCACTGCGCCAACCGTGTCGATGAGATGACAAAGTTACATGGAGTTACAGTTACATATTAATATATTTTTGTATTTGATTAGCTTCATTAGCTAGATTGTTATTAGCTGAAAAGATTGACAATTTCAAATCAAATTATTCAATACGATTAACTCTAGTAAGAAGACAAATTTTAATAAGGAAACTACCTTTTTTTTTTTTTTGTTTTCGCTGGGGAAATGCTTTATGCATACCACCGCACCCCGGGGGAAAGGTCGGTGATTATGTGGGACTCCGACAAGGGTCGTTTACCCACTAAAACCCCAGCGGCATACCCTCACACGACGCGCTTGGGGCGCCACAAGTTCGCGTAAACGCATTCTACTGTGACGCCCCGGCGTGGTGCCCGCAACGCGGGCAAGCGACTATCAGAGAGGGCGTCCCGGTATACTGGGACGCCCTCAGTCATCGAGGCTTTCGTCGGTGGTGGCTCCCCCGAACCACCACCGGCCTCCTAGGCGAGGGCAGAAGGGGCCCGCATCGTCACGAACCCCCCTCCACCCCCGCCCCCGTCCGCGGCGCGGGTCACCCGGAGCTCCCTCCCTTGCGACCCGCCCCGCTGCCCCCTTCTGCGACATCGGCCCCGCAGAAGGAGGCCCGTCAGCCCTCGGGCCGGCGCCAACCAGAGGACACCGGCGCACCGCAGCCGTCCAGGGCCCGCAGGGAAACCCTTAGGACAGTGTCCACCGTCTACCCAGGTCCCCGGAGCCCCCGTCCAGGGCTCGCAGCGAGACACTGGGGACAGGGTCCCCATCCACCCAAGTCCCCGCAGCCCCAATCTACCGCAGCGCACCGGCGATCCGTCCCGCAGCCCCCTTCTGCGACATACGGCCTCGCAGAGGAGGCCCGTCAGTCCTCGGCCGGCGCCAACCCGAGGACGTTGAGTGAGGACTCGGTTTGACGGCCAACTAAGTTGAGCGCCAACCCGAGGACCTCATGGTGCGCCGCAGCGGTTTACGACTCCCAAGGCAGCTCTGAGGACAGAGGAGTCCCCGGAGCCGCAACCCGCCACGACGCTGGGTGCCGCTCTTCGTCTCACCTCTCCCCGTGGGCCCGCCCGGCATGGGAGGCCCTGGCCGGTATGGCCCCACGGATCATTGAGGCACTCAAGCCCCCTCACCACAGCAAGGTGGCAGCACAGTCGAGGGGGTATACCGAAACTACCTGCGCTAGGCTGAGCCTGCCCTAAGGGGAGCTTAAGAAAATCATACAAAAAATATAAATTTACATTAGCATTGGGCAGTAATTAAACATAGCATTGTGCAATCTAGTGAAATGTTACATTGTCGCTCGTCGTTTCGTCGTTTCAGCCTTTAAATGACCGACTACTGAATCGGGCCGCCTCCTCATGGAGGCTCATGAACTCATGACGCATCCAGCTGCTGCCCGCAACCTTTCGCAGATCGTCACTCCATCTAGCACAGGGCCGTCCTACACTACGCTTGCCGATTCGCGGTCTCCACTCAAGAATTTGTCTACCCCAGCGGTTGTCGGTTCTTCTCCAGATATGACCAGCCCACTGCCACTTCAGTCTGCTAATTTTCTGAGCTATTTTTTTATCAGTGTTTTGAATGTCTTTGATTTCGATGATGAAAAGCAACGCCAGGTTCTAAGATGAATCAGGCAATTCAAAGAAATGCCCTGTCGGGCACCGGCTTTCACATACACACAACGGAACACAGTAAAACTGAGTGGCGCTGGACTTAGATGTGAGGGTGGTAGCTAGCCGGGCGGACTATACGATCCATTCGATCAGAACGCACTTTTATAATTACGCAGCTCACGTTGTGTTTCTAAGAAATCTCTGAATAAAATATTAATTAGTAATTGACATAAAGCTAACTTGTTTCTTAGTTATATTTTTTCGTTATCACTTGAAGTTGACTTACGGTCAACACATAATTAACTGTGGCTGGGCATAACAGAGTCAACGACACCAACGCGTGGGTGCTGTTTTCCTTACTAATCCGTTGCAGCAAACTTGACGTTTTCCTTCCCTTAATAGATGATGCTCAGACATAGGCCGTTAGCATCTTATGTGGATGCCAAGATTAACACATAACATTTCTCATTGTTATTTATACAAACAGGAAGAAACTAACATATTATTTTTGTCTTATGATCTGAAGAAGTTTATTCTCATATCACCATCATCGTGATCTCCATACATTACCCACAGTTGAGTCAGACTTCCTCCCCCCACCTCGACCGTGCTGCCACCTTGTTGGGGTGAGGGGGCTTGCGTGCCATTATGATCTGGTGGGGGCCACACCGGCTCAGGGTCACCCATGTCGGGCGGGCCCGCGGGCAGATGCCAGACGAAGAGCGTGCCTCTCGGTGGGTTGGGGAGCGTGCACAGCTCCCCATAAAAGCGTGGAGCCCGCTTGTAGAAGCGGGCTAAGGCACCACCAGGTTCACGGAGCATGCTCCCTTTTGGGGAGTGAAACCCGTGGCCCTGTTTCGGGCAGTTGAAAGACACCGTTGGCTTTAGTGGGTAGGTTGGGGCGCAATTACTTCTTTCCGCGCCCCGGAGTCCCACTCGGCTCGCGTTTTGCGGTCTAGTAGCCATAAAAAGTGCAAAAAACTTAATGCACATAAAGTGCACAAAGGCGGACTTAATGCCATGGGCATTCTCTCCCAGTCAACCTGTAAGTGGTGCAGAGAAACAAAAGCTAGGTGTACGGTAGACATACATTGATGATGATGATCGTTTGGTGAACATCTAGCAATCGCTCCGCCACTCGAAATAGGCGTGCGTCTAATAATCGCGCTGCCCTTATTGCCTCGCGTCCGCAGACTTAAAAATACAATATATGTCAACGTGGCTGTTTGAGAAATATGTTGGACACGTTAAAATATTATGGGCTCGATAACTCAGGGGCTTTGTGAAATATATTGGTGCCGGTTCCCTCTGCTCATTTTAGACGAAGGTTGCTTTGATTTATTGGTCTATGTCGTTTTGAGTGTAGAGAACGCCAAGTTGACGAAACTCGACCAATATACCTGCATGGTAAAACCTTCGTCTATAGGGTGTCCCAAAAAGTGCACGCCACAGTGACACTGGAAGTAGGCTAGCCCTAGGTCTATTCCACACATAAAAATGGCTGAAGAAATGCCTCATGGATTTCGAGATATTCGAACTTTTCAATTTTTTTTTAAATTACCCGATGTGCGGGGTGTCCCAAAAATAACGCGACACTGGATGTGGGCCAGTCCTAGATGTATTCGATAAAAAAAAGTCTCATGGATATTAGAATTTTCGGAATTACCCGATTTTTTTTATACCCCGTTTTTGTATTATTATTATTTATTCTTTACTAGCGACCCGCCCCGGCTTCGCACGGGTGCAAAGACGAACCCCAAAATTTATCAGTGTTTCTCTTCAATATTATGGATGTATTATATATAAAAAACGTCCTCGTCCGTTGCGTAGTTTTAAAGATTTAAGCATACATAGGGACGGACAGACGACAGCGACTTTGTTTTATAATATGTAGTGATAGTGACAGTTTTTTTATTATTTCAGTCAAAAAGAAAATTAAGAGACCTAGGGCAAGCCTAGTTCCATTGTCCCTTTGGCGTGCTATTTTTGGGACACCCTGTATTTACATGAAGTACTACCACTACTCAGTCCATAGATGATCCACTGCCGAGTCCTTAAAGCCGTCGGCGACATAACGCGGGCCATTTAGATACCAGACTCTACGAAGCAATATTTCATTTATTTTAAGAATCTTACATTCATTACACTTTAAAGTGTTTCATACTTAACAGTACGCACCTACCTATTCAATATGGGTTTCGCCCTGGTCACGGGACAATGGACCCAATTTTTGCCCTAAGGACTGCTGCGGAGAAATACAGGGCGAAGAATACGCCTCTACATTGCCTGTTTCTTGACTTGCACAAGGCCTTCGACTGTTTTCCTCGCGCTATAATCTGGTGGGCATTGCGGTCCAAAGGGATTCCAGAGGCCTATATTGACATTATCCGAGACATGTACCGTGACTCCGATTCCGTAGTTCGGACCGCTGTTGGCGACACAAATCATTTCCCCATCACCGTCGGGGTGCACCAAGGATCCGTCCTTAGTCCATTTCTGTTTAGCGTGGTATTAGACGTATTGCCAGACAGCAACAGAAACTCACATGAGCAGCCCCCGTGGTTGCTCATGTATGCTGATGATATCGCCCTAGCAGATTCGGACAGGGGTAGGCTGGTACAACGCGTGAAGGCGTGGAGGGAGTCGCTTGAGAACGGTGGTCTGAAGATCAATGTGGCGAAGACCGAGTACTTGGCCTGTAACTCCACAGATCCCACACCCGTACGCATAGGCGGTAACACGGCCGAGCGTACGGACCAAGTCAAATACCTGGGATCTGTGTTTCATGCGCCTGGTGACATCGATTGCGACGTCAAGGCACGCATTGTTGCCACGTGGGCCAAATGGCGTGAGGTAACTGGTGTCATTTGTGACTCCAAGATGTTGTTGTGTTGTAAAGTTGAAGGGACTCTATAAGACCATCATTAGGCCGGTCCTTTTATACGGTTGTGACACCGGCCACGCTGGCCGGTGTTAGAGCGACACAAGCAAGAGCTGCGTGTCACGGAGATGAATATGCTGCGGTGGATGTGTGGAGTGACACGGAAAAATCGCGTTAGGAACTCCCGCATTCGCGGTAGTCTTCATGTCCGTGACATTGCGGATAAATTGCAGGAGTGTCGGCTCCGTTGGTACGGCCACGTTTTGCGGTAACCGGCTGCCTACGTGGGAAACAAATGTCTGGCCATGCCGCCTCCGCCGGGCCCCGGCAGGAGGGGTTGACCCAAAAAGTGCTGGCTTGACGTCGTAAAGGGTGATATGCGTGCCAATGGGCTCACAACCAGGGATGTTGAAGACCGTGCGAAGTGGAGAAGAAAAAGCCGGAAAGCTGACCCCGGGCGCCGAAGCGAGAGTTTGGGCTGCAACCGGGATACAAGGCTAAGATGATGATGATGATGAGTACGCACCTACCTAACCCACTGGCCAGCATAGCACAGTCAGTGAATTTCCCTCAGCGTAATTGGAGGACGCCGACTCAGCAGGAGATATTTTATGCGGTGAGATAAGATTGGAATAAGTTTTACATGATATTCTCTTTTTTAAACATACGGAACGTACAAAAAATCGTTGCAATATATTAACATCATAAAATTGGCCTGCGATGAAAAAGAAATATAAAAAATAATAGGAACAAATTGCGTTATTCAGAGAATATATATTATCCCGGACATTGAGAAAGGTCAATTGTTTAAAATATGTAGCGTTTCACATCTTAGAACGATAAGTCTTCTCTTAATTATATAAAAAATAACTGTCTATCTGTTACGTCTCGTAAACCGCCCATCCATTAATGAATGTAACAAAATTCGACTCGTGTTATCAATAAAATCAAGGTAAACAAAACATTTATATCAATTTGAAATTCTTGTTCTTCTTGTTGATTTACCCTTTTTTTAATTGAGGTTTCATCACCCTCATTTCAGCCCATGACCAAATACTGAGGCTTGCGGCTAGGTTATCTGCCTCTAGCGTCCCTTTAGTCACCTCTTACGACACCCTCAGGATGGTATGGGTTGGAGACATCCGTCACTACACGGACATATTTTGGCTAATTAATGGTATTTACACGAAACAATTGCCGTCTGCCCTCTGAAAACAATCACAAGACCACGGGTAACAGTAGTCCTTTTATTTTTTTTGTTTGGTGGTAAAATCCTTGATGGACTATCCACATCAGGAGGGCTGGTGTGGGGCGTGTTGGGTTCACCCCCGCGCGTGCTGCAGGGACGTCTCCCTCCCCACTAAACATCCCTCGGTGCACAGTCCAGCGCTGATTGCCCCGTGGGCCCTGACTGTATCGCCATGGGGTCTCCGACTGCCGACTGTATACTCATTCACTCAGAGGAAATTTCTGCACGAAGTCGCGGTTAAACGCTAGTTGAAATATATTCAGTGGCCGCAGTCAAATATTTATAAAAAGAAGCTTTTCTATTGCTTCAGTAAATCAAAAAATGTGATTCAGAATAGTTGGTGTCATCAATGTCTCCCCGCGAGGCAATTGCGAACCTGCTGGCCTAAATATAACAGCTGATATGTGGGTAGTTGAATTAAATTCGGCTGTCTCCCAAATAATAAATTCAGTCGCATCGTAAAACCGTGGACGGAGATACGAGTATTACGTGTACGCGCGTATTTTTCCGAGACTACGTCGACTGGAGACATTGCATTAAAGTTTACTAGTGGTTGCCCGTCTGGTGACGGATTTATAATACATAGTGACACCACTCCATTCCATCCTGAGGATGTCGTAAGAGCCGACAAAAGGAAATGGCAAGGCCGAAAACCTAGCCGCAAGAGAAGGAAAACTTGATACGAAACCGTGCGCCAACCCATCCAATGTATGCCACTTCATATGTCCAATGTTTTAGTGGGTAGGTTGGAGTAACTTTCCATCTCCACGCGCCCCGGAGTCCCACACAACCCGACTAGGCCGTATCGGCCGGGAACCCACGAATATGTGCAAAAGAAAAAATAACTAAAAAAATCGGACATATTTCTTTTTGGCACACAACAAAACAGATGAATTAATTCTAAATTGAATAACTTGCAGGGTCTTACCGAGAATGTTCTTAGCTATGTCTGAGGAAAATCTACCCATCTGTTCGGTGATCGGCCATCGCCACTGATTGGTTAAATTTTTCAATTTTGTTTATGACAGCAATAAAATTCAGAAATAGGTAGCTGTTGCCAATAAGGCCACCAACGAATACCGTTATAAACTCTGTGATGTCAAATTTGTTCAAATTATTCGTTTTCTTTTATTGGGTCTTCCATAAAGTGCAGTCAGCTAGACTACAGTCATCTATACTGCAATCAGCTAGGATGCAGTCAGCAGACTTTCACAGAACCAAGAACGCTGGACGTTTAATTTCAAATTTTATTGCATAAAGCGTAAACTATCTCACCTGATGAGTCCACGATGTGGAGCGTGCTACGCTTACCTAAAAGGTAATTGTTTAGAGTCGGAATTAATTTCTGCTAGCCAATGATTTTGAGTAAGTACGAGAAATGCTTTTGTCAGGTTTTTATTCAAAATAAGGACTATCTAATACTCTACACGCTTCCGTTTCCGGTCGTTGAAGTGTCAACAGCTCTGTGAAGTTCGTCGTAAATAAACACTTATTAAAAATAGTTAAAGTTACACTTTGAAGACTGTAGTGCTACAAACACCGGCAAAACTACATTGGAAAATAGAAGAAATAATCTTTGAACATTATCCAAAACCACCAATTAAAAGTGAAGTTCAAATATACATCCACAATAATTGAGGTTAGATTACAACATCACCAATTCTATTTTACAAGCAAGTCATGCAACCGCCTACGTCAACTTGACAGCAGGTAAAATAAACAACAATACCTGATCTGTCACTGTCAATAGGTTAGGCTGACAACTGACAACTAACCTGAGTGTTGCCATTATATACGTCATACTTTCTACCAACTTGCATTTACGTTCCGTTTCACATAACCTCATTAGTCAACATGGATGAGCAATTTCAACTACTATTCGATAAAATGAAGATAGAAATGGAGAAACAGACAAATGATCTAAAAGAATCTCTTACGAAGAATATAATGGGACGCATAGAAGAAAAACTAACTCCTATGATTGAAGAAAATGGAATATTAAAGCAAAAAATTTGCAGTCTTGAAAACGAGATTGAATATTTAAAAAAAGAGAAGAAAAGTAATAATATAATTATTTATGGCTTGGAAGAAAGTGAAAAATCTGTATTAGAGCTGCTTCAAACTGTCAAGGAGATCTTTATAAGAGACTTAAATTTGTCTGTGGAAGAAAATGAAGTGAACAGACTCTACCGTCTAGGGAAAAATAAAATTGAGAACAAAAATAGACCTGTGCTACTATCATTTATAAATGGGTGGAAAAAAGACCAAATTATAAAAAATAAAAAAGGTTTAAAGGGAATCTATATATCAGAAGACTATTCTAAAGAAGTGATAGAAAAGAGGAAGGCTTTGTTACCACAGTTACTAGAGGAGAAAGAAAAAGGAAATATTGCTTTTCTGAAATACGATAAATTAATAGTTAAAGGTCCCAACCCCGACAAAAGGAAAAGAGAACTATCTATTTCACCACAGTCAACGACGATCGGTAAACCTAAAAAGCAACAAACTATGAATTATATTAAAACCAGAACAAACGCCTACGATATAATGAGAATCCGATCAAACTCTTTCACTGATACCCCCACACTCAAAAAACAATAGCAATTAACTACCGGCAAACGGATATCCCAACCAAATTACGAAAACCAAACAAAAGAAACAACACAATCTCCCCCAAGCCGACTGGTCCTCGTGGGGGATGGAGACCGTAACCCTCCAATAACACAGAAAAACAACTCTGAAAACAGTCACTCTGAAAACAGTCACACTAGATCAAAAATTTATGTTGCAGCCCTCAATGTACTTACACTGAAAAACGATGAAAACCTTACAGAATTAACATACGCATTAAAACAGATCAAATGGGACATCGTTGGTCTGAGCGAAGTAAGACGAATGGGAGAGAGAATTATTTCACATCCAGACTTCCTTCTATACTATATAGGAACAACCCAAGGTCAGTATGGAGTTGGCTTTATTATCAAAAAATACCTTACAAACTATGTGGAGAGCTTTATAGGAGTATCAGAGCGAATAGCAATGATGAATCTTAATCTACCGGGATACAAAGATCCATGGTCCATCGTACAAGTATACTCACCCACGGAACAATCCGATACAAAATCAATTAACTCATTTTATTTAGAGCTAAATAAAACTATCCAAGACCATGCTCACAAAAACCTCGTTGTGATGGGCGACTTCAATGGTCAAATTGGAGAACGACAACCAGAAGAAGACATAGTCTTGGGACCATTTGTGTATGCAAAAAAGCCGAGAAGCAGAAACGGAGAAAGGCTGGTAGAATTTGCACAGGAAAATGGCTTGAGAATATTAAACACAATGTTCAAGAAGAAAGCAAGTAAGATGTGGACTTGGGTATCACCAGACGGAAAATCTAAAAATGAAATAGATTTTATAATGACTAGTAAAAGCAGGTGTTTCTCTAACATGAAAGTCATAAGCAATTTCAACTTCAATTCTAACCATCGAATTATTCGAGCAGAATTAATGACCAGCCCTCCAAAAAAACCCAGACCAAAAAGCAATATGATGAACACAAAACCTAACAAAGACCAAATAACAGAAATATCCAATTCTATAATGACAAAACTTATAGACTACAATAAAGAGACAAAAAACATGGAGGTGCAAGAGAAGTACAACTGGATAGAAGGAACAATCCAAGCAGCTATACAACAGGGGGCTAATAACAAAGATCTATCTAAAAAGTGGATGACAAGCAAAACCATCAATCTCCTTAATCAAAGAGCTGACCTTATAACAAATAAAAAAAAACCAGCGATAACCGAAAGCAAATAGCAGAACTTAGCAAAGAAATTAAAGAAAGTATTAGAAAAGATAGAACTCAGAACAGAATGGAAACGATAGAGAGTCACATTTTACAGACAGGGGGAATTAAAAAGGCATATAAGTTGTTAACTAACAAAAATGACTGGATCTTACAGATGAAAGATAACAATGGCTTGAATGAAAACCGAAGGCAAGGAATATTAGAAATTGCAACATCTTACTACAAGAAATTATATGAAAGCACCATAGAAGAAAAAGAAGTACAGTTGCTGGAAATCTCATCCGTGCCCAGCATTTTACACAGAGAAATAGAATTCGCTATTGAAACCCAAAGAGATAACAAAGCTCCAGGACCCGACGGAATAAACAACGAAGTACTAAAACAAGCAAAAAAAACAATAACACCTATTCTAAAAGAAATCTTCATTGATATCTTCAACACAGAAACTATTCCTGAGCAATGGACGAAATCCAATATAATCCTCCTTTACAAAAAAGGTGATCCTTACGATATCGGAAACTATCGGCCCATAAGTTTGATGTCCAACATATACAAAATATTTGCAAAAATTGTACTCAAGCGAATGGAGGTAAAACTTGACGAGCAACAACCAATAGAACAGGCAGGTTTTAGAAGAGACTACTCAGTACTTGATCACATTCATGTTGTTAGGCAAATCATCGAAAAATATGCGGAATATCAACTCATATACTACCTAGCATTTGTGGATTATAGTAAGGCATTCGACTCATTAATTCATACAAACATCTGGGAGGCGTTACGAGAACAAGGGATTGAACAAAAATATATAAGATTGATAAGAAATTTGTACAAAAACAGCTCGGCATGCATCCAGCTAGAAAAGAAAGGAGATTCGTTTAAGATACAAAAAGGAGTACGACAAGGAGATCCTCTCTCTCCGAAACTTTTCTCCGCTGTTTTGGAAAGGATCTTTAGAAACTTTGCATGGGAAAAACTGGGTCTGAATATAGACGGCCGCACACTAACACACTTAAGATTTGCCGATGATATTGTATTATTTGCAAAAACGCCAGAGGACCTAGATATAATGTTAAAGGAACTGGCACTGGAGAGTGAAAAAGCAGGACTAAAATTAAATCCTGAAAAAACGAAGGTTATGACCAACGGAAATAAAATCAGTATACATGTAGGAGAGTCACAAATTAGCTATGTTGAAGAATATATATACCTTGGACAGCTGATATCACCCAAAGACAATATAAACAAGGAAACCAGAAGAAGAATAGCAAACAGTTGGAAAAGGTACTGGAGTCTAAGGGAAGTAATGAAAGACAAAAACCTTCATATAGAAACAAAGAGCAAATTATTCAATGTTTGCATTCTACCAATCTTAGTATATGGAAGCCAAACATGGGCCATAACAAAAAGCACAATAAATAGAATTGCAGTGTGCCAACGAGCAATGGAGAGAAGTATGATAGGAGTAAAGAGAAGAGATAGAATAAGAAACACCAACATTAGAAAACAGACAAAGTTACTGGATGTTTCCCTTAAAATAAAAAGGTTAAAATGGAAGTGGTCGGGACACATGGTGAGAGGAAAGGATAAATGGAGCAAAATAATTACACATTGGTACCCAAGAGAAGGTAAAAGGAAAAGGGGCAGACAACAAAAAAGATGGGACGATGATATTAAACAGGTTGCAGGAGAAACATGGAGTAGGGTAGCCAGAGAAAGAACAGAATGGAGTAGATTGGAGGAGGCCTTTGCCAATTGGCAAACGGACTTACAGAAAGTAAAGAAGCATCAAATATGTGAATATTTTTAACTGTGTAAAATATATATTGTAACAGTGCACTAGTGTTATTAATTGTAACTATTGTCCGAATAAAAGGCTATTATTATTATTATTATTATAATACTCTACCCGACTACCCAGGTGAAACACATTTGAACTGCATGATAAGCAACATCTGGCTCAGCCGGGTGACCATCCTGTTAACATCTCTGATCTTCTCCGTATTTCGTAGGGTACAATATAGCTGTCACAGTGGAATGCGTTTACGCGAACCTGTGGCGCCCAAGCATGTCGTGTGAGAGTATACCGCTGAGGTTTAGTGGGTAGAAGATTAGTTTCCGGAGTCCCACATAATCGCCGGCCCCACCTCCGAGGTTCGTCGGTATACATAAAGCATTGCAACAATGCAGAACAGCTATTCCAGGTGGCCAAGGATAGGACGCATTTTCAAAATTGACGGATAACCTCCGGTAATTCTCCATTACCGGATGCACTTTATGAAGAAGAACAATTAATTACTGGTAATTCCACTAAATGGGTTTCGACAATCGCTCCATTTCAGCCAAAAGAAACCCACTGCTGAACATAGGCCTCCTCCATAATTTCCACTAAGGCCGGTCCATCCACTAAGTAGATTACGCATCAGATTTCGGCGACCTTAACTAGGTCGGTCCACCGTGTGAAAGGCCTACCAGCTGTGGTGCGTGGTCACTACTCGTGGACCTTTCTGCGCCATCGGCCGTCAATCCTGCCAGCTGTATGCCCTGCCCACTGCCACTTAAGTGAAACTCTGGTTTTCCTGCTTATCTCCTGATTTCTGTTTCGATCTCGCAGGGATACTCCGAATATAGCAATCTCCATTGCCCTAGTGAGCGACCACGTCACTATCCCATATATCATCAATGGCAACACACATTGCTCGTAGAATATTGTCTTCAGGCACTGCAGTTTTGTGGACGCGGAGATCTTTCGCAGTTTCCCGAATGGTCCTAGTAGAAATCATGTTAACTTGTACCGATTCTTGACTGTCGCATATATATAACAAAAGCTTAACAACAATTAAAATTCTGAAATTGTCTTAAGGTTAATTGTCGCTTTAAAATACAAAACTAATTCATATGACAGAGCAATTTCTACTGCAAACGTTTTATGTGTGAATGGGCTATAAATTCGACTGATATATGCTGTATTCTCTAACTGTTAGTGTTGCAATCTATTATTTCGAACATTTTGTTATTAATTGAGGCCATGTTTAGTTTTTATACGAATCACATGGTTCGTTCTATCAATGTATGTAATAGCGCTTGAGCAAATGTTTTGTTTTTCATATAATATCTATTGTACTTAGGTACGCTATTAGAAATGTACAGGTTGTCAAGTCAAATCATTTATTTTGTTTATGCCGCAATGGACAATAACAAATAGTCAATCACTACATAGTTTAAAACAAAGTCGCTGTCGTCTGTCCGTCCCTATGTATGCTTAAATCTTTAAAACTACACAACGGATTTTGAGGCTGTTTTTTGTAATAGATATAGTGATTCGAGAGGAAGGTTTATGTGTATAATACATGCTTAATATTGTAGAGAAACACTCATAATTTTAGATGTTAATCATTGCACCCGGCGAAGCCGGGGCGGGTCGCTAGTACATTGATAAAAAATATATATAATGCAAAGTAATAATAGTTTACCGCCAGTTCGGAACGCGACCACTGCTGAGAAGAAAAAACCTCAGAGGGCTTGTTGTAGTTACGTGAAATTGCAAATCGAAAATGCCTAATATTCTGGCAGTCTCCACTTCAAAGCAAAATCATAGTCAAATTGAGAATGTAAAAAATCTCCGTAGCAATTACGAGCAGCTTGGCGGAACCGTATTTTTGAATTGTTTTTTAAAGTGAAACTTTTAATGCGATTTCCAACAAGGTTGCGTTAATCGTTTAACGCTAGCAACGAGTAGCGTCCAATATTCCAATGCAAGAAGGAGAGAGAAATAAAAACACACAAAGGTAGAAAGTAGGAGAGTGAAAGAGAGTGAGTCATAGATTCGGATATTTCTCCACTCGAAAATGATAATCAAAAGATGCGATCAATTGTGAATTGTAAGCAATGTTAATAAAGTTTGTCATAAAGAAACAATATGATGTCACTAAAAATCAATTTCTACTCTTTCCTATTTTAATTTTCACATTACGAAGTTTCACTTCTTCCGCGCGTAGGGACTACAAGCTCTCACTTTATTTTGCACTATGTATTCTATATCCGTCACCACACGGTCAGCGCGTCATTCATTGTATGGTTAAACCAGTTGTCAGTTGTCATGGTAGTTTGGTAGCTATGACGGATGGTTTAGTTACCCTCTGAAGCACGCAGAAGGCCAGATGGATACAAAAGATGGACACCCATGTGTAGTATACTGACCGGTTACGGTTGATGACGATTTTAGATCTGTCATAATTTTTCTTTGTCAAATTAATATTTTCCAAAAAATTTAATACCATTTTATGTTCCGTTTGCAGCGACAACACGGAAAAATGTCCCTTAGATGTCTCTAAGCTGATACAAGAATTTTTCGTCGCCTTTAATGTATCCGCTGATATAATATATATATATAGTATAAAACAAAGTCGCTATCGTCTGTCCGTCCCTATGTATGCTTAAATCTTGAAAACTACCCAACGGATTTTGAAGCGGTTTTTTTAATAGATAGAGTGATTCAAGGGGAATGTTTATATTATGTATAATACATACATTATTGCACCTGTGCGAAGCCGGGCCGGGTCGCTAGTAAAAGTATAAAAGAAAGTAGCTGTCGTCTGTCCGTCCCTATGTATGCTTAAATCTTTAAAACGACGCTACGGAATTTGAAGCGGTTTCTTTTATTAGATAGAGTGATTCAAGAGGAAGGTTTTTATGTGTAATACATCTATAATATTGTAGAGAAACACTGATAAATTTAGAGGTTCATCATTGCACCCGTGCGACGCCGGGGCGGGTCGCTAGTCCGCTGATAAATTATAGAGGTACAGAATAGAAAACACGTCCTACCTTTTGGAAAATATTTATTTGACAAAGACAATATATGACAGATCTAAAATCGTCATCGACCGTACCCGGCCAGTATACTACACCATGCAACATCTAGCAGTGGAGGCTCTACTGTGTTGCAGATCGATTGCGTTCTGCCTCGCACGACCTCCTCAGTGATGTATAGCATCATGAGTTCAAAACTTGAAGAGACAATTGGGAACAAATCTCATGCCGTGGGAGCAATCCCACAATGAATATTGCTCATTATATTGTACAAGAGGCTTGTAAAAACGTTAAAATATTGTAAAATATTGAGGAAAGGAAACTGCGAAGGCCGTTTCGGTGATAGAGTACTAAAAATAAACAAGAAATTATCTGTATTTCGCGCGCAGAAACGCAAACAGTGAGAAGTTATGCAAGATGCAATAAACTTACTACCATTATCTGTATGTAATAGAAAAAATAAACAGCCTTTAGTTGATAAAGCTGAACATCCAGCCAGACGTGGTGATATGTCTGGCGGGGGCCGAGGTGCCCGATAACCTTAGTAGGGGATTTCTTGACGGTACGAATTGCTCTGTAAACTTCGCTAGCGCGGTGTAGGACTTTTTGGTAATTCTCGCATTTGTAGGCATATTTCTTGATGTTGATAGTTTAGATTTCGGGTATTGCGTAAATTATGTAGCATGTTGGTGCTACAGGTGGCTACAGGACCGTATTAGACTCGGCCTTCTAATTCATTAAATTAACGTAGTGTAGTTTAAACTACTACTTCCACTTCCTAGCCCATAAATGACCCACTGCTGAGTCCTCCAACTACACGGAGGTTAATTAGCCTACTGTGCCACGCTGGCCAGATGGGTTGGCAAGTAAGTAACAGTAAGCTTATTTCCTATTTATATATTGAAGGAGGCCCGTTTCGCCAACGAGATAAAATCACTATCACTACATATTATAAAACAAAGTCGCTGTCATTTGTCCGTCCCTATGTATGCTTAAATCTTTAAAACTACGCAACGGATTTTGAAGCGGTTTTTTTAATAGATAGAGTGATTCAAGAGGAAGGTTTTTATGCATAATATTGTAGAGAAACACTGATAAATTTAGAGGTACATCGTTGCACCCGTGCGAAGCCGGGGCGGGTCGCTAGTAATAGTATAAATTCTGGTTTAGTATATATACGCACTGTTTAGTATGAACGGAGTATCATTGGTATAGTTAAAGATTACTTAGGAACCTGTTCAAAAAAGCTAATACTCAGTCCTTACATGACTTGCTGCTGGATCGGCCTCCTCCACTTTCATGGAGGGCATTTAGCTTACTGTGCCACGCTGGTAAGACGGGTTGCGGGGTGAGAGACGGGACATGAGTGGGTGTTTTAGTGGGTAGGGGGGACGCCCCCCTTCGCATTACCAGATTAGGGCGTCTTCCTTCTAGTCCGCACGCACATAATCATATCGCTTCCGATCGCGCCGACGTCTTTCTTCGCGAGTGGAGGCGGCCGGGTAACAGGCAAAAAGTTTTGCCCCACTCTAAAAAAAATATTTTGTATCCAGCTTTTCTTCTCTTGCAGCTTGCGTGCCTATAGCTGCCTCTAACGATACCCTCAGGATAGTATGGGTTGGTGTCTTTGTGAATTCTTAATACACGACCATACAGCAGGTTTTACAAAGCAGGTATTAGTATATTTCTACAGCTGAGGGATCTCTAGTATGAGATTAGAATTCATAATGAAACATATTATTTTTATTCTCCATCTTCCCAATGAATATCTACAAATTCACACGCAATAATATAAAAAGCTATTGCTATGGCAACCGACCAACAAGGCCCTGACCCAATTTTTATATTCGCCGCCATTATCTGCCCGTTAACCTAAACATTCTGCCCCACGTACGCATTACGCCTTCTTGTATTCAAAACATTTTCGACGATTTAGAAAGTGACTAAAGTTAGAACACTGTATCCATGCGCTGCGTGTCACAACTCAAGAAAATAGGCAGTAGGTTTACACGGGGCCTGTTGCATGTCAAAGTCAAATCATTTATTTTACATAAGACACAATAGACAATTACAAATTGTCAACACCAAATAATTCTACTAGGCAATGTAATATATTTGAATTTACCACCAGTTCAGAACGCGACCACTGCTGAGAAGAACTGGCAAGAAAGTCAGAGGGCTTGTCATTCTTTTTCTTTATTACTTTAATCATTTATTTACCCAATAAATCAGTATCACTACATAGTTTAAAACAAAGTCGCTGTCGTCTGTCCGTCCCTATGTATGCTTAAATCTTTAAAACTACGGAACGGATTTTGATGCGTTTTTTTTAATAGATAGAGTGATTCAAGAGGAAGCTTTATAATTAATTATGTATATACATGCATAATTGGAACATTGCGAAGCCGGGCCGGGTCGCAAGTTCTAAATAAAAACTATGCTATTTTACCCAAAAGGCGTCAACTGAAACGTGAATATGAGTACAATACAAAATAAACTTGATTAAAACGTCCTTGGTCCAGTGAGCCGACCAAACCCAAACAGCAGCACCTGTTCACAAGTATAACGAATGTGACAGCCATCGATCTCCTCAACCATATTAAAGGGAAGTGACCGACCCGTCACATGTCGCTACCGCTGCTCAAAGTATTTTAGTGAGCATGATCGTTGTGTAAACCAAAGGCACTTGCTCTGAGTCTGGGTGTCATTTGGCTTCGTGAATTACATGACCTAGTGTAACCTAGAGCAGAGGTTCCATATTTGCTGTAAAAAAACGTCATTGATTTTTTTTATTATTCTTATCAGTCCATAAATGACCCACTACTGAGTCGGGCTTCCTCCAAATTCATGGGGGGAAATTAGCCTACTGTGCCACGCTGGCAAGACGGGTTGACATAGGATTTGTATCAAGTTTTCCTTCTCATACGGCTAGGTGATCTACCTCTTGCGTTCCTTTAGTCGCCTCTTACGACACCCTCAGGTAAGTGTGGGTTGGTGACATTGTGTATTCTAAATCCGTCACCACACGGACTTACTACTACTGCTACTAGCCTATTACTCAGCCCATACATGGGCCACTGCTGAGTCGGGCCTCCTCCAATTACATGGAGGGTAAATTACCTACTGTGCCATGCTGGTCAGACGTGTTGGCACAGGGTTACGTATCAAGTTTTCCTTCTTTTGCGATTAGGATACCGGCCTTGACATTTCCTTTTAGTAGAGTCTTACGACACCCTCAACATAGAATGGGGTGGTGACACTGTGTATTCTAAATGCGTCACCACACGGAGCTCTAAATCTATTTTAGCATCGTCTAAGCACTTGCACATTTGTAAGTTCCAGTACATATCTAAAAACATGTTAAAAAAAGTTGGTTTTGATATCTTTGATTTAACAGAATATCCTAGGTTCCGTGTAGTGAAGTATTTAGTATAGTGTCGTCACCCCATTTCATCATGAGGGTGTCGTAAGATCCGACAAAACGGAATGATACGCCCGAATACCTAGCCGCAAGAGAAGGAAAAATGTATACGATACCCTTTTTTTTTTTTTTTTTTTCCGCCCGGTGTAAAATTCTTTATGGACTTCCTCGCCGGCCACTGGGGTGGCCAGCGAGGGGAGTGTGGGACTCTCCCCCATAGTGGGGGCCTACCCACTAAACCTCCCCGGGGTGCTCCAACTCGCGTCCTGTTGCGGCATTGTGGGATCTGATGCAGAACCACGCCGCCGCAGACGAGGAGGCCCTCCTCCTCTCCTCAGGCTCCTTACGAGCACTCGACGTCCTGCCGTGAGCACCCGGCAGGACGTCGCTTCCCCTCAGATCCCGTGTGGGGCGAGACATCCCCGTACCCCGCCCCGGGAGTATACGATACCCTACGCCAACCCGTCTGCCCCGCGTGGCACAGTAGGCTAATCACCCTCCATGTTGTTGGAGGAGGAGGTAGATCCCAACTCAGCATTGGGTGATATATGGCTAAGAAGTCGCAGTAGTAAGGCGTCTTAGGTTATAAATAAAACAAAAATATAGGCAGTAGATTTAACTGTTTCTATGTCCTTCTGAAGATAATGAAATAAAATCGGTTGGCGCAATGGTTGAGCGATCGACTGCTGCGCAGCATGTCGCGGGTTCCATTCCCGCACGGAAGAAATAGTTGTACGACCTACAAGTATTTGTTCCGGGTCTGGGTGTTTTCTGTCTATAATATGTATGTATTTACAAAAAAAAAATGTATTTAAGTAGTTTGTCATACATCTCGTTACCATAACACAAGCATTAAGTTGCTTAGCTTGGGACGAGATGGCGTTGTGTGAAATGTCAAAGGATATTTATAGGATATTTAACTGTCATCTAGTCACTCACATGCCCACGACTGCTGCAAATCATTCGAAACTTCGGGAATTATTTAATGTTGAATACAGTGGATAAATCTGTTGAGAAGTTCGTTGAAAAAACTGTGATTTTAGGATCAAGACTGTAAAATTTTAGGACATGATTCTATGACAAAAATATGTGATGTATAATTGAAAATGTACAATAATGTGGATATACCTTTAAGCTATATAACCTTGAGTCACGCTAAAAATAAAACTGATCACATTAGTAACGTAAGTGCGATTTTGACCTCAATCGAATATGTTACTATGTAATATTCTTTAAAATTCCATTATTGGTATGAAGTAAATTGATTATGAACAACTGTTGTTAAACTAACAAGTGAATACGAAACTAATCCATTGTTCTTCTACATACAATGCGTGCGTAATGATACTAATGGGTCAAATGGAATTTTCCTGGCCGTTGACAAACTAAAACTGGCAATAAGGTCAGTACGACAAATTTATGGTGACAGGGTACCCACTTTTAGTGACTCAACTAGAGATGGAGCGTTTAAAAAAAAGATGTTTCAGCCGATAAATGACCCGCTAATGAGTTGGACCACCTCCAAATTCATGGAGGGAAATTAGGATTATTATGTAATTATTTATTTTATACTAGTACTTTATTAATTAAAATTTAATTAGAGGTTTGGTTGCTACCATGGAGTTTCTTGCCGGCTCTTCTCTATGGAATGGCATTCTGAACCGGTGGTAAAAACTAAGTTATTAATTTTATTTTATGATTTTTATTTTTTTCTCTTAAAATCTTAGACTATTTGAAAGCATTCGCAAGAATTTATTCGAATAAAAAACATTTTGATTTTGATTTTTTTTCACCACTGAGGCAACCCGAGTACAAAGATACGAGTAACCAGGCCATGGCTATCCGCGAATAAAACGTCGAATGAAAATCGGTGGATGGGTTTCCCTTCTTAAAAAAACAAGATCTGACTGTAATTATTTTTGTAACGTAGCCCCTTTAGTAGTTTATACCTAATGATTTCTTAGGTTTTCGCGATTATTACACATTGAAATTAAACACTTTTCAACGGATTTATCGCGTGTATATTACATTATTTAATTCCCGACGTTTCGAATGCTTTGCAGCAGTCGTGGTCGCGGGAGAGACTAGATGACAGTTGTCTTCAAAAGTACAAAGAAACAGTTAAAATCTACCGCCTATAATTTTGTTTTATTGATAACGTTCCCTGTGCACGCAGAAATCGCTCACGGTGTCCAGAGGTCTTGCAGATGAGTGTTTTGCTTGAGATTTGATCAATTTAATGACTGGATCCCAAGCAGGCCATACTGTGTATAGGAAACCTACCCATACAGACAAATATCTCAGATTTTAAATGTTTCTTTGTACTTTTGAAGACAACTGTCATCTAGTCTCTCCCGCGACCACGACTGCTGCAAAGCATTCGAAACGTCGGGAATTAAATAATGTAATATACACGCGGTAAATCCGTTAAAAAGTGTTTAGTTTATACCTATCCTGTATCGCGGGGGCAGTTCACAAACATGTTATTCACAAACACAAATGACACCCAGACTCAGAGCAAGTGCCTCTGGCTCACACAGAGACACTTGTTCAGCCCGGAATCGAAGCCGGGACCCCGTGATCCAAAGGCACATCCCAACACTAGACCAACGAGGCAGTTAAAATAATAAAAAAAACAAATGCTTAAAAAAAGCTTAGTAGTACGCCTAACCGAGCTAAGCGCCGTGATTATTTCCGATGGGAACTAACGGCCGCGATCGTATCTGTGGAGCTACTTTCAACCGGAATAGTATATTTCTTCATCAAATCACGCTTGACCTGCATAAGTGATTAGCAGTAAAGCTAATAAAAGACCATTTTTCAGTGGAAACGACGGAAGCAAGACTCTCGCTCGTTTAGTAATGTACGTATTAAACAAGCTAGGCGGATCAAAGCAAGGTTGCAGTGTAGGCGGTCGAACGATTTATACGTAAAAAGGTGGACGCGTTAGAAGATTTAGTCTTGTATTAATGTTTCTAAACAACTGATTTAGAGCCACACTAATATTGTAAATGAAATACGAAATAATTCTCTGTTACGTTTTCACATCAAAATCACTGATCTGGTTTTGACGAATTTTGTTAAAGATACGTGGGGTAAAATAGTTTATAGCATCAAAAAAGATATGGCATCACAGTTTCTTCCGCTAGGTCTTCTCAGTTGATGCCACGTTCTCACGATTGTACACACGAGATCTGGTTGAAATAATAAAGCATTTTTGTGTCGGATGTGATGATGTCATAAGACCGAAAATTAGGAAACAATTTTAATTGATAATGCCGTCTTTTATTTTTCTTAAAAAAAACTCTCTGGCAGGTATGGCGCGGTAGGCTAATTTCCCTCCTGTTTTTGGAAAGGCTTAACTACACAGTGGGGTTTTGATGGCCTGAGAAGAAGATTATTATGCCCATTGTTTGGCAGCAAAAGGTAATAATATTGTTTGGGCAATATGCGAAGCGGAGTACTGGTGATCTCGCGCACAGAATTCTTCTTCTTACTTCTAGTACCTACATTGTAGTAGTTGGCAAATTAGACTTATTACCCTTCAGGTAATGGGTGAAGGCCTGACTCATCATAGGTAATTTATGGCTGGAATTAGAAAACATACATTTTTGATCAATTTTAATAGATTCCGTCACCAATCCGTCATCTCAAATCGATATACCCAACACCTTTTTCATACGATTTGTACTAAGTGGCTGAAATTTCAAAGTTAAATTACAAGGTTCTAACCTTTTTTTTGTTTTTTTTTTTGGTTCGCCCTGGGTGAAATCCTTTATGGACTATCCCGTCGGCCACGGGGATGGCCGAGGGGGGGGCGTGTGGGACTCTGCCCCAGAGTGGGGGCCTACCCCCTAAACATCCCCGGGGTGCTCCAACTCGCGTCCTGTTGCGGCATTGTAACCTAACCGATAGATCACTGTGAAATAGTAATTTTCCAAAATTTTCATTCACAGATAAGCTGACCCCATCCTGAGGGTGTCGTAAGAGGCGACTAAAGGAATTGAAAACCTAGCTGAAAGACAAGAAAATCTTGATAGGAAACCCTCTGCCAACCCGTTTGGCCAGCGTGGCACAGTATGCTTATTACCCTCCAGTAACTGGAGGAGGCCTGACTCAAGAGTGGCTCATCTACGGGCTGAGCTGTTGTATCATCATCATCATCAGCCTATTTCAGTCCACTGCTGGACGTAGGCCTCCCCCATGGCTCGCCACTGAACCCGGTCTTCGGTTCTATGCATCCAGTTGCTGCCGGCTGCCCGTCGCAGATCGTCGCTCCATCTAGCAGGGGGGCGTCCCACCCTACGTTTGCCGGTACGTGGTCTCCACTGTAGCACCCGTTTGCCCCAGCGGCCGTCAGTTCTACGACAGATGTGGCCAGCCCATTGCCACTTCAGCTTGCTTATCCTATGGGCTATGTCGATGACACGCGTTCTCGCTCGGATAACTTCATTACGAATTTTATCTCGTAGCGAGACACCGAGCATAGCCCGCTCCATAGCTCGCTGGGCGACTTTTAGCTGATGGACTAGCCGCACCGTCAGTGTCCACGTTTCAGCATCGTAGGTTAGTACGGGTAGGACGCACTGGTTGAAGACTTTCGTCTTCAGACTCTGCGGTATGGGCGACGAAAAGACCTGACGAAGCTTCCCAAATGCTGCCCAGCCCAACTGAATCCTTCTGGCTACCTCCTTCTCGAAGTTTTTTCGTCCTAACTGCAGACACTGCCCGAGATAGATGTATTCCGAAACAACCTCAAGTGGAGTACCACCAATGCTGATTGGTCCCGGACTGACATGTTCATTGAACATAACCTTGGTTTTATCCAAGTTCATTCCGAGACCAACCCGCTTGGATGCAGTGTCAAGGCTGTCCAGCTGTTGTATAAATCTTTTTTTTTGTTTTGTCGGATCTCTTTATTTGAGGCACTAAAAGGAAACGGTAACAATGTTTTGTCGTATCATCATCATCATCATCATCAGCCCACATTAGTCCACTGCTGGACAAAGAGCGCCATAGCGCCCTGTCTTCAGCTTGACGCATCCAGCTGCTGCCGTATAGATTGTTTAATTTTTTACACTGCATCTATATCAGCAGTCCCATCGCTTCTTTCGTTGTGGTTAAAGGGTTTTTGTTACATCCTGTCATCATCATCACCATTTCAGCCCATAAATGACCCACTACTGAGTCGGGCCTCCTCCAAGTACTAGGAGGGATACTAGTCTACTGTGCCTCGCTGGCAAGACGGATTGGCCTAGGGTTTTTTTCAAGTTTTCCTTCTTATACGGCCAGGTGATCTGCCTCTTGCGTTCCTTAAGTCTCCTCTTACGACACCCTCAGGATAGTATGGGGTAGAACACTCTGTGTTCTAAATCTGTCACCACCGTTGCATCCTGTCATCATCATTTCAGCCAAAAGACGTCCACTGCTGGACATAGGCCTCCCCCAAAGATTTCCACAAAGGCCGGTCCTGGGCCGCCCGCATCCACTGCTTTCCGGAAATCTTAACCAGGTCGGTCCACCGTGTGGGAGGCCTACCAGCACTGCGCCTTCCGGAACGCGGTCGCCACTCGAGGACTTTTCTGCCCCATCGGACGTCGGTCCTGCGAGCTATGTGCCCTGCCCACTGCCACTTAAGTTTGGTAATCCGGTGGGCTATGCCGGTGACCCTGGTTTTCCTGCGTATCTCCTCATTTCTGATTCGATTTCGCAGGGAAACTCCGAGCATAGCCCTCTCCATTGCCCTTTGGGTGACTTTGAGCCTTCTGATGGAGCCCATAGTGAGCGACCACGTCTCTGTTCCATAAATAAGTATAATTGGAGAAGTTCCGGCCGAAGATGATGTGGAAATTTGAGGAAATATTAGCAACACTGCGCTATTTCTATGAACATTATCTAAATGAATGTGACACAAATTAACTTTACAATGTTCCAAATCACCTTAATGGCTAATCGGAGGCAGGAAGCCTTTAGATCCGCCGATTTCTTCATCAAATCTCGTCTGGCCTATTTAAAAATTCGTTTGAATTTCAAAAAACGAACTCCAAAATCACATTACTTAAACGGATATTGAAATTAAACACCTTTTAACGGATTTATCACGTCTATATTATATTATTTGATTCCCGACGATTCGAATGCTTTGTAGCAGTCGTGGTGACGGTAGAGGCTAGGTGACAGCTGTCTTCAAAAGTACAAAGAAACAATTAAATCTACCGCATATAATTTTGTTTTATTGATAACGTTCCACGTTATTAAATAATGTTTAATAATAATATAATTATAATATAAATAATAAAAAATAAAAAGTGATTAATTTCAATGTGTAATAATCTTGAAAATAAATCTTTAACGGGTATCTTTAAACGCCTTTGTATCGCGAAATGGACTGGGAAAACTCTTATCAGCCTTTTACCGCCCAAAATATAGTTGTTTGGTACATTTTCGCCAGAAAATATTTTTGGTATTGGGCGCAGAAAAGAGGCGTAGTGAGGCAAAAAGTAGTAATGTAACTCAGCTTACGTAGTCGTGAAGGACATCCTAAGTATATAATACATTGATACCACAATGCGTTCTAAATTCATTTTATATACACACATTTTACATTCACATACAACTGTCACAACATTTTGTTTTTTTAGTACCTTTTTTCGTACATATTTTCTCTGATAACTTTAATCAGCATTCTGTTTTTATGACTAGCAATCCTGAGGGTGTCGTAAGAGGCGACTTATACGAGTAGACGAGTAGTTAGAGGAAATGATCCACTACTGGGTCACGCCTCCTCCAAATTCAAGGAGAGAAATTAGCCTACTGTGCCACGCTGGCAGGTCAGATTGGCACAGGGGTTATTTCCAGTTTTCCTTCTCTTTTGGCTATGTGATATGCCTTTTGCGTTCCTTTATGAAACCCACAGGAAGATTTAGCACGAAAGGATTTTTTCTAAATCAGTCACCCATATAATTTTTATAACCAGGAATCGAACCTGCGCTTTTTTACTTGCCTGCCTATATCCAACAATTCGTCAAATAACCATAAACATATTTCCGCATCAACCTTAAAATAGGTTGGATTCGTCAAAATTACGAACTGTATCGACCGAGGTAGTCGCTTTATCGCTTCCTGGTTTCAAAAATGGCGTTTTGTCTACGTACCCACGTTTACACCTACAGCAATGCGTCACGGCGGGAATCTGCGCGGTTACCTAAATCGGACCGTCATACCAAACATTTGGGTAGCAAGCAGTAAGAATAGTTCATACAGAAGTAAAATTTAAAAAACCCTCCCAAAAATATGAAGTAGGAATAAAAATAAATCAGTTTATTGGATTTTTGAAACATGATTATTCCCAATCCGTGTATTGACAGATTCAGAATACATAGTGTCACCAACCCATTCCATCTCGTGGGTGGCTTAAGAGCCGACAAAAGGTCAAGACAAGGCCAATAACCTAGCCGCAAGAGAAGGACAACTTGATACGAAACCCTGTGCCAACCAGTCGGGAATGTGGAGAAAAGACCCTTTATGGATACTCGTCCGATTAGAATACATAGTGTCCCCAACCCATTCCATCCTGAGGGTGTCGTAAGAGCCGACAAAGGGAAATAACAAGGCTAAAAACCTCCCCCGTCTGGCCAACGTCACACAGTAATCTAATTCTGAGAAAAAAATGTGTATATGTGTAAAAATATGTATAGCTTTTCGTTATTTGGCATAACGAAAAGCTCATCATTTTTAACTAAATATTTAACATTATCATTACCAATCTCATTTAACAGTTTTGTTCTGTAGTCAAAACAGGGTTTATACAATATTTAATTCCAATCTTCCAAAAACATTTATCGCGGGAAAAGCCTTCTCTAAGATACCTTGAATTTATACTAATATTTAGCATCATTTTAACATGTGACAATATAATAGACAGACATTGTGTTCATCCTTACGTCTTCGTTTTAGCCTAAACATATACGATCCAGTATAGGTTGGAATCAAATACAAGTTGAAATACTGGTCTTGTATAATATTTCCTGCGGCATCATACTGTGCCGCGTGCCAAACACATAAAGTTGCGCGTGAATAATTAATTTCACTTTCCTTGACCACGTAACAGTGTTAAGGAAATTCGGTTGCTGTTCAGATAGAGATCAGTTTCTCTGCGCATTTTTTTTTTAATTTGACACTGTGGCCCGCTGCTGATTCGGGCCTCCTCCAATTACATGGAGGGTAATTAGCCTACTGTGCCACGCTGGCCAGATTCAACCCATCTGGCAGGGTTTCGTTACAAGTCTTCCTTCTCTTGCGGCTAGCATTTCGGCCTTGTCATTTCTTTTTGTCGGCTCTTACGACACCCCCAGACTGGAATGGGGTGGTGACAATATGTATTCTAAATCGGTCACCACACGGCCCTGTTCTATGTATCCTTGTATTGCGGACCTAATCTGCTTTTTTATCTTTTTCTTGACGATATTGGCATGACGTGGTCGATTTTGACAGTGTTGTTCATTAAGGAAATTCCCTGTCGAGCACCGGCTCTCACATACACACGAAGAAACACAGTATAACAGCTTGGCACTGGACTTAGATGTGAGGGTGGTAGCTAGCCGGGCGGACCATTAGATCCTACCACCAAGCAAAATTAATATTACACTTTACAATCATACCTGCGATCTGTAGTTATTGCAATATCCCGCATTATAGCACCAAGAATAAGCGTGATATGCAATAACTCAAAAAGAATAATCTTTCAATTTAAAATCCTCAATAAATTACAATTTATTGATCCCATCGAACCAATATGCACTTAGGGCGTTCCACAGCCGTTAAAATAAAACCATTCTCGATTAATTCCGGCTCGTTATCATTCGATTCACGCCACGTGAATATCTCTATTCGATATTACAAGCGGGAGCCGCGGTCACGTAGCGCGCCCCTAATCCGCGAGCCGTGAAGATATTTCGCGGGCTTTGCGAATTGCTATTAAAAAAGGAGCTCCTTTTGAAAAGTTGGACCGATTGTCCAATACGGTTACCAGTTGTCTATAAACAACTGGTAACCGTGCGAGTATTCTTAACATAACAGCTCAAACTTGTTGATGTTGTAGGGAACGTACGCTGTAGTCCTTACGTTGATACCCTGAATAAACCATTAAATACGTGCTGGTAGGCCTCCCAAACGGTGGACCGATTACCTGGTTAAGGTCGCTGGAAAGCAATGGATGCAGGCGGCCCAGGCCCGGCCTTTGGAGATCCTTGTGGGAGGCCTATGTCCAGCAGTGGACGTCTTTTGGCTGAAATGATGATGATGATGAAACATAACTATTTAACATTAACTTAGCTGACAGTGGGCAGGGAACAGCTCGCAGGATCGACTTCCGATGGGACAGAAATGTCCGCGAGTGGCGACTGCGTTCTGGAGAGCGCAGTTCTGGTAGGCCTCTCACATGGACCGAAGACGTAGTTGAGATTGAGAGAAACCTATGGATGCGGGCGGCTCAGGACCGACCTTTGTGGAAATCCTTTGGGGAGGCCTATGTCCAGCAGTGGACGTCTTTTGACTAAAATGATGATGATAATGTTGCTAAACTGATTTTCTGTGTCTTATTCGCCGTGGGTTGTCAGACCCTCAGACTGTGGCCAATTTCAAAGGTTCGCAATGTTTATCAATTCCTTGCGTAAATCTCATCCAGAGTAAATTAAAATTACTGTCCAGGCATGCCAAATCCGTGTTCCGATTTTGGTAATTCAGGTATAGATTTGAATGAGGCAGTAAATACAGTTTGGCAATCCTATGGACTATGTCGGTGACTCTGGTTCGCCTGCGTATCTCCTCATTTCAGGGGGCATCGCAGGGATCTCGCAGGGAAACTGAGCACAGCCCTCTCCATTGGCCTTTGAGTGACTTTGAGCCTTCTGATGGAGCCCATAGTGAGCGACCACGACTCTGTGCCATATGTCATCACTACTTCATCAAAACGATGGAAACGGGTGGCCCAGGACCGGCCTCTGTGGAAATCCTTGGTGGACATAGGCCGTCCAGCAGTAGACGTCTTTTAGCTGAAATGATGATGATGATGAGTGAATACAGGTATAACTTAAAGTGATGAAAATAACAAGCAAAAGGTCCAAAATAAACGAGACTAAAATTATATTTCGCCGGATTGCTATTTCGCTTTCCTAGAAGATGCCAAAATATATGGAGATTAAAATCCCACAGATATTATTTCTGAATGTCCTTTCTGCTATTCCCACATGTTTACCATCAAGGTAAGGAATAAAAAGCTTTTTCATAATGAAATTGCAATATGCGGGAATAATGAAACTCTAAGCAAAGCGAGATTGCTATCGTTTTAATCAGAACCTCTCGAACAAACCATACATTTTTCTGATGATAAAAAATAAACAGCTCTCTTCAGACGGTCACTGAACCTGCTTCACCTGGTCTGGATCAAATGGTATGAAACTGCGATGCATAGTCCAGTCTTTGTTGTCTGCTACAGATTCGAATCGCCACGATCATTCGGTTCTTTGCAAACTCAATCCTATTTTCAATGATATAATTGATTGGGCACAAGACACGCACTGAAACTAGTTCCTTTTAGAAACCCCGATGAAAATAGGAAACGAAGAAATGTTCGAAATTAACTGAATCGAGGTTAGATAATTCAGTCTATAGATAACCCACTGTTGAGACAGGCCCCGTTCAGTCACATGGAGGGCAATGAGCCGGCTGTGCCACGCTGGCCAGACGGGTTGGCACGTGGTTTCATATCAAGTACCAGTACCAAGTTATTCACCTTCAGGGTGAATGGGGTGTGGTGACAGTTTGTGTTCTAAACCCACACCGAATAATAGGGTAAGAGAAAAGGGAAAAGAGAAATTTATCCCCCATCTCCATTTCAGCCCTTATATGACTTACTGACGCGTCGCGCCTTCTCCAAGTTTAAGGAGGGAAACTGTTTATTTTAAAGCCGTTATTCTAAGCCCATAATACAAACACATCTTAGTTTAAGGTCTGTTAGTATGTTTCGCCAACGAAGTCTTTTGGCGAAGTAGTAGAAGAATAGAAGTAGGCAGATTCCAAACAGTACCTCGTACTGTTTGGAATCTGCCAACGGAATGTTTCGCCAACGAAGTCTTTTGGCGAAGTAGTAGAAGAATAGAAGTAGGCAGATTCCAAACAGTACCTCGTACTGTTTGGAATCTGCCAAAAACGTTGTTATAAGGCAAAGCATAAAAAACCTACTAATAAAAATCCTTCGTTCGAAATAAAACTTGAAAAATATTTACCCTTCGACATTTACTCCTGTCCGAAATAACGGTGTGAAACTTCGCCAAACAAATCCTATTTACTGGAACAACTTGAAGCAAGGAATATTCCCGCTAAAATTATTCATCTCGTCAAACAAACTCCAACTACAAATCTATACGCACGAGTATATTCTGAACTTTTAATTCAATATTCGTTTCCCATTCTGGAGAGTTCGGCCCGATTGGAATGGTAGATGCGGGGGACAGACGCCTCCCTGTCTGCGCCCTATCCCTGTCGCCCTTTGCCCTTAACATAGAGCAAACAAAACATATCCTGCAGAAGGCATTAGTCAGCTTCATATAATCCGCACAAGGTTTATTACTTTACCCATGGAGCTAACAAATATTTCAAGTAACTACAGAGCAAGTATAGAGTTTATTGCGGGCTCTTCTCTGTAGAGCAGCATTCCGAAACAATAGTAGTTTCAGTATGAAAGTGATGACGTAATGGTTGTGAGTAAAGAGATGGGTGGATTTTTTGAATATGAGGAAATGCGTAATAATCTGACTGCCTTGTTGGTCTAGCTAAGTGTTTGATGTGATCCCGTGGCCCTGGTTCGGGTAATCGAGGATCGCCATCGGTTTTAGTGAGTAGGTTGCGGTTAAATTTACCATCTCTACGCGCCCCGGAGTCGCACAAAACCTTGCCAGTCCCCAACGGCCGGGAGTCTAGGGGGATTTCGTTTCATGCGCCGCCGTTGGATCACAGGTCGAACAATTGTCTTTTTGTAACCCAGAGGCACTAATTGCTGCGAGTCTGGGCGTAAATTATGATCGGGAACTACATGTTTGTAAACAAACCCCGGGATAAAAAAGTATAAAGTATGAATAAATATGACGCCGATAGGAGAGTACCACCTAGCATGGGACAAGGGCCAAATGATGGTAGCCCAACTGGCAAATTTTCCCCTATATGACCCCTACTGTGTCGGGCCTCCTCCAAATTCATGGAGGGAAATCAGCCTACTGTGCCACAATGGCAAGTTGGCACAGGGTTTTTATCAAGTTGTCCTTCTCTTGTGGCTAGTTGATCTGTTCTTACGATACCCTCAGGATGGTCTGCGTTGGTTACATTGTAAACTTTAAACATATCCATATTTCTGTTCGTCTCATTGTTCTATGACGCTCGTCTCTGTCAGTACACTCGCACCGAGCCGAGAACCCGGCGCCCTTAGATTGTCCTGCGAGGATACGAGCAGGTCCCGCCGCGTCGGCTGATGTACCGAAACCATTACAGACGCTTAGTGTTCGACTTTTTAATGTTATTTTTCTTTTAACGCCGCTTAATTTTTCTTTATGACGCTCGGAAGACTTATGAATTGGTTTATGGTTTATGAATCTTTCTTTTTTATATCGCCTCTGTAAAGGTAATTTTGTTATTAAATAAACGCCTAGCAGTTATGATTTCCAAGCACTGAGTGGAATAAACACAAATTAAGAATTTACTTTATTTGTATTCTTTTTTTTAGCTCTTTAGTCAGGACTGAAGGCGAAAACATAGACACCTTATGCAGATTTTGTATTGTTCGAATTAGTATGAAAGATGAAACGACTCCGCAATGTGTGGTGAGGGGTTTAGTATACATAGTGTCACCTCCCCGTTCCATCCTGAAGGTGTCGTAAGAGCGGACAAACGGCAATGACAAGTCCGAAAACCTAGCCGCAAGAGAAAGAAAACTTGAAACGAAATCAATAACCAAGCTGCCAACCCGTCCGGCAGAACAAAATCTGTTACAGTTACACATATATCTGTACAATAATATAGGATAAGCTATATTATTGTAAAGTTTCACCAAAATCCATTCAGTAGGTTTTCCATGAAAGCGTAACAAAGATGGATTCTTACAAACGTTCACATTTATAATATTAGTAGGATAGGATGGCCTTCTTTTACAATGTCAAAAACATTAGCTATCATCATCTTAGCGCTTAGACTGCTGAGATGGGGGAGTGAACTTAAGGTGAATGTTCCAGGGTAGCCCGCGAAATTCAAATTTTCTTACGTTTTTTTTTGCAATTTGCAGGTCAGTCCTAGGTTGGCCCCTTCTGCCCTCGCCTTGGAGGCCGGTGGTGGTTCGGGGGAGCCACCACCGACGTAAGCCGAACCGAAGGCCACAGTCATCGACGAAAGCCTCGATGACTGTGGGCGTCCCAGTGTACCGGGACGCCCTCTCTGATAGTCGCTTGCCCGCGTTGCGGGCACCACGCCGGGGCGTCACAGTAGAATGCGTTTACGCGAACTTGTGGCGCCCCAAGCGCGTCGTGTGAGGGTATGCCGCTGGGGTTTTAGTGGGTAAACGACGCTTGGGTAGACGACCCTTGTCGGAGTCCCACATAATCACCGACCTTTCCCCCGGGGTGCGGTGGTATGCATAAAGCATTTCTCCAGCGAAAACAAAAAAAAAAAAAAAAAGGTCAGTTCTAGGTTGTATGTCATTCGCGGCTGTAAGACGTATGTAGTTATAGAATTATAATCATCAAAATCATCAATACAACCCTCCAAGCTCATAAAGGTGCAAGAATGACTTTGAGCTTGAACAAGTTTTCTTGCACCTTTATGAGCTTGGAGCCGCGAATCAAATGTTCATCATTATACAACCTAGCACTGGCCTGCAAATTGCAAAAAACGTAAGAAAATTTGAATTTTGCGGGCTACCCTGGAACATTCACCTTAACCCAATGTGTCATGATCACTGGCGAGGCGGGTTGGCACAGGGTTTCGTATTAAGATTTCCTACTCTTGCGGCTATGTTTTCTACCGCGTTTCCTTTAGGTGGCGTTTACGACACGCTCAAAATTGAATGGGGTGGTGACACTATGTTTAAAGAATTCGTCACCACCTGCACATTAGTTGCAATATTTGAGTAAATAAATATCGTTTCGATTTTAACACGAGTATGCTAAAGAAACATAATTTTATTTGGTTTTCAGGTACGGACTTTCAATGTTTGTTTATGGTAAGTTATTTCATATTATGAGCGAGTAGGACTCAGGTTATATACCAGGTTCGATTCCTGAGCCAGGCAAAATGCTTTAGCTCGTATGCAGTTAGCTTTTTTACGAGCATTAGTTTATTTTATTAGCTATACTATACTTTCGTAATTTCCCAGTCGATCTGCCATAAACCCCTATCTGCACACCCAAAGGTTATCCGTCTATGAATTTTATTTGCATAATCATAATCATCATAACATAGTATAAAACAAAGTCGCTGTCGTCTGTCCGTCCCTATGTATGCTTAAATCTTTAAAACTACACAACGGATTTTGAAGCGGTTTCTTTTAATAGATAGAGTGATTCAAGAGGAAGGTTTATAGGTATAATAAATGCATAATTGCACCCGTGCGAAGCCGGGGCGGGTCGCTAGTATATTATATAAATAACATAGATGACACTTCTTAGCTCATATGTGACCCACTATTGAGTCATGGTAATTAGCCGACTGTGCCACGCTGGCCAGACGGGTTGGCATGGGGTTTCGTATCAAGTTTTTCTTCTCTTGCGGCCAGATTTTCGGTCTTACCATTTGTTTTTGTCGGCTCTTACGACACCCTCAGGATGAAATGGGCTCAGCTGAGGAGCTATTTGCCAGTGAATGTCATTACGGAGGTTAGACGAAAAAAGGACAGACTTTTTTTATAAATTGTGATTCTGTTCTAAGGTTACTTTCGTATGCACTTAGAGAAACTCTTTATTTTGATATTTTAGACAGACACTTAAATTTCTATTGATATCATGTTACTAAGTTTCGTCATGGTCAAAGTGATGGGAAAAGCAATCGATATCTGGCCAAAACGAATACGATTGTCATTTGAAACTCGATAACTGCTTTTGATCTTGCCCGCCATACCAACAAAGTACTAATATAATTTACTACCGAGATAAATATTCGGCAGATCACGCTGTATCTAGTGCAGATGAATATTGACTGCCTGGTTGGTCTAAGGTTTTTTTATAAACGGAACCCCTGCACTAAGTATACCTGTATGGCGGGGGCAGTTTACAAACATGATGAATGGGTAATGTAGAAACAATGCCTACTGTGCTAAGTCGACGTATCACACTGGGCTGACCCGTCTCATCAGTGGCGGATCTACCTAAGGGCTTTTTGGGCTGTAGCCCAGGGCCCCGTGGGTACAAAGGGCCCCCAGCCCCTTGTTGATGTTTTCCGAAATTGCTATACCATCATAAAGATTTTTTTAACTTAGCCAATCACCAAATTTTTTTTTTTATTTTCTTATTTTTTATTTATAAGTAACCTACACCAGGTATGTGTAATACCTATTTACATCACTATCTAAAACAGTTTTTTGACAAAAATTCTCAGTAATTTGGTAGGCCCCCAAAATAGTTTCAGCCCAGGGCCCCACAAATTCACGATCCGCCCATGCGTCTCATATGACCCTTCCGGGACAGTACAGGTGCCATAATTAGTAGCTGTAAACCTTACAATCATCAAGCTAAATAAACATAGTGCTTTATTGATTTACTACTCATAAACCGGTTTTATCGTTGACTCCGTATGTTAGTTAAAATAATTATATTGAGTAGCCTAATTAAGTCTTTATGAGTTGGCCTGCCAAGCGTGACTGGCGTCTTCGAGCAGTTGCCGACGATATGGCTATTTATAGATCGACGTATTAGGCATCTCGTCTGGCACGCCTTTTTGGTAAAATACCCTGCCGTTGGGATCCAACTGGATTGCGTCGTGTGGCGGGTCGTTCTCTTCTCTGCAATATTATTGAGGAGGGTAATGGCTGCCTCATGCTTCATGCTTGTTAACAGGTGCCGTTGCTGGGGGTCGGTATGGTCAGGTATTAAAAGGTTACTATTGTTGACTAAAGCTGGCTTATCCTTCGCCTTTTGCAACTAATTGCGCGAACCCGGCCTTGTACTTTAACAAAAAGTGGTGACCTAAAAAAAAAACAACTACAGTGTTTCTTGCTCGCTCTTCTCTGTAGATATGCATTCCGAATCGGTGGTAACTGGTAAATATTAAAAATTTACATAGTAAGTGTATAATTTTATTTCTTTGGTTGACTTGCCAACTTGATTAAAAGAATTTTTATTTTGATTTTGTGGGACTCATGATCGCTAGAAGATAGTAAATTCCTAAAAGAATTCCCTTCTCTTGTGGCTAGGTAGTTTGCCTTTTAAATTCCTTTAGTCGCTTCTTACGACACCCTCAGGATGATATGGTTTGGTGACATTGTGTATTCTAAATCCGTAACCACACGGACAGAATAATCACCGGTTCGGAAGGCTGCTCTACAGAGAACAGCCGGCAAGAAACTATGTACTGCCTCTTGTCGGTGCTATCACATATCATGCACAAGTTGTTTTCTACCGTCCCTCCTTAAGCGACTATGACCGAGTTCCGTTTAGTGTTACCATCAATTTACGTTATCCATAAAATTTAATGATGTGTAATATGTAATAACAGGGTATAAATTTATATTTTTGGTGTGTAAATTTAAGTGGTTTTACATTTGTTTTGTATTCATGAAATTGTTTAATGTATCAAAACAAATGTTACTACATTTACGTTGGGTGATTTATGTTTCAGTAGACATTGTCCCGCGCGGTAACGGATTTAGAACTCATTTCATCCCACTCCCTTTCATCCTGAGGGTGTCGTTAAGGTGAATATAGGAAAGCCAGAGGCAGATCACCTTAATATTTTTATTGGAGTTGTCGGATATATCGGACTCGGCAATACACCGAGGGGTGATCGGCCTCTTGCATTTCTTTAGTCGCCTTATCGACACCCTCGCGCTGGTGCTACATGACAACTAGGGTTCATGGTTCCTCGAGCTTTTCAATTTCTCGGGTCTCGAGAATTCTCGAGGATGATTTCTCGGGACTCTCGGGTTGTCGAGAAATTTACAATTACGTACATTTTCTCATATTATTTGGTTCCAATTGTGTCAAAAAATCAGTGGTTTTCCTCTCAAATTAATTATAAAACTTTCATCGATTTTATTCAAAAACATGTTTTTTTTTATATTACAGAAAAAAATATTATTCAGGGTCATAATCATAATGTTAACATAACCATTTTTAGTTGGTTATTTAGAACTTAAACTAAACAAAAAATCTATATGAAAGAAAACGTTACTCCCGGGAATGAACACTAGTGACAACCATGTGTGGTGTGATTTCGGCTAAGGGATTATGTAGAGAATCACCCCCAGACAGGCAGTTTCAAGTTACTGCTATTCAATACTATTCAGCTCATAAGTTACCCACTGCTGAGTCGGGCCTCCTCCAGGTACATGGAGGGTAAATAGCGTACTGTGCCAGACGGGTTGTAATAGAGTTTAGTATCAAGTTTTCCTTCTCTTGTGGCTATGTTATCGGCCTTGTCATTTCCCTTTGTCAGCTCTTAATCCTACGGCGTGTGGTGACGGATTTATAATACATAGTGTCACTAAAATCAAAATTCATTTAATCAAGTTGGCTCATTAGAGCTCTTTTGACAAGTCAAACAAAAACATTTAAAATGTATCATTTAAAATTGATTATTTACCATCTACCACCGATTCGGAATTCAGCTCTACAGAGAAGAGCCGGCAAGAAACTATGTAGTTCTTCTTTTGTTTTCATTCCATCGAGGGCGTCGTAAGTGCTGGACAACCATTATTAGTTACATAACATGAATAATCTACAAAATTTTCCGCCTGAAGTTCAATGACCGCGTTGCTAATGAAAATGAATTTAACTGTCCGAATTAACAAAGTTTATACTTTTAACTAAGTGTAGATAAATTTAGTAGCATTTAAATAATTTTATTGCCTACTTTGGAACAATAATAAAAAAGATGCGCGCAAGGTTCTGGTCTAACAACTGTATAATAATCAAAAGTTACAATGACTATAATTCTTAAACACATACAGCCATAATTAAATTTAATTGTCCGAGTGTCGAACATAGAGAGCGTGGATGCAAGCAGTAAGCTTACTCTGTCCAAAAGCACTGATTCGCTCAGCACCAACACGCCATCATAATGCATTTCAGTACTAACGTATACAGTCGTCGTTCCAGGCCATTAATAACACACTACTGAATCGGGCCTCCTGCATATTCGTAGAGGGTTTGTCGCTGTCAAATTTGTCGATAGATTGTCGATTTAGAATACACAGTGTCACCAACACATACCATCCCGAGGGTGTGGCAAGAGGCGACTAAGGGAACGCAAGAGGCAAATCACCAAGCCGCAAGAGAAGGAAAAATTGATACAAACCCTGTGACAACCCGTCTTGCCAGCGTGGCACTGTAGGGTAAATTACCTCCATGAATTTGGAGGAGGCCCGACTCAGTAGTGGGTCATTCATGGGATGAAACGAACGACAGTCTCAGGATGGTATGGGTTGGTGCATTTAATTATAGCTTCCCCCTCGACTGTGCTGCTACCTTGCCGTAGGTAGGGGGCTTGTGTGCCGTCATGATCCAGGGTCACCCATGGGCCCACGGGGAGAGGCCAGACGGAGAGCAGCACTGGGTGTCGTAGCGGGTTTGGGCTCCGGGGACTCCTCTGCCCTCAGAGTTGCTCTGCGAGCCCTAAACCGCTGCGGTGCAGAGTGCTTGGGTTGGCGGTCAACCTGGTTGGTCGCTTAGCCGAGGGCTGGCGTCGCTTCCTTCTGCGAGGCCGTTATGTCACAGAAGGGGGCGGCGGGGTTGGTCACAAAGGAGGGAGCTCCGGCGGAGTCTCGCCGCAGACGGAGGCCGGGGGGAGGGGGACATGACATTACGCGTTACTTCTACCCTCGCCTTAGAGGCCGGTGGCGAGACGAATGTCTGAGGGCGTCCGAGTTGCCCGGGACTCCCCCCAACGTGGGGGCGTCACAGTGCAATTTTCCGGAGTTCCACATAATCCGACCCTATCCCGGAGGGGCGGCGGGTATGCATAAAACATTTCCCCAGCGGAACCAAAAAAAACCTTCAAACATAGTTTTTGTTTCTTGAGGCCGATAATCTATTGGTAACTCGTTTAATCAAGTTGACTCATTAGAGATCTTTTGACAAGTCAAACCATAAAATAAAATTTAAAATTAACCATTTAATACCACCGGTTCGGAATGCATGGAGAAGAGCCGGCAAGAAACTATGTAGTTCTTCTTTTCGATCGCCATTTTTCGATACAAGGCATGATAAGACAGATTTGTGAGAGCAAACTTGCGCAATAGTCGCAAAGGGCCAAATATCAGCAAGATCTAGTCAACAATAGTAACCTTCTAAAGCCCGAGCCAGCTGTCACAAGCATGACGCATGTCCGGAAAGCCGCCCCTCAAGGAAGAGCCGGCAAGAAACTATGTTGTTGCTTATTTTAAATTAAGTAACATGGAAGCTGAATTCTGAACGATTACCGGTACGCCCACCACAGGGTCTCGGAAAGCTACTTCGCAATTACTTCTCAGCCATTAAATTACCCGCTGCTGAATCGAACCTCTTCCAACTACACGGAGGGCAATTACTCACCACCCCATGCCATCCTGAGGGTGTCGTAAGAGCCGACAAAAGGAAATGACTAGGGCAAACCCCCCGTCTGGCCAGCGTGGCACAGTAGGCTAATTAACCTGATGTAATTGGCGGCCCAGGACCGGCCTCTGTGGAAATCCTTGGGGGAGGCCTATGTTCAGCAGTGGACGTCTTTTGGCTGATGATGGCTGATGATGAATGGGAGGTGGCCCGACTCAGCAGTGGGTCATTTATCGGCTGACTACTAGTGGCAGGATATAGTGCTTTCCTTACGCCCTATGTAAAATCTTTGAAAATATCCAAGTATTTATTTAGATAGCATACTTCAAACATTGACTGACATTACTTGACGACACGGTTGGCGCAGTGGTTGAGGGTTCGATCCCCGCACGGAAGAAATATTTGTACGACCTACAAGTATTTGTTCCGGGTCTGGGTGTTTTCTATCTATAATAATGTATTTATTTATAAAAAAAATGTATTTAAGTAGTTCATCATCTATCTCGTTACCATAACACAAGCATTAAGTTGCTTAGCTTGGGACGAGATGGCGTTGTGTGAAATGTCCAGGGATATTTATTTATTATATACTAGCTGACACGGCGAACGTTGTTCCGCATTATAAATATTTAAAACAAAAAGAAAGTTGGACATAGGATACCTGAGATTTTTATCCCGTCCGTATAAAACCTACTTTAACAAAACGCAACTGACAGCGAAACGTTATGTTGTCTATAGTTTAATATGGCCGAAAATTTGACAATTAGAAATTTTGAATTCGACTTGTATAAATTGTTGTAATTCACATAATATCTTTATAACTTGTAGCCTATGTGTTATTCTGATGTATAAGCTATATTATTGTAAAGTTTAATTAAAATCCATTCAGTAGTTTTTACGTGAAAGAGTAACAAACATCCATCCATCCATACTTACAAACTTTCACGTTTATAATATTAGTAAGATATTTTGTGCAGAGAAAGATAAGGAAGATACACAGTATAAGCTACTGCTAATCAATTTGTATACTGTAGCTCATACGTCACACAACACTTTTCAAGTTCAAACAGAGCTTTATTTTTAATTAGTAACGCTTACATAATAATTGTTATGTTGAAATCTGGTCAAAGAGTGGAATTGTATCATTAAGGATATTAAAATAAATATTAACTGGCTAATAATGTATCTCATTTTATGATCGTTAATTCCGTCATTGTGATGTACGCCGCAGTGATAACGATTTAAGACTAAATTAACAGGAAAAGGCCGTTAAAAAGTGAGGTGCGATAAAAACTTACATACAAGGTGTTACAAAAATATATACAGGGTGTCCCAAAAATAGCACGCCACAGCTACACTGGAAGTAGGCTAGTCTCATGCTAATTCTTCAAAAAAAATGTCTGAAATAAAACAAAACATTTAGTCATTAACTTTAATTGACGATTTTGTTACATAGAACGAAAAAATCGGTAATTTTTTTAATAAATCTAACAATTCTAATAACTCGAAATCCTTTTTTTAATAGAACTAGGCTAGCCTACATCCGGTGTCGCTGGCGTGTTATTTTTGGGACACCCTGTGTATATTAATACGTGAAGCAAAAAAATTACCCTTATTACGAAAATTGCTCAGACGGAGGAGTATGAAATTTCCTACACTTATAGTTTATATACGAGTAGAGAAGGAGAGCAGAATGCTATTTTTTTAAATATGCAAAGATAATACATTAAATAAATACACAAAACATTACACTAACTACCATGTATTTGACACACGCATATATATACTATTTTGTTGTTGAAGTCTTTGGTCAAATTGAGAATAGATAATGTTTAGTAGCTAGTATAAATAAATGATCCATAATATTAAACTTCAAAGAGAAATATGCTATTTCCTTTTCACTACTGCTACTCAGCCAATGTATGTCCTACTGTTGGGTCGAGCTTCCTCCAGTTACATGGAGGATAATTAGCCTACTGTGCCACACTGGTCTGACGGGTTGGCACAGGGTATTGTTTCAAGGTTTCATTCTCTTGCGGCTAGGTTAGCGGGCTTGACATTTCCTTTTGTCGGTTCCAACGACACCCCTAGGGTGGAATGGGGTGGTGACACTATGCATACTAAATCCACTATGTGATGACCAGAGGTCGGAGTAGGTAGATTGATTTTTTAAACTTGAATCAAGATATTATAATATGGACATGCCATTTTATCCATAATGTGCGGGATTTAGTTCCGGTATTTTGGAGGCATATCCATATTATCCTCTACGTTTGACGTCAACGACCTTAAATCAATCTACCTACTCCGACCTCTAGTGATGACACACGGACTTACCTACTAGCCTTTTGTATTAATTCATTTTAAACTCCGCGTGGTGACGGATTTGTGAGTGAGGCGAAATTATTACCAATGCAATCCGTAGGATTCAGAGTGCACTTTTATTCATACCCATCTGTGCCCATGGCAAACTTATCATTAAAAGTTCATTCACCCAAGGTTGGTGACTTTCAACAACAAAAAAGTCACACAAAGCAAATGAACCTGGTCCTCTGCGGTCAGACCCATCTGTCATACCTCGACATATGGTGTTTTTACGGCCCTACGATTTGTTGATATCGCGGTCCCTTTCTTTCTCATGGTGAACAACATGTTTGCCCCACTCGCACCCTGTTTTCCTTCAAGGTGCAGGGGGTTATTGAAATCGAATACTGTATGCGGGTTAAGTGAAAGGACCTGTCTTAGCATAGAGTAAATGCGAGTAATTCGCAGATACATCACGACGTTGACGAAAGACAGAAAAAAAAAAATTAATAAAATTGGGGTGTTTGTTTGTAATAATTAAATAAAATAACAACTTTTAACTAAATGCGTAAGTACACAGTAAATATATAATACACAGTAAATAGAACAAATCACAATTTTTTTAATTTTTTTTATCTCTCTCCTTCTGTCTGTATGTTTGTTCCGGCTAATCCCTGGAACGGCTGGACCGATTTTGACGGAACTTTCACTGATAGGTAGCTGATGTAACAAGGAGTAACGGCAATAATATAGATTTCATCATTTTCATCGTCATCAAGCCCGTCACAGTCGTAGCTATAATATACATTAATATGAAATCCCAAAAATATGTCGACATATATATTTTAGGATATTAATAAACAAAAAATAAGCTGCGCTTGCAAGGACGACCGCATACAGAGTGAGGGCAAAATATATATTATAATATAGCTCCCGTGTGTGGTAGCTTGCTATACTATAACTTATATCTCGATATACATATATAGGTGTTATGTCCTTTCTGTCAGTCTGGTGCCCGTGGCACGGGCTTGGTTTGGGGCTGAACTGAATGTGTGTCACGTCCTTAGTATTTATTTTACTTTTACATAATTGTGCTCGCGCTGTACTCATTATGGCTGAAATCACACGTCTTCCTTCCTGTTCCCTACCTACATATATTGATATCGCTAGTATCATTGGTAAATAGCTGTGTTTGGTACTCGTGACCTCATAACAGGTCCAATAACAGGTCCAGCTGAAAATCAACGTCGGGCATTGCAGTCCGGCTTATGCTGAGCTGGTTACCGGTTTGTTGCAAACGGGGACACATGTTTTTATTTTTTATTTTTCTTGTATTGTTTCTGCCTTATCTTTTATTGTGCCTTTGTTTGCTATCATATACATTATTTTTCTTTCTTTCTATAGTCTAAAAGTCTACCGCTGGACATACGAGTATGCCTTCCCCAAGGTCGTGACCCACTATCAGACTCTACCGATCTGAACCAAGGATCAGTATGTTGATGGAGTAAGAATACATAGTGTCACACCCATTCCATCCTGATCGTAAGAGTGCACAAAAATAAATGACAGATGAAAGCCAAAAACCTAGCCGCAAGAGAAGGAAAACTTAATACGAAATCCTGTTTTTTTTTCTTTAGTTTGTTTTTCCTAAATTACAGCCTATGTGTTATTCTGATGTGTAAGCTTTACCATTGTAAATTTTCATCAAAATTAATTCAGTAATTTTTGCGTGAACGAGTAACAAACATACATTTAAGTATATAAACTTTTTTTATATACATACTTTTAATAAACTTTCGCGTTTTTAACATTAGTAGGATATATCAGTAGATATAAATGTCGTGGGGGACTAAAAAGAGATGGGTGGATTGTGTGAATAAGAACGGGCGTATGTACATATATGAAGGCCCACATAACGTGCAACAAGGACAAGACTATGAAGATGAGTTCTTATGTAAATTTCAATGGCTCTTCTACATATATATTCCGAGTAATCTTTGACACTTTTCTGCAAACTCTAGGCCGATGACCTGCGTCCACACAAGGACCTAGGACACACCTTTGTCATGTTAAACCGTAGTTAAAGTCAAATTTTACTGACGACTCGTATTGTCATTATGACCTAGTTATTTAATTTTCGCTTTTTAATAAAGGTCTTGTCTTGTCATTGAATAAAAAAGAAGACATTAACAGATATTTTAATGTTTGTAGATTATTTGTACAATAAATGCACGATCGTATGCCTGTATGAAAGACCGCATATTGTGCTTAATTAAATTGTTTAAAAGGTGTCATAAATATGTTTGAATGCAACGATTTTATTTGGCAAGCTTCAATAAGCTCAGCTAGCCTCGTTCGTGTAGGGGTTGGATTTGCCGCCTTTTGATCAACGGGTCCCGGGTTCGATTCCGGGGTCGGGAAGTGTCTTTGTCTAAACCAGAGGCACTTGCTCTGAGTCTGGGTGTCATTAGTGTTCGCAAATTCCATATTTGTAAATCCCCCGCGATTCGTGTTCCGTTTTAAAAAAAAAAAAACTGAGCAATTCATTTGTTAAGTGTCTGAAAATGTAGTTTACTACCGAGGCGTTGGCATCTTTTTTATCGACTCAAAGTGTGGAGAATTATGATGATGACTGCCCTTCTCTCTTTGGTAGTAGCGTTGTTGTGATTATAGTATATAACCTTAACCAGGCAACTGTTAATTCATTGTTTTTTTTTTATATCACTGCCTCGTTGGTCTAGAGGTTGGTTGTGCCGCTTTTCGATCACGGGTACCCGGTTCGTTTCTGGGGTCGGGCAAGTGTCTTTGTGTAAACCAGAGGCACTTGCTCCGAGTCTGGATGTCTTTTGTGTTTGTGAATTACATGTTTGTAAACAGACCAGGGGGGACGATACAAGAAGATCGAAAAAATCGATGTATAGGTAAGTACTAAGCGTAAACCCATTTCAAACAATAATTAACAAGGCATAACCCATTTTTCCCCAGAAGCACAGATGTGGTTCACTTTTAGGTTGATAGAAATAATCAATATGGTTATCTGTATTATATCTGCATTTTGCATTCTGGACACGGCATTAGCCCGTCGGTGGTGCGTATAAACACTCCATGGGTATAAGCCCTTAGGGTTAGCGTCCATTTACGGGACGAAGACCAAACGAAGATCTCCTCAACTCAGTTTCGGATAAACCAACATTAAACTTAGATGTGCCGCCTTTGGATCAACGGGTCCCGGGTTCGATTCCGGGGTCGGGCAAGTGTCTTTGTCTAAACCAGAGGCACTGGCTCGGAGTCTGGGTGTCATTTATATCTATAATATGTGTGTATTTACAAAAAAAAATGTATTTAAGTAGTTTATCATCCATCTCGTTACCATAACACAAGCATTAAGTTGCTTAGCTTGGGACGAGATGGCGTTGTGTGAAATGTCCAAGGATATTTATAAAAAAAAAACTGTATGGCCCACAGTAAATTTTAAATTCTTCTGTTAAATTTCACAGAAGAAACCTCCTCCGATTACATGGAGGGCAATTAGCCTACTGTGCCACGCTGGCCAGACGGGTTGGCACAGGTATCAAGTTTTCCTTCTCTTGCGGCTAGATTTTCGGCCTTGTGTCGGCATCTCCTTTTGTCGGCTCTTACGACACCCTAAGGCCGTTTGTCCACCGCCCGCCGTCACCGAACCGTCACCGAGAACAAGATTATTTCAAACTCAACTCAAATCAAACTCAAATCATTTATTTCAATTGAACCTATTAACTGTTGTTTTTGAAAAGTCAAAAGTGAAGTTAGGAATCTAGTTGCATGTTCCAAAAAGTAGATCCTATGGAGAAGAACAGGCAAGTAACTCCATGGACACTCTTTTTATCATATTTTCTGTTACAAGCATCTGATTGGGTTACATTGATTTCGTGTTTATTTATAGTAAGCTAAGATGTGAGGACAATTTAACATATCGCACAACAGAAGTGTCCAGGAGAACAATATAAAGCTATTTAGGTATGTCAATAGCAGTTAAGGTATGACCGCGGCACCCGATCACGAGCATGACGTATGATCGCATTTCGGGCCGAGTTTAAGATGACGTGAAGGCGATCGTTTGTCCACCGCGACGATATATCGGTGGTTCAGTTAAAGCAAAAACCGGGCGAACGGCGCGGTGCGACGGTAGTGTATGGACAAGAACAAACCTGTTTTGTATTGCCGGCACATCGGCCCGTCATAACACCGTGCCGAGTTCTAGCGGTCACGCCGAACTACATTAAACATCGGCGGCCGAGATGACGGTTCTCGGGTGACGGGCCTGCGGTGGACACATGGCCATAGTAAATGCTATCTCGGCGCCTTCGTCATCTCGTTCTCGGTGACGGCGGCGGTGGACAAACGGCCTTAAGCTGGAACGGGGTGGTGACACAATGTTTTCTAAATCCGTCACCACACGCAATGCGCCACCAGAGTTGTATAGTAACTGTGTTTTGAGGCGGTGCTTGTTCGATGTCGGTCTGGTAAATGAATGCTGACCTTAATACTAAAGTACTAGGGTAACATAAACATGAAGGGGCCAGGTGTAAACTGGATGGCTAGGGTATTCACGTGATAGGTCATATTTGCAGCTAAGGCCGTGGTTCGTTTACCCCGATTGCAGACGGAGCAATAAATCTTGGAGGCTCTGACCATCCAAATACGGTTATAGTAAAAAAGGTCTTAACGGTTTTTTAACAGGATATTTGTAATTTTTGATCAACTAACGTGATTTACCATTACTTTTCTATTGCCATCAAATAAATCTTATCATCATCAGTTTCAGCCAATAGACGTCCACTGCTGGACATAGGACTCCCCCAAGGTTCTCCACAAAGGCTGATCCTGGGCCGCCCGCATCCATCTTGTTCCGGCGACCTTAACCAGGTCGTTGGTCCACCGTGTGGGAGGCCTACCAACAATGCCCGTTCCGGAACGCGGTCGCCACCCGAGGATTTTTCTGCCCCATCTTACTAATATTATAAACGTGAAAGTTTGTAAGTATGGATGGATGGATGGATGGATGGATGGATGTTTGTTACTCTTTCACGTAAAAACTACTGAATGGATTTTAATGAAACTTTACAATAATATAGCTTATACATCAGAATAACACATAGGCTACAAGTTATAAAGATATTATGTGAATTACAACAATATAAACAAGTCGAATTCAAAATTTCTAATTGTCAAATTTTCGGCCATATTAAACTATAGACAACATAACGTTTCGCTGTCAGTTGCGTTTTGTTAAAGTAGGTTTTATACGGACGGGATAAAAATCTCAGGTATCCTATGTCCAACTTTATTTTTGTTCTAAATATTTATAATGCGGAACAAAGTTCGCCGGGTCAGCTAGTTGGGCATAAATCTAACATTGTTCTCTAACTCCTACTCAGCCCATACCCACTGCTGAGTCGGGCCTCCTCCCAGTACATGGAGGATAATTAGCCTACTGTGCCAGACTGGCCAGACAGGATAGCACAGGGTTTCGTTTCTTTAACTTTCCTTTTCTTGCTAGGTTTTCTTGTCAGCTCTTACGTCACCCTCTGTTGGCAATGGAAAGTTGGAGCTTATCCTGGGTAACTGGGACGCCTTCCATCAGTCTCGCCTGATGCAGTAGGTTTGTGTCCCTCTATTTGGTTAGAGGAGGCGCGAGTCAATTGTGGGTGGTAGACGGGGGTTTTGACACAACACATGTTCCAGTAAGAACCAACTGCCGTCCAATTGTTTAGCACTCACCGTTGGCAATCGAATCCGGTACTTATGTTTAATGACACGAGTAAAGCGAGCACTATCTACAGAGATCTAGACTCCGAGGCACTTGACCTATCACGTGAACCGTCCACCCATTCCAGCCTGTAAGAATGCACACCTGTTGTTTTATGATCTCCTGGTACCTCGTTGTAAACTTTAGTACTGTTTTTTTTTGTACTGCAATTAACGGACAGAAATTAAAGCTAGGTTTAATACCAGTATTCCGTGTGGTGAAGGATTAAGAATACATGGTGTCACCACCGCATTCCAGCCTGAGTGTGTCGTTAGAGCCAACAAAAGGAGATGAAATGCACTTACCATCAGAGCAACCGCATGTCCGTCAGTCCAAGCACATCGATACGCTACGATAGTAAAGTGCCAGTATCCATAGTCACCCAGCAATAATAAAATCGATTCCGTGACGATAATCGGATTTATGGTCCGATTAATCGATTTTACACGATATTTCATTAATTATATAATGATTTTTACTATTCGTGAAACTGGAGGACGACTGTTCGTTGGTTTGTTGTTCGTTTGGTGAAACACAACATATTTTGTCATAGTTGGTATTTTATTGTGCCTTCCTGTGCTTCTTTTCCGCCGTCGTCATTATATTTTGATCACATTTTGAATGTTTAAGGGGAACCAATATGTGCCCATAAACAATCAAAATCACAGAGGTCGTCCCCCGCTAACCATTTTTTTGGCAATCTACCGCTTAAAAAGTTAAATAAGTATTTATATAAGGTTGCGGGCAGCAGCTGGGTACGTCGAGCAGAAGACAGGGCGCTATGGCGCTCTTTAGGGAAGCCTTTATCCATCAGCGGACTACTGTGCGCCGATGAAGATGATGATAATGAAATAAGCCCTGCATGAATTAAATATTGCAGCCAACTAACAATTGCTGCGAGGTGTCCAAAACTCCATTCGCTGCTGAATGTAACAGTTTCATAATAGGCGGCCCGTAGGCTTGAGAGCCACCCTAGTAGTTTAAAACAAATTCAACAGCCCACTCCGCGGCGCAACACATGCTAGTAGTAATAAAAATTTAATTCCGCCACATCAATTTCACGGGCGTTAAGTCATATCATCGGTAATAAGCCGCGACTCTTATACTAATCGACTAGTTTTACATAGTGCTTCCATTTTTAAACTATTTGGTAAGAAAGAGGTTGTTTTGACAGTTTTGTTGGTTTGACAGTGCGATCTTCAGGCTAACCCTCCTTGTGGCCGGAGGAGGTCAGACTGCCAAGTAAGGCCCTTCGTACACAACGCTACGCAAAACTTCAATACTCAACGATTTTAGTCTTCAAGCGACTACCGCCATACAAATCCATTGAGGTTCGTAGGTTACCTGCCCAAAGAGATCGTCGCTACATAAGTCGCGGCGATTTCCAAGATGGCGGTGGATTTGGGTGGATTTCCAAGTGTGATGTGTTTAGTCGGTACGCTTATGGTGACTGAATAGGGAATTCGCGTCTTGCGATTCAATGTCGTGTGTACGGACAGTGCGCTACTCGATACACGCGACTTGTTACGAATGTAGTATACAACATTAGTATCGAAGATTTGCGTAGCCTTGTGTACGAAAGGCATAAGTGACAAGTAATAATATCCTTAATAATAATAATATCCTTGGACATTTCACACAACGCCATCTCGTCCCAAGCTAAGCAACCTAATGCTTGTGTTATGGTAACGAGATGGATGATAAACTACTTTTATACATTTTTTTTGCAAATACATACATATTATATGTAGAAAACGCGACATGCTGCCCAGCAGTCGATCGCTCAACCACTCAACCACAACCACAGTACACAGTAGTAGTAATACTCAAAATGGCTTCACTCGGTAAAGCCGACTCGGCTTCTAAGCTTATGATTTCTTTGAGCAAAGACTGCCTTATCGGTCGACGGTTTGAATGCAACATCTGAACATTATCAATGTCAAGTTTAAATGCATTTTTATGCAAATGCGGGCAAACAGGATTATCTTGAATCGGTAACGTTCGCACATAAATACTTCGTCGGTGGTATTTGATTAAATGAATTAATAATGTTGATAATTGGATTTCGTAAGTAAACGAGCGGTCCGTAAATTAATTGAATGACTTTTGTTTTCGGATGGCAGAAGCGATTTAGTTCCATGCGGTGACGGATTTAGAATAGACATAGTTTCACCACCCCATCCCATCCTGAGGGCGTCGTAAAACCTGATAAAAAGGAATGCCAAGGCCGAAAACCTAGCCGCCAGAGATGGAATTTAGATGTTTATCAGTAGCCGGGGCGGGTCGCTAGTATTTTTTTATATTTTTTGTTTCTGCATAACCCTATAATTTCTAAACTTATTCGAAAAAATCTGTTGCGTTGGTTCCAAATCGGCCCCTTAAGGCTGTCCCATACACATAAAATATGTATTTATTATTTAAATAAATAATCAACATAGATCTGTGAGACGGTGATCGTATTATTTCGATAAAAACCTTTTTCAAAATCAAAAATGTTAAAATTTAACAAAAAAAATGGTAAACTGGCTTTAAAATTAGCACTAATTGGCATTATTTTAAATTGACACCGTCTTCAATTGTCTAGTATTTTCGCTATAAAGTGCATTTTTGTCGGCTTACATTTTTCTTTACCCAGTTAATTTATCTGACAAATCTCACCCGTGGTCCAAGATTGATTCAAGACAAATCACTCATTAATAAAATTTCGCTGTCTGTTACAAAAATAGACGCTGAAGTGGCCGACCGTCTAAAATAATGTACCATCTGTTAAAAAGAAACGAAGTAGGTTACATGTTATACAACAAATAGACACTATATGTCTAGATTATACCCATAAAGAAAACACACCGATCGCTAGGGTTGCTCATCGCCAGGGTCACGGAGAGGCTCCCGCAATGGTAGTGAATCCCGTGGCCCTGGTTTGGGCAGTCGAGGATCGCCGTCGGTTTTAGTGGGTAGGTCGGGGCGCAATTCACCATCTCTACGCGTCCCGGAGTCCCACATACCCCGGCCAGTCCCCAACGGCCGGGTGGATCTCCGACGTAAAAAAAAAGGGATGCTCATCGCACAGTTTTCCTGCTGAGGCATTAGAACTAAACGAACGTCTAATTCATCATCCATTTTATCCGTAATAGGGCGACCAGAGCGACGTGTATCTTTGACATCAACATTTCCGGATTGAAAACGCTTAAACCAAATTTGTGCTACTCTCACAGGCACTGCACTTGGTCCATAAACATCGCAAATTTTTTTCGCGGCTTGCTTTGCATTTTTTCCTTTTTTGTAGTAAAATTTTAAAATGTATCCAATCTCTTCATTAGATTCACTCATCTTGACAGTACGAAAAACAAATGAAAATAACATATTTTCCTAATTTGAATTTGGAATTATGTTCTTTCAATGATACCAAAACCAGCCAGATACAAATAGTAGGTATGTCCAAAGAGATTTTATTACAAGTTCATACATACTATAATGCGAAAAGACTTTTTCCCCAACCTAATATATGAGCTGAGCTGTATAGTAGTTGGTTAAACTGGTAATCCCATTAAAAGGCGAGAAAGAATTCGGTATGCGCAAGACCCAAGTTGAACAGAGTACTTCGGCGGGTGTTAGAGATAGATGAGTTAATAAGATCTGCAAGCCCTGATCCCGATGATAGGCAATAATAGAATGTGTGGCCACCACCTGCTTCTCTGTCACAGGCTGCTAAGCACATGTGGCTATGCTTCCGCCAGTTGGCACAGCTTCATTGTTTGTACGATACGGTTTCATAGGCGAATAAATCTATTTAAGGTGATATACTGTTTATTATGGTGACGGATTTAGAATACACAATGTCACCAACCCATGCTATCCTGAGGGTGTCGTAAGAGGCGACTGAAGGAACGCAAATGGTAGATCACCTAGCCGCAAGAGAAGGACAACTTGACACAAACCCTGTGCCAACCCGTCTTGCCAGCGTGGCGACTCAGCGACTCAGTAGTGGGTCATTTATAGGCTGAAACGATTACTGTATATTAAAATTGCTAAGATTTTGGATACATTGGAATCGTTCAAGATATAGACGTTTAACACAAAAATCATATTTACATGCCTAACCTACCAACAAATTTATTTTTGAAGAATTATTTAAATACCTCAATTATACACATAATTTAAGATCTATGTTTTTGTTCCTATTTTTAACGGTTGGTAACTGTCTTTCTTTCATTTTTTTTTAAATATGATGCCCCTGCCTGCGCTATGTATAATCTGTATCGCGGGGACAGTTTACAAACATGTAATTCACGGATACAAATGACACCCAGGCTCCGGAGCAAGTGCCTCTGGTTTACACAAAGACTTGCCCGACCCCGGAATCAAACCGTGATCCAATGTTCCACCTGTCTAACAGACATGCTCGTGTCAACCCGTGTGGCCAACTTGGCACAGTAGGTTTCCTCCTACGGCCTGACTCAGCCGTGGTTCGTCATCAGGTTGAGATTTAAAAAGTAAGAAGAAATATGTGAAAATAACATAATTTATCGATAGTAGATTTTCTCACAAAGCTTTGTTTGAAATTTTAAATAATCCATATCAACGACAATTTAAAAAAACCGTTTCGCGTACCAATGGACACGCACAATACAATTCGTTGACAAATCTTTTAATATAAATACCGCTGGCCACACGGACAGTCCTAAAGCATAATTGATTATCATTACTACAGTCTCTCAATTGGTCGTTTTACATATCATTACTATTAATTACAAACACATTCAAAGAAACCCTTCACTGTAGCAGGTGGAATTAGATCTTAAGTCTTAAGTATATGGTTTATTTTCGCCTGTTGCCAAGCGCGGGTATTCTGCAAATAAAACTTATTAGAAAAAAGAATCCTTGTCTAAATACTTGGGTGTCAATGATTGGTTACGTTACATTCACATCCCGCTGAGTTCATTAATAAGTGTATGTAGTAAAAGATGTAATAATTTGTTTTATTTCTAGCAGCACATGTTGACTTATTAATGAAACTTCATGAAATATTCAATTCGCCAACATCTATAGGCGGCTGGAGTTTTTATCAACGACTAGTTGCCCGCCCAGGCTTCGCACGGGTATTTAACAAAAAATGCAAATATCTTTAGTAAGGCATATTGTATCACGCATCCTAAATAATAATTCAGGCTATATCTTTATAAAATATAGCCAATGTCTTAATCTGATATAATAAGGTATATTATTGTAAAGTTTCATTAAAATGGATTCATCAGGTTTTACGTGAAAGAGTAACAAACATGCATTGATACATTCTTATATACTTTTGCGTTTATAATATTAGTAGGATGACTGCGATAACTTGTTTTTAGTTATTAAAATACCATAGTTATACTGAGCCGGGCCTCCTCCAATAAAATGGAGGGTAATAAGCCTACTGTGCCACGCTGACCAGATGGGTTTCGTATCAAGTTTTCCTTGGTAAACGCGGTCGCCACTCGAGGACTTTTCTGCCCCATCGGTCGTCGGTCCTACGAGCTATGTGCCCTGCCCATTGCCACTTAAGTTTGGCAATCCGGTGGGCTATGTCGGTGACCCTGGTTTTCCTGCGTATCTCCTCATTTCTGATTCGATCTCGCAGGGAAACTCCGAGCATGGAGAGCATTGCCCTTTGGGTGACTTTGAGCCTTCTGATGGAGCCCATAGTGAGCTACCACGTCTCTGTTCCATATGTCATCACTGGCAACACACATTGGTTGAAGACTTTTGTCTTCAGACAGTGCGGTATTGTGGACGAGAAGATCTTTTGCAGCTTCCCGAACGCTGTCCAGCCATACCATACACACTAAGTGCTTGCTTATAGACAGGGATAGAGATAGGACTCCACAAACCCAAAGCTTAAAAACTGAATGGCACACGAATGTATTCAGGCGATACCTTTTTTATAAGATAGCCAGACAACGAAATAATTGTTAATCACAAAACTGCACGACTATAAAACCATTACAGACTGTATTCATAACATGATATCTAGTTTTTTCCTCGGTCCAAATTCCGAAGGCGTTTATCGGCCTATCAATAACTGAAATCTTTTTTCCTCGTACATAAAAAGTATCAATTATTTCGTTACATAGAAAGTATTTTTTTATCGGAAACAATCTTGTCACTACCAATTAAGTATCGTATGTTTGGCGAGGCGTTCAAAGAACTTGATATATTGCCTATTAAAATATGTACGGCCAATGTTCTAGATTGCTGAGGCCGATTAAAAATCTAGGCAGAAAAAATGGACAAGCGCGCAGTGATAGATGGTTCTGCAGATCTAATTCTACAAACATTGTTAACTATAAGATTATAAAAAGGAAAGATTTGATGGTTTCAAATTCAAATGGAACTTTATTCATGTAGGTTTTATAACAAAACCCTTATAAATCGTCACGTTTAAAACTACCGTCATCATCTTTTGGCTTTTATCCCACGCTATCATGCATCCTGAGCTATGATGCATCCTGAGGGTGTCCTTAAGCGCGTCGTCCACGCAGAGAGAATAGAGCTAGACAGCTTGATATCTAATCTATACTCTAATTTATACGTACACGTAGAGATCAATAGAGCGCCCCATTGCAGATTTTTGCCCAATCGTAGGCTAGCTCTTACATAGTGACATTTTGGCCTGCGTACACTACACTACTCGTAGACTAGACATTCATATATAAAAAGTAAACGTCAGTTGACTACGTCTAGTTAAAAAAATACGACTATAGCTAGACTGATCTATGACATGTAGATAATTCGAGAGCTCTCTATTCGCATCGCTTCTCTCGCTCTCGTACCTGCGTCCAGGACGCCTTCGGAGAGTAGCCGAGCCTGTCTACGTAGACTGTAGTGACACATTAGCTAGGATAGTCTCGCTAATGTGTACATGTCGTTGATTGCCCTATGACAGTCGCTCTGCGTAATTTTTATCTCTCGTGGACGAGGCGCTTAAGAGCCGACAAAAGGGTCTGATAAGGTCGAACACCTATCCGCAAGAGAAGGAAAACTTGATACGAAACCCTTTTTTTTTTGTTCGCCCCGGGTAAAATTCTTTATGGACTTCCTCGCCGGCCACGGGGATGGCCAGCGAGGGGAGTGTGGGACTCTCCCCCATAGTGGGGGCCTACCCACAAAACCTCCCCGGGGTGCTCCAACTCGCGTCCTGTTGCGGCATTGTGGGATCTGATGCTTGCCAACCCGTCTAGCCAGCGTGGCTAATTACCCTCCATGTAACTGGAGGAGGCCCGACTCAGCAGTGGCTCATTTATGGAGGCTGAGAAGTAGAAGTAAAATAGTATATTACCAACTGAATAACGATCCGGAAATTGCCAATGGAACCCTGGATTTGAGGTGTATGGTCGACAACCTAAGCATGTTAAGTATCATGTGCGATGGAGATTAAATGTGAATTTTAATTATCCAGTCGTAGTAACGTGATGTACGCTGGATTAATATTAATGTGGGGTACTATCTGTTGCTTCCATTGTGGTAACATTGTGGAAATCTATGGGGGAGGCCTATGTTCAGCAGTGGAATTCTGTGGCTGATAGATAGATCTGTTGCTTCAGTACAATAAGGAACTTAGTAAGTTTCTTGTTAGTCTGTGCAAGTACTTCTACTCAGCCCATAAATGACCCACTACTGAGTCAGGCCTCCTCCCATCGCAGGGAAAGTAATCAGCCTACTGTGCCACGCTGGCCAGACGGGTTGGCACAGGGTTTCGTTTCAAGTTTTTCATCTCTTACGGCTAGGTTTTCGGCCTTGTCATTTCCTTCTGTCGGATCTTACGACACCCTCAGGATGGAATGGAGTGGTGACTCTTTGTATTCTAAATCCGTCACCACAACCAAGTACTGGTAGTTGCATAATCAGATTATTCTGATCCCCAGTGAAACGACAGTCGCGTTAACCTCAGGAAATGATGCGTTGGTGACACTATTTATCATATACGTCAGGACATCTCATATTTGATGCGAATTTACATTTCAATATGTTAATTATAACACGCGACTCAAAGGATGTTTAATGCCCGCCCGGGAATGTGGCGGTTGGTGGGAATGTCCGACTGTGACGTCATATCCGGGTCCTTATTTGCATTGTGCTTGAGTTATTGTGTCTGGCTCCAGCCTAGGATATTTTCCCCGCATATGCTGTGGTTATACCGCATGCAAGTGAGTATGCCAGCGACTGTAAATTTATTAAGACACGTTTGAGGTACGTTTAGCTCGACGAACTTAGTCTCTTGCACTGTACAGTCCTTAGAAACTTTCAATGAGCTTGTTATGGAACATTACTTGCAGTTATAATGTTATCTTATCCTTATTTGTTATTTGGTATATAAGTATAATATCATACTACACTGACCTGCAATACTAAGTACTACACTTTTAATATATGATTTTTTTCTAAACTATAGAAGTTAGAGATTTAAAATAAAAAACGTTTTATAGCAAATATAATCAGCTTTTTATGTAACTATAGCAAACTCTACAAACTTTTTTTCGAGTCCTTTTTATTTCGAAAGTATATCTTGTACCTACTTATAAATTTATTGCAATTCTAAAAGTTTGATACTTAGTTTTGCAGCCCAGTGTTTTTTGCATAGGATTTATATAGTATTTAACGTTACATAATGTATTAGAATAGGGCTATACATGTATTAATTTTATGTACTCATCTACATGAATTTGCCGTACTTCTATAGTTTATTGGACACCCCTACCTGCCGTCTTAACATTCACAACTCCTATCCATCCAAAGGTTGTCTGGAAGAAATCGCCTAGTGCGATAAGACCATTGTACATTGTACATTTCTTTGTTGTATTTCTCTGTCATGTTAACTTTTAATATCAATAATATTAAAAGTTAACATGAAAAGTTTACAATAAAGAGTATTCTATTATATTCTCTTGCCAAAACTACCACGTTTAAAAAGAGGGATGTAATGAGTTTGACCGAGTCTGTCCTTGGTGTCAAAATCTATACGGAGGAACAAATCTTGTTTTCGTTTTTTTTATTGTTTTAATGACTTAAGTAAGAGAAGGAAACCTTTAAACGAAACCGTTTTTTTTTTCTCGGGGCGTAATCCTTTACGGACTATCCCAGTCGGCCTGGGGATGGCCAGCGGTGGAGGTTTGGGGGTCTCCTCCGCGCCTGTGAGGAGGCGAAGTCATACCCACTAAACGTCCCCGGGGTGTACCGTCCCGCGCTTGGTGCTCTATGGGTCCCGATAGCATCTCCACGTTGAAATCTAAACCCTGTGCCAACCCGTCTGGCCACCCACACTGGCGGCCTGACTGAGCAGTGGGTAATTTGGGGGCCAAGGAACGAATTAAGCAGAAAATGTTTCCCAAAGAACAGAAGTAATGTTTACGTTCGACCCTGTGCTACAGGTCAAAATGACTGTTAAGTACTCTATAATGGTCCGTAAAATAATCCATTTATGTGCGGTCAAATTTAAAATGCTCTAATGATAGCAGACAACCAAAAACGGCTTTGTTCATGTATTACGCTTAAAGGCGTTTGGTTTTAAAACAAATATTAAGTCAAAAGCACAACCATGTATTTCACTGTACCTATATTTTAGTCTTCAAGTTTAAGTAGAACTTTATAAGGGTGGTAACACACGTGTAGTTTTCTTCCAATAATTTAAATATTAGGTCGTAATTATCGGTAGTTACCCAGATCAGGTGATACTGGTGCTAAAAAGATTCCGAAAAAGGCGAGCTAAACGACCTCAACCCACTTAATTCTCAACCCATAAATGACCCACTGTTGAGTCGGGCCTCCCCCAACTACATGGAGGGTAATTAGCCTACTCCGCCACGCTGGCCAGACGGGTTGATAGGATTTCGTTCCAAGATTTCCTTCTCTCACAGCTAGATTTTCGGCCTTGTCATTTCCATTTGTCGACTCGTACGACACCATAAAGATGGAATGGGATGGTGACATCATGTATTCTAAATCTGTCACCACACGGACTCGTGGGGGATTAATTCTAATCCCCACATAGAACACCCCCAAATCACAATGGGTTGGTGACTCTTCGGCTCCGTCACCACATGGCCTCTCGGACTCGCGAGACGTGTAAACTTAGCCTTATTCTCAAAGTTCCAAAAGTCTGTAAGTCTCGTCTCTATCATCACGACGCAGCCGTCAGGTGGCTGACAGAGTGACGGCTCATCAATTATCCCCCACCACGCACTGACACACCACGTGAGACACATTGACATACGAAAAAGTGGACAAGACCGAACGGTACGCTCCATATAAAGATTCCGTAGGTACATTTTATATTTTAACGACCCGCCCCGGCTTCACCCGGGTGCAATGATTAACATCTAAAATTATGAGTCTTTCATTACAATATTATGCATGTATTATACACACAAACCTTCCTCTTGAATCAATCTATCTATTACAAAAAACCGCTTCAAAATCCGTTGCGTAGTTTTAGGGATTTAAGCATACATAGGGACGGACAGACGACAGTGACTTTGTTTTATATACTACTAGCAACCCGGCCCGGCTTCGCACGGGTGCAATAAACCTTCCTCTTGAATCACTCTATCTACTAACAAAAACCGCTTCAAAATCCGTTGCGTAGTTATAAAGATTTAAGCATACATAGGGACGGACAGACGACAGCGACTTTGTTTTATACTATTTAGTGATAATATAATATAATATAATAATAATGTAGTGATACACGCGATAAAAATATAAAGTGTTTAATTTCAATGTGTAATAATCTCGAAAGACATCATTTTGTAAGTATGGGTTAGAAAATTCATATTCAATTCTATTAATAAACATAGGTAAGATAGATTACTTCTTGTGTAAAAGTGTGGAGAGTTCCTTAAATTATAAATATTGTATACAATAGATATTTCATAATCTTGGCACGTTAGTGAAATTACAGTCTTTACCGCCCGCCAGTTACAAATGTTAACAAAACTTCAACTTACAAAATTCGCACATAAGCATACCGAAGTTTTATACGAGAACATTTGTATGTATAAAAAACCTATGTTGAACTTGCAATGAAATTCCGTGCCAATGTTTCGAAACAACATCTCAACGCTCAATGGTGGTGGTGTTGTCACAAAAACTTCAACACACGGAACCCCAGTATGCGAAAAACGTAAAGCATTTAAAGCTTTAACACGTCGCAATAAGAATAGTAATTGCTGACGAGCACCGTTGACGAGCATCGATGGCTTTGAACTCTAGTTTTTGTCTACGTATGAGCCGCGATTCTGGGCTCAATTCGACACTAATCTAATTATACTTAGTTAATTAGTTACTACTCATTTAGGGTAATATGTTCCTGGAAAGTGAAAAAACGTTCGCCCCCGCTTAGTTTATGAATCGGTCTTACGTACACTGGGGACAACGACCTCTCCAATCATTCTAATTTCAAATCGAAAACTTCTTTAATTTTTTTTTCTTTTACATACCATACATTATTACCCAATAAAACATTAACATATTAGGTATGTAATGATCTATTTTTTACATTATTACATTATTGTGGACATGTACTGCGTAAACTGCAATTAAATTCATTGTGAACTGTATCATGTCTTATTCTGTGTACAAATAAATACATGGACACCGGGGTGTTTTTAACACAGATAAATTTTGACCTGGCCTCTGATTTATTTTAAGAGCTCAATAGTTTGATTGTGTCTGTGGAATTTTAATCTAAAAATTGAAACTGTTCCACCGTGTCAAATGCTATATGAGTGTCTCAATGTATTATTGAAATACGTGTACAAAGCTACCCATGCATACCAGTTATAGATAGATAGGTAACTCTTTATTGTACACTAGCTTTTGCGCGCGGCTTCGCCCGCGTGGGCTTTGAACCCGTGCATATTTTTTATGAACATAAAATCGGTTATTGTGCCTAAACTATGATACTTAGATATGTGCTCTCGCGGACTATTTTGTAGATCTTTATAAGACCTACAAATCCGTAGTACATCATTTTGTTCTATTGTCAATAGTTTTTGCAGCGCACGCATAAATGGGTTTTCGATTTTACACCTTGGTTTACAAAATCGCTATTTTCATACGGATCCCTAATACTTTTGAAAATAAAATATAGCCTATAACCTTCCTCGATAAATGGACTATCTAATACTGAAAGATTTTTTAAAATCGGACCAGTAGTTCCTGAGATTAGCGCGTTCAAACAAACAAACAAACAAACAAACAAACTCTGCAGCTTTATATATTAGTATAGATTATATATTAGTATAGATTAAAGTTATCTAACATTAAAAACCCCTTTTACCATCAAATTACATGATATAAGTGGTAATAATACCCGTATAATCACATTGCTCCACAAAACAACACCATACATAAACGTTAATAATCAAAAAGATCGAAATTCGACAAATTCATTTAAGGACATACCTTACCCGGTTTGATCGTTTTCACGAAACCGAACTTATACAGGATGTTATACAAAGGATTTATACAGAGTTGATATGACGGAGGGGCATTAAATTACACTACGTATACTATATGTGATTAGTATGAATTCGAAACGGTACAAAAAAATACACGTTATTTTTCATGGGGGGTGGAGGGGTAGTCTTAAACCTCACCAGGTATCACCAAGGGGGAGGGACGGGTTAAAAAATGTTTAAAAAACATCACGTGATGGAATTAATGGACTGCCCCTAAGGTTAATAAACGATGCGTTAGGCATAAACATCTGTTAGGAAAGATACATCATGTTCAAATGAGGCAAACATTTAAAAAAACATTTGCGGCTAAACTATTGCTCCAATTTATTTGATTTTTGGTACAGAGCCTGGAAATGATACCTAGTATAGGCAGTTAAAAAAAATGGCTCTATGTCGTATCAACCCTGTATATACGTTATTTAGTCACCTCTCTACGCATGGAATGACTTGGTGACAATGTGTATTAAAAGACCGCTAGGGTCGTGCGAGTCGATCTGCGGGTTAAGCAACATTCGCCTCTGCGAGTGTTGGATTAGTGTACTATTCTCCGTGTGGTGACGGATTTAGAATACATGGTGTCATCAGACGGCTCAAAGTCACCCAAAGGGCAAAGGAGAGGGCTATGCTTGGAGTTCCCCTGTGGGCAGGGCACATAGCTCGCAGGACCGGCGCTCGATGGGGCAGAAAAGTCCTCGAGTGGCGACCGCATTACGGAAGGCGAAGTGCTAGTAGACCTTCTACACGGTGGACTGGCGACCTGGTTAAGGTCACCGGCAAACGATGGATGCGGGCGACCCAGGACCAGCTTTTGTGAAGTTCATTGGGGTCAACCAAATTGCTCTATAAACTTTGCGTTAAAGGACTTTTTGGTAATTTTCACATTTGTAGGCGATACTTACTTGATATTATTAGTTCAGATTTTTCGGGTAAATTGTGTAAAGTATGTAGCAAGTTTATAGATGTATACGGGAACTTTACACCCTGTACTTATACATGTCGTCGAGTGAATGTGCATTCCGCATTCTCAGAGCGAAGCCAACCCGTTCCAAGTCCTTTCACTCCGTCTTAACGCGGTTAAATTAAAATTCGCATGAGAGTATAGAATTTCTCAGTGCGCAGAGACCGCCAATACTTATGACGTCACTAAATCCTTTCCTCGTATTCTTCTTATATTTAAAAATGAATGTTTGTCCTTTAAAGAATCGTAAACTATACATTTGATGATGTGATGATCTTCAGCAAAGTTGAAGATCTAGGAACGTTACAGAACAAAAAAATATTGTGTAATGTCTTTCCTTCAAATTTATTTTAGTTAGTGGCGTAGCAACGCTCGCCGGATACAGCTAGTTTCTTATAAAAACCCTTATCACTCGGACTCGCATGCGTACTTACATAAGTTGTGAAGTTCATGCTTTCTTCAATTTCCTATGGATGTAGGACGCTTACAATCTGTTTCTGAAAGGCTTGGCCGATTTCGTAAGAGCCGACAAAAGAATGGCATGGCTGAAAACCTGGCCTAGCCGCAAAAGAAGAAAATCTTGGCAACAAAACCTGTTACAAGCCGTCTGGCCAGCGTGGAACAGTAGGCTCATTACCCTCCATGTAATTGGAGGAGGCTCGACTCAGCAAAGGGTCATTTAAGCGCTGAATAGTAGTAAAGGTTCCGTGGCATATTATGTATTTTACAATACATAATATATGTATCACTATCACTACATAGTATAAAACAAAGTCGCTGTCGTCTGTCCGTCCCTATGTATGCTTAAATCTTCAAAACTACGCAACGGATTTTGAAGCGGTTTTTTTTAATAGATAGAGTGATTCAAGAGGAAGGTTTTTAAGTCAATATTGCCCCCGTGCGAAGCCGGGGCGGGTCGCTAGTATGATAATAATATACAAAAATATGATATTACTATCATAATGTTCAAAAGCCACACAATGGTCAAAGATATCTCAAACTCAACACAAATACAAAAGAAACTTTATTTACGTAGTTTAATCACAAAACTATTTTAAATTGTCATATTTAAGATTACTATTATCATCTTACGACCCTTGTCCTACGGTAGGTGGTAGTCTCCATATACACTATCAGTCGTCATATCTACAGTCACACCTTTCATACACAACCCTTTCGTCCACCCACATTCATGCTGAAACTACCACCGGTTCGGAATGCTGCTCTACAGAGAAGAGCCGGCAATATACGCTGTAGTTGCTTTTTTTCAAATCATTGGTACTGTTTGTAAACAATCACATTATCATCAGTCGCATTAATTTAAAAACATCAGCCTTTCCGACCCCATTGCTTTTCTCACAACGCACCATCACGACTCACAAAAATGTCCTTCGCATGCATATGGTTATAATGTGGAATTAAAAAGCAAGTGGAATTCGGAGTACGAAACAATATTAAACTAGTGATGGGAAGGTATCGATACTTACGAAATAAAAGCATATGATGGTTAGCTTTTATATAACTTGCATTGTTGTAGTCCGTGTGACGATTGATTTATAATACATAGGTTTACCTATTCCATCCTGCGTGTGTCATACGAGCAGCTAAAGGATTTGATAAGGTAAAAAACATTGCCGCAAGATAAGGAAAAGTTGATAAAAACCCATGGGAAAACTCGTCTGTCCAGCGTCGCACAGTAAGCTAATTTCCCTCCATGTCGTAGGAGGAAGACCGACTCAACAATGGTTGACGATGATATCTATGTAGATTTTAGTCAAATACAAAATGCATTTTAAAGTAAAACAATTAAGATGAAATGCTGCGTTAAAAATCATTACACATTGATATGTATAATGATTTTTATGATAAACGAAACCTTGTGCCAACCTCTCTGCCCAGCGTGATATAGAAGGGTTAATTTCCCTTAGGTTAGTTGATGATATGATTATCATCAATATCCTTTTCACTATTACTACTCAGCCTTCTACAATTAAAGGAGGGAAATTAACCCTTCTATATCACGCTGGCCAGAGAGGTTGGCACAAGGTTTCCTAGGTTTCTGCCTTGCCTTCAGTCGGCTCTTACGACACCCTCAGGATGGAATGGTGTGGTGACACCATGTATACTGAATCCATCACCACACAGACTTTACCTTAACTTTACCTCCAAATTACCCCTAATAGGTCATAATATGTAATTTACTTTATGAATCCATCGATAACAAAACACAGTAATTTTATCGACATGTCACATCCTTGGTTCAAAGAAATAAAATCGTCTAGAACGCGCGCATGCGCATTCCTGTGCGTACAACGGCTATGGGAGCCGACCCAGAGACGCTTTTGATATAGTGAAAGTTTCAGTAGAACTTTAAAACCTGTTGCATTAATAAATAAAGTAAATGTTCATTTAGCATGATCATTTCTTAGGTTTTCGCGACTATTACACATTGAAATTAAACACTTTTTAACGGATTTGTCGCGTGTATATTGCATTACTTAATTCCCGACGTTTCGAATGCTTTGCAGCAGTCGTGGTCGTCGTTAAAAAGTGTATAATTTTAACATTTAGCATAGTCTCAAAAGACACAAACATTGTTTCATTCTTAATTAACCTATAGATAATCTTCGGTATTAATTCGATCATGACTTTAACCCATAGTCGTGGTAGTAGCCCGCTGTGCTATAGTAGTCGTAATGGGTCATTTATATTTTGACAATAATACAGTTTTTGTGTTGACGGAATTAGAAAATATAGTTTCACCACCCCATTCCATCCTGAGGGTGTCGTAAGAGTCGACTAAAGGAAATAACAAAGAAGAAATCCTACCCGAAATCCAAGGAAAACTTGAAACAACCCGTCCGGCCAGCGTGACACAGTAGGCTAACTTCCCTCCAGTAATTGGAGAAGGCCTGATGCAGCAGTGGGTATTTCACAGGCTGAAGTTATTATCCCGATTTAACCTACTGTGCGCTACTACACTGTGGCCATTTGTTAACACCACCGTTCTTAGCCGGTGTTGGTATACTGAACTATAGTTACACACGGACGCTAATGGTGATCGAATTTAATGAGATCATAAAAGGTTTTTTCTTGCATATACAAAAAGTTGTGCGATGTCAATGACTTTAGATCAACGGGGTCAAATTCATTCCGTCGGTTTGCATCGCAACGTATTTATTAAAGCATTTAAAAAGTGCTGTTAATTTATGTATACATATTATTAAAAAATACTTTACAGACCAGTGATTAGAAATTGAAAAGACGTATTTTCAAAACCCTGAGCGGTTCTTTTTGCCACTGAATCAATATTGATTCCTCAATTTTAGAGCGCCGATGGCTTGGTATCATGTAGACCGACTGACGCGTAAATGTTATACGAGAATTCAAAGAAAAAAAAAATATTTTTTAAGGCTAAGGTCGCTGGAAAACTATAGATGCGGGTGGCCCAGGACCGGGCTTTGTGGAAATCCTTAGGGGAGGCCTATGTCCAGCAGTGGACGTCTTTTGGCTGAAAAGATGATGATGATGATAAATACTATTTTGTTCTTTTATCAAATTGATTCTCACTGAATCTTTTCAGTCATCCTGATAGTCAGTGTCGAAAATCACACTTGAATTAATCTAGGATACGGAATGTCCCTACGTCTCAATCTCTACTACTAATACTAGCCAGCCCATAGATGATCCACTGTTAAGTCCGGCCTCCTCCAGTTACATGGAGTATAATAAGCTGGCTAGACGGGTTGGCACAGGATTTCGTATCAAGTTTCCCTTCTCTTCCAGCTAGGTTTTTGGCCTTGTCATTTACTTCTGTCGGCTCTTACGACACCCTCAGGATGGAATTGGGTGGTGACACTGTGTATTCTGAATCCGTCACCACACTGAATACATACCTACATTTTTAAACTGACTGTTGAGTTTTGCCTGGTTAATACAATTGCTGAAGACTGGGCGCTATGGCGCTCCTTAAGTGAGACCTATGTCTAGCAGTGGGCTAGAGTGGATTGATTTGAATGATGATGATGACGATTAATCGCGGTTTCGCTGAGAGATTTGGAGGACTAACTGGTTAAGGTTGCCGGAAAACGATGGATGCAGGCGGCCCAGGACCGAGATCCTTAGGGAAGCCTATGTCTAGCAGTGGACGTCTTTGGCGGAAATGATGATAAGAGATTTTCGAAGAGGACCGTAGCTCATCGCTAATGAGGTCGGCGGTAATATGGGACTCTGAATCACATGACTATTCACTACAACCCCAGTGGTATACCATCACATGTCTTGGACGCCACAGTTGCGAAAATGCAGTCTGCTGTAGCGGCTCGATATCCATTATCTTAGAACATAGAGCAAACCTAATTTTTAAAGTCGGCCACCAAGTAAAATTTTCGGCACTACTTCACCAAACTACGCTTAACTTGTTCATCGTCTCCAACATTCCCTAGTTGGCGCTTACAAGGCATTAAAAAAAAACAAACAAGCAATAACCTTATCGTATTATCGCTGCATACCTGCTGACATTCCAGTTTTTACATAAAAACTACATTAATTAAACAAACCGGTAATTCATTCATTCATACAATAATGTAAAGGAAAATATGTACAGGTAAGTCGAAAATTAACGCTACAGCCACATTTTGACACAAATGTTTGGTCGCAGCATTGGTGAACGGACCAATGTTTGTACAAATATGTGTGGACCAGAGGATACTTAAAAGGATTAACTGTCCTAGATGAGAATTGGTAAAAGGCGACTCAAACAGAGTTGGCTACAACTCCAGACCGCACGGTACAAATCGAAGCTGTATATCGTTTATAAGTTGAAATGAGGGTTTTAATAATTTGATCAGTATTTTGTCACCATTTCAAGACCCATAAACAGAAGTTCCCAGAATTAACTTACAGCGGCACTGAGGGGCTTTTGTAAAACAAACAGCACAAACACACAACCACCCAAACCAACACACACACACACACATTATCACACATTATATAAGTGTTATTATTAATATATAATAGCACATAAGTCGTACTCAGAGGTCTCATCGCACAAGCTAAGTTTAGTTTGAGACCCACTGTTAACAAATGTGACCTTTTTTGCTAATAAACTTATTATTATTATATTATTTAGATCCTACTGCAGCCCTGCTCTGATACTCATGGTTAAATAATATCTACGTAAACCATGAACATAAATTTTTATTCAGTAATGTTCAAATTCAAAAACTTTACCTGAATTATTGCTTATATATTATGTACATTATTTAATTCCCGACGTTTCGAATGCTTTGCAGCACTCCTGGTCGCGGGAGGGACCAGATGACAGTGGTCTTTAAAAAAGAAACAAGTGAATCTACCGCCTATAATTTTGTATTAATGACGTGCCAGTCCAGAGCAATCGCTCACGTTGTACAGAGGTGAGTGTTAAACTAGAGACTTGGTCGATTTAATGATTGCATCCCAAGCAGGTGGTACTTGCCGACCATCACTCAGTCTCTCCCGTGACCAAGACTGCTGCAACGCATTCGAAACCTCGGGAATTAAAGAATGTAAAATACACGCAATCTGTTAAATAGTCTTTAATTTCAAGAAGAAATGATGTGTGATGTGTGAAGCCATCAGAAAGGGGTGACGTCACTAGTCTTTGCATGTCCTAACGAAGTATTTCCTGCCTTAATGAGTGGGCGCGTGCAGTCATCGCACGATAACGCGGCTTATTGGGGGCAAAAGAAACAGTAATTGGTGTGGGACATGTTAGCAGGACAAAGCAGATGCAGTATGCTTTTTTTTTTTGGAAATTCCTTCACATTTCTGCTATGCCTAATTGGTTCTATTAATACTACTCAGCCCATTCACTTTCAAACTCAAAAGGAACTTTATTTACGTGGGTTTCATCACAAAACTCTTATAAATAAATAAATATAATATCCTTGGACATTTCACACAACGCCATCTCGTCCCAAGTTAAGCAACTTAATGCTTGTGTTATGGTAACGAGATGGATGATAAACTACTTATATACATTTTTTTTTTGTAAATACATACTTAATATTGATAGAAATGACACCCAGACTCCGAGCCAGTGCCTCTGGTTTAGACAAAGACACTTGCCTGACCCCGGAATCGAACCCGGGACCCGTTGATCCAAAGGCGGCACATCTAACCACTAGACCAACGAGGCAGTCATATTTGTAAATACCATTATCGTCCTACGGCCCCTGTTCCACACTAGGTGGTAGTCTCCACACACACCTATCAGTCGTCATACCTATATTCACACCTTTCACACACAACTCCTCACTCCTACAATCCCTCCATCTCCCACTGCTGAGTCCAGCCTCGTCCTGCGGCTAGGTTTTCGGCCTTGTCATTTCCTTTTATCGGCTCCTACGGCATCGTCAGAATGGAATCGGGTGGTATGGTGACACTGTGTTCTAAATCCATCACCACACCGATTAATTGGTGCGGTAGGTCTCAATTAGTGAGTTTACTTCATGGTGCTTAAGATTTTGTAAGTATTGACAGAAAAGAATGTTTGATAGAAGAGATTGACTGGATTGTCTTTCTGTTGCATCATACTTTGACGGATAAATTATTTTATTTCGATTTACTTCATAAACTGTCCTCCTTTGTTGTTCGCCCCCAAAGCTGTTCGGGTTACAAACCAGAAGCAAGAAAGAAAGAATATTTATTAGAGTTACTCACATATCGAGAAATATAATAGAAACACATGACAAGAGCATTTGCAGAAAGATAATAAATTTTACTTCGACATAAACAGATTTTTTGTTCTATGAAATACTCCTAACGCGCGATGCTACGCCACTAACTAAATAAATTTGAAGAAAAGACTTTTTTTTTTGTTCAGAAACCTTCATGGCCTTACGATCTTGAACTTTGCTGAAGATCATCGCATGATCAAATGCATAATTCACGATTCTATAAAGGACATACAGACAGACAAACAATCATTTATAAGATTTTGAATTAAATTTAACTCGTCATAATTACTGGAGATTTCGTCTGATAAACTACGAGTAGTTGCACATACAATTTAGTTTTATAGTTTAAAACAAAAAATCGTCTGCGATTGCCTTTATTAAACTTCTTTAAATACAGCCATCATAGTTTTGCAAAAACTAGAGATCATTTTACTATGGTTGTCTACTGAAATCCTTTTTTGCGATCGTTTTTACTAAGTTTATTTTAAATGGAACATCCATTTATAGAGATTTTTATTAACATTTTATGACGGTAGCGGAATTTTTTGGTATCATCTTTTTGGGGTCCAGAAATTTTCAACTGCTACGCCTCACGCATGTTAGACTGTCGAGGTTGCTGGAATTCAGTATACATCAGTCTATGTCCAGGAGTAAATCGCTTTTGGATCCAGGTAAGCAGTATTTGTAATACATAACACTGTCAAGTCCAAGTATAAAGCACAGGTTCGGCCGCACGTGGAATACTGCTCTCACCTGTGGGCAGGTGCGCCCAGATACCAACTCGATCCACTTGACTCCCTCCAAAGACGCGTTGTTCGTATCGTCGGGGATCCCAATCTCACGGACAAACTGGGGACGTTGGAGCAACGGAGAGATTTTGGATCTCTCTGCGTGCTCTACCGTCTGTTCCACGGGGAGTGCTCCGAGGAACTGTTTGAAATGGTACCACCGTCACCTTTCTACCATCGTACAACTCGACATCGCGGCAGGGTTCATCCATATCACCTGGAAACGATAACGTCCAGCACGGTACGCTTCCAGCGATCATTCTTACCACGCACGTGCAGACTCCGGAATGAACTACCTGCCGCGGTGTTTACCGAGCGCTACGACATGTCCTCCTTTAAACGAGGTTTAAAAAGAGCACTCACTTTACGGTAGGCAACGGCTTGGCTGTGCCCCTGGCACTGCCAAAGTCCATGGGCGGCGGTTAACACTTCCCATCAGGTGGGCCGCTAGCTCATTTGCCACCTAGAGCAATAAAAAGGAGAATAAAAAAAAAGTCACCCAAAGGGCTATGCTCGGAGTTTCCCTGCGAGATCGACGGACTGACGCCCAATGGGGCAGAAAAGTGGAAACCTTGAGTGGCGCCTGCGTTCCGGAAAGCGCAGTGCTGGTAGGCGTCCCACACGGTGAACCGATGATCTGGTTATGGTCGCCGGAAAACGATCAATGCGGGCCGGCCATTGTGGAAAGCCTTGAGGGTGGCCTATGTCCAGCAGCGCAACAGCAGACATCTTTTGGCTGATATTATAATGATGATGAACACTGAGTACACAGGTCTGATTCGCGCTTAGCAACTTTTAGGTTTCGTTTTCTTAAAACATGGGAAAGGCCTTGAGTGAGATGTCTGTTCAAAGCAGACAGACTAATGATAATGGTGATTATAACATTACAGAGAACAATGCACCAAACAAACATGCCAATTTTACTGGAGCAGACATATTTTTTTCAACGAATTATTAGTTGTTAAAAACTCAATGGGTAAAAAATGGCGGAAACTCAGCGACCGAAACTTACTAGCGTTGCCGCCATTTTTTGCCGCCATGATGTAAGCCGGGTCGACGTCCTAACACCTGTTGCTTATGTTTTTTTTTAATCTCGTCTACGACTGGACGTTGGTCTATTAAGCACTTAGTTTTTGTAACAAACTCTCAGCTTTATTGATTTGTGGTTGCCAGTGAATGTGTGTAAATGTGTACGCTTTTGTGAATGTAGGTTGTTAAGGTGTTGTTTTGTCTGAGAATATGGCTGTTGATAAACTATACATTGAGATACATTATAGTACACCTGTATTCCGATATTAGTAACCATCGACCACCGACACGAATAAATCTTTCTTTTTTTTTCTTTTTTAAATGTCACAATTGGCTTAATATAGCTGTATACCAGGGTCTAGAGAATAAATTTAAAAGAAAGTTGTATTTTTTATTAGCGGCATGTTAATAAATACCGTATAACGTTCTGCGTTTAAGTTCTTTCTCATTTCACACACTTTTATGATGAAATAGTATGGTGACATACTGTATATCTGTCACCACGCAGATAAGCGTAAACTTAACATATGGCTTTATTGAATACCTATGTAAATGCTATTCTTTGCACAAAATGTGCCAAAAGGTGAAAGCTTTATTTTAAAAAAGTTAACGTAAACTTTTGGGAAGTTAGCGCAGCGGAGGGATTTGAGAATAAAGTTCAAAGCTTTAGCGAGATAAAAGCAGGGGATTGTCGTTAGAAATCGATCCTGATCAACATGCAAGGGGCTTTAGGAGTTTTCCGGAACAGAGTTTGTACACCTTTGGCACTATAAACAAAGTTTTAATGGGTTTTAAGAATTTTTTCGAAAGAATAAAATCTCTTATGAGACATGGTTTGACCAGAACCGACACATTTCCGCACTGTTTTATGTCTTTCTTCTATTAAGAATGATTGTCGGAATATTTATTATTTATGCCATTGGCTTTTTAAACTAGTAACATTGGCTAAGTTGCCTCAAAGAAATAGCTTAAAGCAATGAGGCCAGCAATGATACCTCTGTAAATTTCAAAATGTGTATTTTTATCAATAACATATGCTCTATCTATCTCTATAAAAGTTATAATACATTCAGATCGATAAACTATAATTAACTAGCGACCCGCCCCGGCTTCGCACGGTGCAATTATGCATGTATTATATTTAGAAACCTTCCTCTTGAATCACTCTATCTATTAAAAAAATGCCTCAAAATCCGTTGCGTAGTTTTAAAGATTTAAGCATACATAGGGACGGACAGACGACAGCGACTTTGTTTTATACTATGTAGTGATATGCTGTTTGAAGACGGGTAGATGACCCTGTATTACACGAGAACTGTGTAATCTAATTATAACATGGAAATATTTGTATGTTTTTAATTTCAAAAATATGACCACCCGAATGTTACATTATTCCTGTAGTATGTTAATTCATTAACAAAAACAAAGTAAACTGACTTAAAAAAGGGGTACTAAACAAAAGGCAACCATATGAATTCTAACCTAATGTAGCCACATAAACATTTAAAAAAACAAATGATGAGAGGAATGGGTTTGTAAGTTGTAAGAAACACAAAAAAAAACAAGTTTGTTGTTGAAAATCCCTACTTAATTATTCTCTATTAGCCGAGCGATACCGATGTGGAACAAGACCTCTTCAAATATGGACCGACAATCGAGCCACAGACATCTTCTTATTTAAATAGACGACACCCAAGCATTAGGTACTCGGGGCCTATTAGTATAAACTCTTTATTGCACACTAGAACAAGAAAGATACAGAAAATAAAATTATGAAATCCCGGCCTATATCCAGGAGTAAACCGCTTTTGGATCCAGGCTGACTGGTCTCGTATAACTTGTATCTCTAAACGAGATAAATCTAGAACTCTGCCTTACTTATAGTTCGACTCCATCGATCCAATTACAAGGTTTGTCATATAGAAACCATCCCAAGGCCTGAATTGTTTGTTTACTGGTTGTTCAGTCTCTTTTAATTCTGTTTTTCCCCACCAGATTATTTTCTGAGCTGGGCCTTAGTTAGCGCCCCTAGCCGAAAGCCAGCGCTGGTCATCAAAACTGATCAAGTTCAGAATGATTGAATTGAAGATAACTCAGCCCACCCAGCCATCTGCGATCGTGATAATACTTCTTTGATTATCTATTGTGCACAATAGTAAAAAGGTTCAATACCCCTTCCCCATAGTGCGGATAACTTTAGAAGTATCGACAGCAAAAAATATTCCGACGGTTAGTTTTGATCTCGAGTGTACATTTCAAAACAACTATTACGGGGAAATTGTATATTTTTGTATCAAATAATGATGTTTATATCGGAATGGAGTAAGGGTTGCCACCTTCTTGGTTCGTTCCCTTATTGTGGGGAAAGCCTTATTGCTGTTTTTAACCCCCGACGCAAAAAGGGGTGTTATAAGTTTGACGTGTCTATCTGTCTGCTTGTGGCTTCGTAGCTCGCGAACGGATGAAGCGATTTCAATATAGTTTTTGTATTAAATGTGAGTTACGGGCGAGTTTTCTTAGATATGTTTGATGAAAATCGGGTGAGCCGTTTAAAAGTTATGAAGGGTGAAAGTGGGGAAGAATAACCGAATGTCTGCAAATATAATCGAGTGGGGTCTCAAATGAAAGCGCATCACGTGCAATTTAACAAAATCTACATTATAATTAGGTTGTACCTATAAAAAGTATAAAATAAAGATTAAATTAAAATTTTAAAAAAAACCCGACACTATAACCTTTAAAAATTAAAAAATAAATACTTCGCGTTGGGGGACCAGGGCTCAGGTAATAATTAAGTGGGAGTGGTCCACCAACGCGAAGTATTTATTTTTATTTTTAAAGGTTATAGTGTTGGGTTTTTCTTAAATTTTAATTTTTTATCTTCAGTTCCATGAACAACTTAATATTTACTACAACTACTACTATTCAGCCCATAGATGACCCACTACTGAGGCTCTCCCATCACAGGGACGGCAATTAGCCTACTGCGCCAGACAGGTTGGCACAGGCTTTGTCATTTCCTTTTGTCGGCTCTTACGACAACCTCGGGAAGGAATGGACAGGTGACACATATGTATTCTAAATCCGTCACCACTCAAACTTAATATTTGCTTGGGGTAAATGGATGTGCCGCCTTTAGATCACGGGGTCCCGGGTTCGATTCCGGGGCCGGGAAAGTATCTTTGTGTAAACCAGAGGCACTTGCTGTGACTCTGGGTGCCATTTTTGTTCGTGAATTTCATGTTTGTAAACTGTCCCCGCGACACAGGTTAATCTAATGCAGCGGTTACATTTATATTAAAAAAATACTGCTTAATATAAAAAAATTTATTCCCTGAAAAAGAAAATATCGTGAAAGCCAGCAACAAATCATAAACCACAATGTCGCAATATAACCAGAAGATTACCGGGCGACGACTGCGATATTTTTTAAACAACGAAATAAACCATAGATCTAGTCTCCAGATTTTATTACTTTACTCGAAACGGCACGATAAGCTGCATAAGTGCCATAAAAGTCGCGGTTCCTTTTTCCCGCCCTCCAAGAGATAGTTTTTAAACCACGTACAATCTAAGGGCGCATGCAAACTACGCGGGACTCTCGGTTCATTTTAAAAAATATTCTACAATCACTACCATTCTGTGAATTGTTTGAAGTGACTAATATCCGTGTTGTAACGCGTTTAAAATAAATAGTCTCACCACTCCATTCCATCCTAAGGGTGTCTTAAGAGCAGAAAATAGACCGAAGGTAAACCTAGCCGAAAGAGGAAAACTTGATACAAATCAGGACAGGAGGCTATTTTCCCTCCATGAATTTGAAGTAGACACGATTCAGACTGCTGCAAAACTATTTGGGGCTAAACAATTCAAGAGATTTAGAAATTTCAAAAAAAGAATTGCGTTAATAATGTCTATATTATTATTTTTTTCGGTCTTATTCTCCCACATCTACTTCTTAATTGCGTTAATACATGTGTCATATTTCTAAAAAAAAAATAGAATTTTAGCAGATGTCTTAATTCGCTTGTATGATAATTGACATCGTTTTTTTTAATCTTTATTGAAGGGTTTCTACACGTAGTGATGACGTCACCCCTATATGTTTAACAAAAGTATCGCAGCCATCACTAATAAATTACTGGCTAAGTAACAAACATCCCGTTATGTCCTCTTATTCATACTATCTGCAACCATTTCGTACAGTATCCTAGCTTTTTACGACAGTGGCAATGCCAGTATAATGTTACAAGTGCCAACTGAACTCAGACCAACATTTCTCTCTCTTTCCAGTTGCTCTCTTACGGTTTTATTGCGGACACACTCCACCAAGACATGATAAACATCTTCTTTAATATTGCATTGCGCACAATTAGGAGAAGGATTCTTTCCCATCATGAATCCGTTTGTGTGATAGATAACCAAAATGCAAACTTTCTCATTAATTATTTTAGACTTCTATGTTTATTATTCGCACTGATATACAGCGTATCTTATATAAAATCACACAAGTATTAACATTGAGGGTTACAAAAAAACGCCCGAATTTTTTCTCCAGGTTTACGAACGGCCTAAGATGAAAATCGTGACATTAACAAGGGTCCTAAGAGCATGATCTCCTTAGATCGACGCCGTAGTACGGTGTGCTGGCTTAGAGTTCACTTTTATGAGTTTATAAGTGGCTATTATGACGATAGAAGCCCGTAGTTAATGTCTTAATGACGAGAACAAGGATTTGGTCTTGAAAATTTCGTGGAATGTTTCATCGCCCGTTTGTAAAACTCGATCAAAACATACGAGTATATATTATCGATTCTAGTATTAAATAAAATTGTAATTTTGTATCTATTGATACGCATAGTGATGTGATACCAAACGTAGTGATGTGATACTACAAAACTAACTTAATTGCTCTATCATGGCTGGTTAAAACATGGCAGTTAATTCGATTAAATTATACCAATTTAAGTGGAATTGCCTAAATTCTGAATGTCTATATTAAGCTTTGAAATCACATAAAGTAATTCCTTAATTTAACAGTTCCCAATAGCAATGCGTCAAAATAAAATATTAAATCAATTACCTGAATGCATTACTGCCATTTATCATTGGCAGGAACGATTTAAAAAAAAACTAAAGTTGTCCATTCCGACCTCTGTTTTTTGTCTTTATTGATTTCAATTAGCGCTTGATAACTGATCGCTTTGTTGGGTTTACCGGCATTTAGGGTTGTGACAAATCGATTTAAAATAAATGTCGATATTATAAATTTGTGTAAATATTTTGATTTGTTTTTGTTACTCAATCGCGCAAACATGACTGAATGAAATTGGATGACATTTGATTTGTTACCAATTTAGATTACGTGTGGTGATGGATTTAGAATACATCTTGTCACCACCCCATTCCCATGCCATGTGTCGTAAGAGCCGACAAAAGGAAATGACAAGGCCGAAGAGCCAGCTGCAAGAAAAGGAAAACCTGAAACGAAACCTTGTGCCAACCCGTCTTTCCATCATGGCACTGTAGGCGTATACCCCATTATGATTTTGGGGACGTCCCGACTCGACGATATGGTCTTTTGAAATTTGCAAATCAAATCGTCTCATGGGAATCGTAAAACAATACTCAGTGGAGGCGAATATAGAATTAAAATCAGAATGTGTTTTATTCGAATAATCTCCTGCTGTGAGTGCTTTCAAATAGTCAGACTAGTATTTTTTTCTTTAGCTTGGGAGGTCATTCCACGTAGAAGAGCCGACTTGAAACTTCGTAAATACACTACACAATATATCTTGAGCATATGGTACGAGCTCACTAGACATGCTACAGTGGCAGAAAACTTAGCTTCATTGGAAGAATGTTGTTTCATTTGTTTTGTTATGCATATCAGCATATCACCAAAAATCGGTCACGACAGAAACAATCAAATTTATAACACACCATTTTCGTTTTTGGCTAAAAACAAATGCCTTGCAGGAAATGACACTTTGCAGTGTCTGAAACGTTGGGAATAGAATAAAATAAAACGATCAGAAAACCGTGAAGAAATCATTTGCTGCAATGTGTAAAGATCGTGAAAACCTAAGACTGACATCAAATGTATTGTCAGTAAAAAGGTTGGTGCAAGTACAATGCCGGATTAAGCAAGCGCGGGGCCCGTTGCAAATTCTTTCAAAAAGCCCTTGATCTGCTATGGGTTCATAAGCATAAAGTGGTAAAAATACATTCCAATACTCAATACTTTAATTTGCTATCTTTAGATTACAATTTTGTGGGTAATTAATACATCCCACATCCATATAAGTTTCACTCAAAAAATTACGCTCAGGCAGAGATGAGCGGTTTTAAATATGCGGGGCCCCCTTCCCGTGGGGCCCACAATTGCTACTCTTGCAACGTGGTTAATCCGGCACTGACTATACTGAACTCGGTGGGTTAAACGTTGATTGTCATCGTTGAGGGAGCACGTTATTGGGTAATCTGATAGCGAGTGGTTACGGCGTCACCTCGACACCCTTACCGCCGTGAGAACCACGGTAACTGACGTTTTTGACACTACACATACACCAAGAGATAGTCGCCACTTCTATTGTATAAATCTAAACAAATTAATAAATTTGTAATTGACTAAATAAAAATTATAAGCTTAAATTATTAAAAAAAACTGCAATTAAAATTTTGTCTTATGCTTAGCCTTCTCTTACCAGGATAAAATTACGTGATGATCATGCTCAAAATTAAACCCACCAGTAAGCTTGACACAGTCTTCTAATATCTTATATCGACTTATAAGAGACACGAGAGAGAGAGAGATGATCCAATCGAATCGATGGGTTAAAAATACCATGAGGTATATCTGAAAATTTGTATGCCAATAATAATAATATAACGATGCCTAAATAATACGCAGCAACCATCAACACAATGCTCTAATAACATTACTCATGACAACTGGCCCGAGGCCGAATTTCATATCGCTTTTGTTCGGAATCCCCGCCGCCTCTTAGCCTAAAACAATAATGCTCGATTAGCAAACGATTGTCTCTACACGAGACTGGGTAACTGTCTCCATCTTATTGTTAGTTTTCAGAAGTTAATGCCATTTTGATAATGGCTAACGATGTCTATCATCATTATTACGTTTTCGGAAATTGGTGATCTAACTTGACCAAATCGACTTTCAAATTGCCTACATTATGTTAGGAAATATAGTTCGTAATCTCGTTGTGTGAAAGGCCCGAATTAAAGTTCATATCTATTTATGTTGCGGTGATGGCATTAATCCCCTACTTGAATAACTTTTTTTCTGATTTTACCCACCAATCGCGTTAGTCCTGCGAGCTATATGCCCTGCCCATTGCCACTTAAGTTTGGCAATCCTGTGGGCTATATCGGTAACTCTGGTTCTCCTGCGTATCTCCACATTTGTGATTCGATCTCGCAGGGAAACTCCGAGCATAGCCCCACAACTATCCTTTGGGTGACTTTGAGCCTGTATGTATAACACATTTATTTATAGACTAGCGGCCCGTCCCGGCTTCGCACGGGTGCGATGTTAACCGTGGGTGACGCCGCGGGGCAAAGCTAGTAAAAAAAAATTGCATAAGTTACTCCTTATATCACCAGCTACCCGTGAAAGTCCCGTCAAAATTGGTTCAGCTGTTCCAGAGATTAGCCGGAACAAACAGACAGACAGACACAAATTTAAAAATATATATATTTTGGTCTGTGTACTGTGTATACATACTTACGCATTTAGTAAAAAGTGGTTATTTTATTATTACAAACAGACACTTCAATTTTATTTATTTGTATAGATAACTAGCTTTTGGGCGCGGCTTCGCTCGCGTGGACTTCGAACCCGTGCTTATCTCTATGCATTTTTTTATGAATATAAAAGTGGTTATTGTGACTAAACTATGATAGTTAGATATGTGCTCTCGCGGACTTTTTTGTAGATTTTAATAAGACCTACAAACTCGTAGTACTTCATTTTGTTCTATTGTCAATCGTTTTTGCAGCGCACGCATAAATAGGTTTTCGATTTTACACCTTGGGTTACAAAATCGCAATTTTCATACGGATCCCTAATTCTTTTGAAAATAAAATATAGCCTATAACCTTCCTCGATAAATGGACTATCTAACACTGAAAGAATTTTTGAAATCGGACCAGTAGTTCCTGAGATTAGCGCGTTCAAACAAACAAACAAACAAACTCTGCAGCTTTATATATTAGTATAGATATATTAGTATAGATGTATTTGCAGGTCCATCGAAGTATGGCTGAAGAACGGGCGTCGCCACAGCGAGATTCTTGCCGAGCAGAAATTGAGCGAGGGTCAACTCCGGAGACCGGGTGCAACAATTATATTCTGGCTGAAATGCGAGCAGGTAAATGTTCCTCTTCATTCATCGCACCGCCAGTATTGTGTGCAGTGTGATAATTTAGAATACACAAGGTCGCCACCCCATTTCATACTGAGGTTGTCGTAAGAACCGACGAGATAATAGGAAACCTTTTTTTTTATGGAAGAGGGAGGCAAACGAGCAAGCGGGTCACCTGATGGTAAGTGATCACCACCCCACAACACCAGAGGGGTTGCAAGTGCGTTGCCGGCCTTTAAGGAAGGAATAGGACCTTTAAGGAAGGAATAGGAAGCCATGGATGGGGTTGGGGGGGGAGGGCCTCCGGCCCTCTCGTTCACCGAACGAAGCGCAGTGGCTAAAAGCAACTACTCAAAAGTCGGTCTTCTGCGAGAGTGTGGTACTTACCCGGTCGAGCCGGCCCATTCATGCTGCGAACAGCGTGGCTCTACCAAGAGAAGGAAAACTTGATGCAGAACCGTGTGCCAACCCGTCTGGCCAGCGTGGCACAGTAGGCTCAAGACCCACTTTGTGATGTGGCCCGATTCAGCAGTGGGTCATGTATGGGCTGAGTAATACTAGTTGTAATACCTTCCATATAATACTCTTCCTTCTAAAATAATAGGTTGCCCTATTATTTCCTTTGGTCGGCTCTTACGACACCCTCAGGATATAATAGGGTGGTGACACTAAGTATTCTAAATCCGTCAACACGCGGATTATCGCGTTATGCACCATTGATCGTTAATCGCGTAACCATCATCGTTCTTCCCATCTCTTTAATTAGTTACGCCTTTATTGGAGAGTTCCTACAGCTTCGTACACGTCTTTGAAAGTGTCGGATGCTTAAAAAGCGTGTAAATGGTTTTGGATTGAATAAAAGACGTGATGTCGTAGATGGATGTGGCAAAATATTGGCAGAGTCCCTCGTTTTTTTTAAACGATTCTCCTGCACGTTTTATAGCTTGTATCAAGGGGACTTTACAAACATGAAATTCACGAACACAAATTAAATAAATAAATATCCTTGGACATTTCACACAACGCCATCTCGTCCCAAGCTAAGCAAATTAATGCTTGTGTTATGGTAACGAGATGGATGATAAAGTACATATGTGTATAATTTTTTTTTGTAAATACATACATATCATAGATAGACAACACCCAGACCCGGAACAAATACTTGTAGGTCGTACAAATATTTCTTCCGTGCGGGAATCGAACCCGCGACATGCTTGACTCGGAGCAAGTACTTCTAGTTGAGATAAATACACCAGTCCGACCCTGGAATAAATCTGGGGGCCCGTGATCAAAAAGCGGTTCATCCAACTCCCAGACCAACAAGGCTGTCCTGGTTTACACAAAGACACTTGCCCGGAATCGAACCAGGCATTAATAATTTAAGTTCCATTATGTCTCTTCAGTTGCCTGTGCTTATTTCTTAAGTGGTCATAATTACGTCACCAGCTAGTGACAAAACAGTTGCTTATTTTTACCTAAAATTTTGCACGCTGCATCCTTATCAGCCATGTGATGTGCCAAACTGCCAACCCGTCTGGCCAGCGTGGCACAGTAGGATAATTACCCTCCATATAATTGGAGGAGGCCCGACTCAGTAGTGGGTCATGTAGTTGTATCCGTAGTATTTGTTACACGCTACATAACGGGTCCGTCTCACCTGTATGCCAAGGGATCTTGACGTACCCGTTTCTGTGGACTCACAAGCATCATCATATCTTACTAGTGACAAAGGATCGCATAATTCCTGGGAACATCGGGTAGGTGATCGACCCCATGGTCCCTTGCCTTCGGTATTTCCTACTACAACCAGTTTACCAAGATTTTCTGGAACCTCCAAAATTTAATGAAATTAATATTAATAGCCAATGATGTTTGTTCAACTTAGCTGCGTCTCATTATAAATACAGACGAGTGAGTTTTAGATTCAGGAGCCTTTTTAGGATATTTAAAAAGCACGTCTTGATTCGAAGAGCATTTATTTCTAACTAACTTAATCTAAGCTTATATTATACTTACTACGCTACTTATCGCCTAGACTAATCATTTCTCCGAATAACGCACGCCCGCAGTGCGTTACTTGGAAGCTCGACAAAGGAGTTACACATAGTGATACTTAAGGTTGGTTCGCACTTCATAATTAACAGTGCATTACTTAGAAGCTCTACAAAGGAGCTACACATTAGCGATATTCAAAGCTTGGGTCACAATGCATAACTCCTCCCCCATTAAGATCAAAATTTCCCGGATTAGTTGGATTCGGGGAATTTTGACAACGCAAAAATAATAAGTTTTTATACATACTTATAAATTACAGTAGAACATGACACGATTACAATATGTTTAAAACTAGGGTTCCTACACTAACACTTTTCACGTTAATATAACCGGCACTGTTTTCCTTCAAATCACTTTCACCTAATTACTTGTTTAAATGCTCCAAGTCTGAAAGGTCGCTATCATCCAATTTGATACGTCTTCGTTTATATAGAGTCTCCGGGGCTGTCATCTCAGATAATCCAGCGCTCTTTTCCAACAGGTTGCACTTTGAGGCTATTAATCTCTACAGGTACTGGTTGGCAAGAGCGTGTGTCTTAGGAGAACGTCAGCAGCGTCTTGATGCAAGCATCCTTTGGTACTTTAGGCTCGTCTTCCTTGCACAGGAACAATGTTTCTTGAAGTTCCTTAGAAGGCTGGGAGAGCGAGACCATATTCGACCCTTTTATCAGGATAATGGAGATTTAGGAATAATGATGTTCGTTTCGTTATTGGGATTTCTTACAGGGATAGGAATTACTTTGCAGTAACTAGATGAATTCTCTCTCACAATACAAGTGTGGTTAAAGAATAAAAATTATTTGACTTCCTTTTATATAAGCTTTTAGTTCTAAACATAGTTTAATTTTAATTAAATTAACGTAACTTATTTGATATACCATTGTATTCTATTTCCTATAAAGATCCCTAATAACTCTTTGGAATTAAATTATCTCATCGCACCAGACATACACAAGAGTTGAAAATTATGTAAAACAAAAGGTGATAAGTATTAATGCAGTTATACGCTGCAAGGTTAATGTTAGTCTTATAATTATTACTAAAATATTGTTTTACCTTACTATCAAATCTATTATATTTCATAATATTAAATTCTAAGTCGTCTTGAATTGGTCTTAAATCTAATCGTTTTACGATCAATATAAATTTCAGAAATCGGTTTATTTTGTGTTTGAGTGAGTTGTAATTCTGGTTTTATTGGTATACGGTCGTATTTAATTTTTTTGCATAAAGTACACGAATTAATGATGGAAGTAACAGTCAGCTCCATGTTTGGCCAAAAATAGTTACGTTTTAATTTCATGAGGGTTTCTTTACTACCACGATGTGAGGTTTTTCCTTTATGGTATTTAAGTATTATAGCCCGTTGTTTATCTTCGTCTTCTACATAAATTAGCCGTTCGGTGCATTCCGAGATTTTAACCGTATCCTTTTTGAAGTGTTTAATTATGGTATCTGTAAATAGACGGCGGTGTATTTTATCTTCAAAATAAATGAAATACTTGATTTTGGGTCTTATACATTGTAAAAGGAATTTCTTAACTAAATAGGGTTTATCAACCGGTAAGTGTATTTCTAAAATCGTTTGTTTGTCACGCGAGCAATCATTAACATAAATTTCATTTCTGTTCCAGGTAAAAACAAGGATTTGATTCAGCTTAGTGTCGATAGCTTCCTTAAGTATAGGAATACCATCAGTATCAATATCTTCCGCTGAACGTACTGTTTCAGGTAGAGAGCTAGCTGTAATTTTGCAGGTCGATGGAGATGGAACTGGGTAAAATGCAAGCGCGGGGGCACTTAAGGTTTCAGAAGTATCTGAAATAGTAATTATTGTACTTTCTTGTTTTTCAGATTCGTCGGGGTTAACTAGTAAGGACATATTTTCGTCGCTTTTGTTAAGTCCATTTAGTTGAATACGTGAAAGGGCGTCGCCGTTTATGTAATTTGTGGGTATTCTTACTTGTGTCTCTGTGCGGGGTTCTAAGGTTACCTCATTTAAAGGGCTATAAATTATAGGAATCTCTGTATTCGGTGTTCGCAATATTTGATTTTTCATATCTATAGATGCCTCCAATATTTTCAATAAATCTGATCCGATTAATCCGTCATAGCGCTTATCTACATCGTACACGTAAAACTTTTGGTTTTTAATAAGCTGAAAAGTTTTCATTAAAGGGGTGTAGATAACCTCATTATGAATGCTACATGCATGAGTACTAACTACTTCAAAAGGCTCCTGAAATTTGTATGATTGGAAAAATTCATCTACTTTAGCCGGGCTTATAAAACATCTAGTGCTTCCTGTATCTACAATGAAACGTGCATTAATTTCAGGGATAAAAATATGGGGCAATCTATTTACATTATTGTAATTTAATAGTATCGCTTCTGAATATTGTCCTTCGAGGCTGGGATATGAAATTTTTTTTATAGCTTGGTTTTCCATTTCCTCACCCAAATGCTCTACATTATTAGTATGAGTATAATCGTAGTCTAGCTGAGTATTGTGAGGGGTGTAGTACATCTGTTGTGCATAGTCAGGGTCAGTATGTTCCATGGAATAGTCGTCATACGAGTAGAACAAATCTCCACTATCGGAGGGGTGCATGAGTATGTCTTTTTTAATAGGACGTCCCGTTCGCATCGAAACATCCGTGGGTTGCCAATGCGGTGGATTTCGTTGGGGTTGAGGAATACCAAATTTGAAATTATTTTGATGGTATGAAGGTCCTGGTACGTTGAATTTTGAAAAGGGGCTATAATTAAAAGGAGAGTCCCTTAATGGTGTACTATTTTGAGATTGATTATTAGGTCTAAAGTTTTGGTTCACAGTTGGGTTAACGTGGTTAAATTTGAATCCTACGGGATTTGGTTTGAAATGTTGAGGTGGTTTAACACTGCTTTTATTTTTCGCATTATATTGAAATTGAAAATTTACCTCTTCCATGACGATGCTTAGGGCTGTCTCTAGATTAGTGCAGTTTTTTAATCTGACCATACGGATTAAGTCCTCCGGTAAATTATACATGAACACATTTAGCGACAGGTTGCTATATATAATAAATTTTGCAGCCTTGATGCCTTCGTCATGTAATAAGTTAACTTTAGAGAGTAGAGTGCTCCGGACTTGCTGGATTCTATTGCAGAAACTAAGATAATTTTCACCAGGGTACATTTTTAAGTTTTCCATTTCTATCGCAATACACTCTTCCGATCTAGGATCACCGAAATGTTGAATTAATACTGCTTTCAATTGGTTCCAGTTAGATACATCGTCTCTTTCACCTAACAAAGCTGCTGCTTTACCACATAAACGACTCGTGATACAATGGAATACATAGGTCGTCTGTAAATGATTATTTGGCCCATTAAAATTAGTTAAGATATACTCAGATTTTTTTATGAATAGTTTTAACATATTTTGATCACCATCGAATTTAGGGATCAAACTTAAGAGATCCTTTGGGATCATTTGTACATTATCTGACGTTTGAGTCATATTTAATAATTGAGATTAATGAAACACACACACACACTATATAAATTTGTAACCAATAATTACTTAATTTCTAAATAAATTCAAGTTATATAATACAATACTAATCTACCTATGTTGTGTAGAGAAGTCAAATAATTTCTAATGATTTTAATTAATAATTATTACTGCTTAAATACTAATCTACCGATTTTGTGTAGAAAGAGTCAAATAATTTTTAATGATTTCGATCAAAAATTATTGCTGCTTAAATACTAATCTACCGATTTTGTGTAGAGAAATCAAATAATTTTTAATGATTTTGATCAAAAATTATTACAAAACAACCACAGGAAATAGCAAGGACGAGAAAGGAACGTAAAAAGGTCTACTTACAGTCTGCTCGATCCCATGCCTTCCCGTAAAGCTGCGGTGAGTAGAAAAAATCTCAGGAAACAAGGTGCGTGGTTCTGGGATGCTTTTAATCGCGCGTAATTCCGATTTTGTGAATAATATCGCGTAATTATTTTTTAAAACATCCCTTAGGCTGCGCCAGTTTTAGATTCAGGAGCCTTTTTAGGATATTTAAAAAGCACGTCTTGATTCGAAGAGCATTTATTTCTAACTAACTTAATCTAAGCTTATATTATACTTACTACGCTACTTATCGCCTAGACTAATCATTTCTCCGAATAACGCACGCCCGCAGTGCGTTACTTGGAAGCTCGACAAAGGAGTTACACATAGTGATACTTAAGGTTGGTTCGCACTTCATAATTAACAGTGCATTACTTAGAAGCTCTACAAAGGAGCTACACATTAGCGATATTCAAAGCTTGGGTCACAATGCATAACTAGTGTCATCCAATCCCAAGACTAAACAAAATATTTAAATAAACACTCGTATAAATATTCTGGCTGTTCCACACGAGGACATGCGAATATTTAACTTGCATCACTTTTATGATTCTATCTTTTATGATCTAGACGAGCACATAGTAGTTGAGGTGTCATATCAGCGTTGCCAGACGTCCCGGTTTTGGCGGGACGTTCCGATTTTTACATCAAAATTTAATGTCCCGCGTGGGACAGGCTCTGTCTGGCTTTTCGGGGATAACTCGAACGTGGGTGCAGCGTGCTTTGAAAGTGCGGGCGAGTGGCACAGACAAGTGTGTACTAGGCTATTTTTGCTATCTATTGTCACGTAAACGTAATTTTAAGTGAAATAAAAAGACTTCTGATTATACTTATACGTTTTTGTACTATGTCCCGCTTTCGCCGAAAGAATCCCGCCGTTTTCACTCAAAAAGATCCAAAATCCCGACTTAATACTTAAAGAAAATAAAACTGACAACGCTGTGTCATATACATTGAATATCTCTATGAGGTAAACTGTAGAAAAACAGTAATATAATAACCAACATCTAATTTGTTTAATTTTGTTTAACATCTTTATAATTATTTTCACAAGCGCCGTGAAAATTTTTAGAAATTTTGTCGACACGTACTCCACGATAGCGTAACGAACACGCCAACTAAAACTAAAATCCTAATTCTGAAATAACATGTACCTATTATATAAAACATTATTTTATGTGTTAAATATGTATCTTTGATTGCTTCTTTTAAGTATATCTTAACACCTTAAGACGTACTAAAACCTCCATCATAACCAGACAAGGAAAGACTCTACACGTACAATAATGTGTCTGTAAATTTTATATGACAATCATAATAGCTGATCTTAATGGTGACCGATTTAAAAATCCTTGCAATGCCGCTGATTTTAGTGGGTAGGTACGTCATTACATACTTCTTAAGCTTCGCCGACTCTGCAGAAAGTAAAAGAATGAAGCAGCAACAACGAAAAGCAGGTTCCTTAATTGCCATCTCCATGTTTCCCGTTCTTATTTCTCAGCCCGTGAAAGATTCAATGCCGTGTCGGACCTCCTCCAATTACAGAAGGGAAATTAGCCTACTGTGCCACGCTGGCCAGACCGGTAGGCACGGGGTTTTTTTAAGTTTTCCTTAGACTAGGTTTTCGGCTCCTACGACACCCTCAGGATGGTATGGGGTGATGACACTGTGTATTCTAAATCCACACGGGCCAGATATTTCCCCTGGTCGACGCACCTCACCCACTTGCCACGATGCATTGTTTTTATACCACAATAACCTGCATCGTGTGGAATAAACATTAAAAGCGGCATATGCAAGGGTTGCGTCCCCCGCACCGCCGCCGAGGCGAACGCAGATGCGTCTGCCCAGCACCTGCCAATCACGGCTCGCGCAGGTGAAGCGCGGTGTTTACGTTTTTTTCACCCCGCGCAAGATGGCCGCCGACCTACACGAACGAGCAATTAATAACGTTACTTTGTTGACCCTTTTAGGGATGTGCCCCAGTTTAAACAAATATTAATTGACTCGATTAATGTGATTGAATTTGAATCGGGTCACCTTGCCAGTGTATTTTAATTAATTGTTCTTGACCAACTTAGTAGAAGAGGGATGTTTGTTTTTATACGTTTCAGTTGACGCCTTCCGGATCCAATAGAATAGTTTGTTATATGGAATTTGGCGAAATAAATATTGAATTATTAAGTAGGAACGAAAAGTAATAAAAAAAAGTTACATGCCGTCTGAGTTTCCTACCAATTCTTCTCAGCGCTGCGCTGGTCGCGTTCAAACAGGTGGTAAACTATATTTCTTTGCTATGTATATTTGTGTGTGGTGTTTTTATTAATGACAATAATTTGTATGTGTCTTATACATAATAAACGATTTGACTTTGCATATGGCATCATATGTTATATTGTGAATGGCTGAACTGAATTTGATTTTGTTATTTTTTACGTGTTAAGCGCGAGTGTTCCCAAGTTTGAATGCAATTGCTGTGACATTTGTAGAAATCTCAATAATTAAATTATGGTTGTGTAGGTCTTCTTTTTTAAAAAGGCAAATTTTCTTTTAATCATCGTCATCATAAATCCTGACGTTGGCAGCGGAAGAGCAAGTGAATTCATTCTGCTGCCAACGCATAAAAATAAATGTTAAAGAGTACCCTAAACCGAAGAGCATGTTTGAAGGGAGTAATGAGCGGACGAAGCGAAACAAGTATGTAAGGATCGTAGCAAGTGGAAAGCAGTGGTCTATGCCTAACCATAAGAGGCGTGATTATATGTATGTATGTTAAGATTAATACCATTTTAGGACACAACTATCATTCAAGCAGTAAACCTAATATCTCTATACAATAACAACTGACGGCGGGGACATTACGAGTATCGTTAATAAAAGCCAGAGACAAAAAAAAACTGTAACAAAAAAAACTGATACATAAAAAAAACATATACGTTTTTAGATTATCGTATCGTCCCGATTTTCGTACATATCAAAAAATACTACAGAACTGACCATGATTGGTGTGATCCAAATCCACTATGCGGTGACGGGTTTAGAATACAAAGTGTCACCACCCCAATCCATCCTGAGGGTGTCGTAAGAGCCGACAAAAGGAAACGACGACCCATAAAATGAAACCTGTGCCTACCCGACTAATTACCCTCCATGCAATGAGAGGAGGCCCGACGCAGCAATGGGTCGTTTATTGGTGTCTAGGTCAACCGTATGGAGGTAAATATTCACATTTGCATATTTGGTGTACTTAACGCGTGACGTCATGTAGTGTTTTTTAAAACATCTGTTGTTATTTAGGAATACAATTTGGACAACCCTAACCTACATTGTTTAGGATAGTTAAAGGAAATGTCGGCTAAGGAATCGAGTAACGGCTTATTTTTTTAATCCTATAAAAAGTATTATGCATATTCATACCTTGTTGAAAACAATAAATATTCATGATAACTATACATTTATGAATTATGTATGTGCATCGCTGTATCAATATTCCTCCAAATGCAGGGAAAGTAGCTTACGATTATGTAGTTCGTTTCAGCCCATTAAAGACCCACTATTGAGTCGAGCCTCCTCCAAATTTATGGAGGGAAATTAGCCTACTGTGCCACGCTGGCAAGACGGGTTGGCACAGGGCTTGTATCAAGTTTTCCTTCTTTTGCGGCTAGGTGATTTGCCTCTTGCATTCCCTTAGTCGCCTCTTACGACACCCTCGGGTTGGTATGGGTTATATAGTACTCTGGATAAATGGGTTCAGTTTCCTTCTTTTCCAGGTAGATCTTAACTTCATTCGTTTTTTCTTTGACACGCTCAGGCTGAGAAATGTTAATTAAGGGGTCGTTGATTCCCTCGAAACCCACATAACCGCACCGTCACCCAAGTGTTTTTTTTTAAACGAATCCCCTGCACTAGTTATACCTCCATACATGTATCGCGGGACAGTTTACAAACATGTAATTCACGAACACCAATGACACCCAGACTCGTAGCAAGTGCCTCTGGTTAGGCAAAGACGCTTTTCCGGAATCGAACGATCAATTCAAATCCAGGTCTACGTGGCCGCGGTTAGCAACTCATCATCATCAGCCCACATTAGCCCACTGTTGGACATAGGCATCCCCTAAAGAGCGCCATATCTTCAGCTTGACGCATCCAACTGCTGCCCGCAACCTTTCGCAGATCGTCGCTCCATCTAGCAGAGGACCGTCCCACACTAATATTATGTGATTCCGGAAAATTCTGCGTGCAAAAAAATCTAGATTTGAATATTGAAGGAACAACTTTTATTCATAACAAACCATGTACGCAAATTAAACCCATATATTATCCGTAGTCATTAAATTCTCTGAAAAGGCCAATCAGGGAATTAAATTTATAGCATAATTGCCAATTTTATCGCTCCATTTACCGTTATCAATATTTAATGGCGATTTAAAACATATTGCTTGAGTTTTAACAAGTGATAGTCGACCCGTTGTCTCTAGCCGCAAGGATGCAAGCCCACCTGTCCTTATTAAAACTTTATCAAATAGGGTTATGTGTGCAGTTTTTAAAACCTCAATAATGTGTGAATAATTAAATATGGAATTCAATTAAAAAGTTAAACGTTTTAATATAGGCTTTTTGTGATAACAATTATATCGTGTATCATCAGTCCTTAAACGATCACTTACTCATTAAGACTTAAAAACAATAAAAAAAACACGCTGCAAAGCGAAAAATAACCAATAAACAATTATGCAAAGTCGGTGCCAACTTAAATAGTATAACCAATATTTTTTGAAGCCGGTATACATAAATAAATACATGTTTTGTATACTTTTTCTGAAGTTACTTTAGTCGCTTGCTATGACAGGCTCAACATGGGATCGATTGGAAACTGTATTGTGCATATCTCCCATGTGGACACATGCAAACAAACTCTACATATTTTCAAAAACACATAGAACACAAACATTCAAAATTCGAACAGGTACAGAACCAAACGACGAGTATCCAGTCTTGGCTGATTTTTTAATAGAATTACCCTTTCACGCGAGGCTTAGCCTTTCGTGCAACAATCTTAACTAATACAATTAATGTTCTAAGTGCAAGCTTTTAGCACAATCAAGTTTTTACTTTAGGGATATAATATTCTGCTTGTTCTAGGCTTAGAATATAAGGGTATGTTACAAAAGGTACTTCATAGCGAAGTTATAAGCAGCATGTTTACCTACACATATGGAGTTTGCCGAATGTGCTACAAGGGTCCTCTGTTTAATTTTTGCCTGTCTGTAGAGATGCATGATATGGGCGCACGTGTGCTGGTTACCTTTTCTTTTTTTCCTTTATTCAAAAATATTACTGCACCGCTCTACGTATAACGGGTATCGCGGGAGCTTTTTACAGACAGTATAATTCACGAACACATGATACCCAGACCAAGTATAGCGGCCCGTCCCGGCTTCGCACGGGTAAAATATTATATATATGCATATATTAATCTGTGATAATATAAAGAATTTTTAATATCGGCCAGTACTTTTTGAGCCAATTCTTTACAGTGCATTCAAATCTTTCCTCTTTATAATATTAGTATATATAGATAGATTTACACCAAAACGTTTGATCCAAAGGCTTGGCTAACAAAATAGACACACACGTAAATAAATACGCTCCAATGAGCTCAACGTGTAGTGTCAATTGGTTGAATTATTATTTGAATATGAGAGAGATTGTTTGGTGACAGCTCGCCGTCTTTTTGGTATTAATTTAAATAATATTGTCTTTGTAACAATGCTAAGTTGGCCTTCTGGTTTTATATGCCTATCCACTGTGTCGTAGGGTATCCGTTCAAGTAATTTTCATTTTATTATTATTTTATGTGAGCAATAAAGTATAATTAAAAATAAATGAACATGATATATAATGCTTCATGGTCGAGTTCTGAACCAGCAAACCTTAATTGCTAAAAGAAAAAATAAACGTAAAAACTTTAACCCTAGATTTCTTTTTATTCAATTAAAAATAGTTTATGGTTACTTGATCATAGTGTCTCTTGCCTTAGTCAGAAATAAGGCGTCATACGTGTCTATTTTACGGTCATCAACAGCTTACGAGCAACAACATTTTAGTATATAGTACTAAAATGTATGTTGGGTGCCTAGGTTATTGCTATGATATACGAGTCCGCCCTTAAGCTAGGCTATAAGCCTACTGTGCTGCGTTGGCACAGGGCTTCGTATCATGTTTTCCTTCTCTTACGGTTAGGTTTTTGGCTTTGTCATTTCTTATTGACGACTCTAATGTCACTCACAGGATGGAATTGGGTGGTGACCATAGGTATTAAATTCTGTCACCACACGGAGAAAGACTATTTAATAATTCCCTAGATATTTATGGATCGAGTCTTTAGAGGATTTGACTCTACAGTAAAATAAGTTTTTATAATACCTGTTTTGAACTCATTACGAGTTCTTCTAATGAGTTCAAAACAGGTATTATAAAAACTTTATATAAAAAAATTAGTTGTTTCTTATGACAGTTGTTTCTTATCCCTCAGGAGGGAATAGAATGATGAATTGAAAGGTAGTAAAATTAATACAAAAAAGCCACATTGTAACAACTAATGTCTTCATCCCAAAATAGAGAAATTAATTTTAAAATGCGTCGTTGACATGACTATAAAGACTGGCCACAACAAAGTTGAGAAGAAGAATAACTTTTTCTTCACAGCACGCGCCATCTGTTAGTTGCATTCCGTTACTGCGCTTATGAATAAATTATTGTAATCAGCAGGTGCTTAGACGCAAATGAGTAAACGCATTGCCGCTACTATATCGGGATAGCATATGCTATGAGAACAGTTTATTCAAAGTTTTATCTTTTTTATTATAGTTGGAGTTAAGCGGATAATGCAGAATGTCATTAATCTGCAGCTTAAGCCTAAGGCGGACAATACACGAAATCAGAAACGTGGAAACTGTTAGTCTAAACAAATCTCCATTCCGATCTATTCAGGGTGTTGTCTCCTTAGCTGAATCAAGTTAGAATGGAAGTTGATCCTACTGAAATGGAGGAAAGGCAAGGTTCATTTCACAGTACAATCCTGAGATATCCCAAATCGCATTTAGATATGACAAAATCACTTCACTACATAGTATAAAACAAAGTCGCATTCTTCTGTCTGTCCCTATGTATGCATAAATCTTTAAAACTAGGCAACGGATTTTGAAGCGGTTTTTTTTAATAGATAGAGTGATTCAAGGGGAAGGTTTATATGTATAACCCACCCCCGCTTTGCACGGGCGAAGCCGGGGCGGGCCACTAGTAGTCAATAAACCTGCTATTTTCTATTTAAATGCACACGTGATACGTCGCAATTGCTAATTGCTAACCATAATCTGCTAAATGCAAAAAAGATTTGGGTCAAAGCGATTCACAAACATCCCGAACTGACGCTAGTATGACTAGGTTAACGAAACCGTCAAAATCTACAGTCAATGGCATGGTAATTGTCGATTTCCATGCCATGCCATGTTGATTTGTGATCACTGCTGAGTCGGGCGTCCTCTCATCACCGGGAAATGCCGACTGTGCCACGCTGGCCAGACGGGTTGGCACGGGGTTTCGTATCAAGTTCAAGTTCAAGTTGCTGCTCTTGCGGCAAGGTTTTCAGCCTTGTCATTTCCCTTTGTCAGCTCTTTCATTTCTCAACTTCGTCCAACTTTGATGGGACCGCCAAGAATAATACACTGAATTACCTGTCATCATTACCGAAACCCGGATCTTCCAGTTTTGTGTTTAATCAATTTTCCGATTGTGATGTTAAGAAGAGCATAGAATCCATTACATCTAATGCCGTCGGCAGTGATTGTGTTAGCCGTAATATGATCCTTCCTATCCTAAATGAGATCATACCAACAATCACCCACATCCTGAACCACTCCATATCCTTTGGTGTTTTTCCATCGATCTGGAAGGAAGCACAAATAACACCTCTTCCCAAAAAATCAAACCCAAAGATTTTTTCTGACCTCCGTCCAATTTCCATCCTTCCTTTCCTGTCTAAAGTCCTTGAGCGTCTTGCCTACTATCAACTCTCCGATTTCCTCAATAAAAATCGGATACTCAACTCCTACCAATCTGGTTTCCGGCCCGGCCACAGCACAGTCACTGCCCTCGTGCATATAACTGATGACATTAGGTTAGCAATGGAAAAAGGCAATCTAACTGTACTTACGTTGCTAGACTTCAGTAATGCCTTTAACAACGTTGACTTTGATGTACTAATTGGCATACTCTGCTCGCTTAACATATCTCCAACGGCTATTGATTGGTTTCATAGTTACCTGCTTGGGCGCCGCCAACGCATACGCATCGACGATACCTTTTCTTCGTGGTGTGATATTAGTGCAGGCGTTCCACAGGGTGGCGTGCTATCCCCATTACTCTTCGCAATTTTTATTAATTCTATATCCTATCGACTACAGTCTTCCTACCACCTTTATGCAGATGATCTCCAAATTTATACACACGCCACACCCGCCACACTATTGGAGGCGATTACTACCACAAATACTGATCTTGCTCGGATAAGTCAATGGAGTAAATATTATGGCCTAAAAATTAATCCATCCAAGACTCAAGCAATCATCATCGGCAGTCCTAACATGACTTCTCGAATAAACTGGGCTCAAACTCCACATATTTGCTTCGAAGGAACGATGATACCATTCACGGACAAAGTAAAAAATCTTGGACTTGTCATTGATAGGAATTTAACATGGGTCCCACAACTCCAAGAAATCAGTCGTAAGATTTACGCGTCTGCTAGTTCTCTAAGGCGACTTAGAAATTTTTTACCCACTGCCACTAAAATTACGCTTGCTCAATCCCTTCTGCTTCCTATCCTTGACTATGCTGACGCCAGCTACCCCGATGTTACTGAGGAGCAGCTTAATAAGCTTGAGCGACTTCAGAACTTTTGTATACGATTCATATTTGGTTTGCGCAAATATGATCATGTCTCAGAATCTCGTAATAAGCTCAAGTGGTTGCCAATCCGCCGTCGCCGGGATCACCATATGTTATGTCTTCTTTACAATATTCTTTTTAATCCCACAACCCCTTCATATCTTTCGGAACGTTTTGAATTCCTTAATGACACGCATGATAGGCTTTTGAGGTCATCGGAAAACTTAATTTTGAGTGTGCCAGTGCATTCCACAAAATTTGTGGAGAAATCATTTGTAGTCCGTGCTGTCCGTTTATGGAATGCACTGCCCTTGCATATTAGACAGTCCCAATCGCTAAATTTATTTAAAGAATTAGTCAAAAATCATTTCTTTACAGAAACAAGTGAATAGCACTCACGATAAGTTACTTGTACTGTAGCATACTCAATCATTTATGAAAAATTGTATTTTAATTTTATTTTGTGGATATATTTTAATTATATATTATGTTATGTAGTATTTATATATATATCATATATACGTATTTTATTTTTGGATATATTATGTATTATTTATTTATATCATACATAGTATTTATTCAGTAATGCTGACGTAAAACGATCCCAACAGTATTAGCGCAATTTTTCCATCGTAAATAATGTGTTGGTTGCCTGGAAGAGATTGCTTTTTAGTGATAAGGCCGCCAATTGTATGTCTTTTATGTAATTTCTTTAATGTTTTGAATTGTATGTCGCTTATGTACAATAAAGTGTTATCTATCTATCTATCTATCTCTTACGACACCCTCAAAATGGAATGGGGTGGTGTAACTATGTATTCAAAATACGTTACCACACGGACACTGCTTACAATTGGTAAGTCTCAATGCGATAGCGAGTGGATCAGGTTTACGCACCTGATACACGCACCTTACCAAACCATCTGCTAAGGTTTGTTTTTGTCGCAACTACTATAAAATATCTCACATCTAATAGGAAAATAAAGCCACGTTTCGAACGACTCTCTTATCGGTCTCAAATGATCGGTCCTTCCCAATTTGACATTTACAACCTTTAGTTATGTAATGTCGACAACGGAGCACATACACAACTTTATAACAGACTTAAAAAAAATACAGGTTCTCAAATTCACTGATTTTTTTGATGATGATTGTTACCTCAGTATTTTTAGTGGTTGTGCAATAGCCCGCCTAAACCGTTATACCTGGAGCAGACGCTTTTTTTCGTTGGTTATCCTCATGTATAGCATAGCATCAAATGCTAGCCAGTTTGGGACCTACCCACCAAAAGCAACGGCGCGCAGCGTTCCTCCGCTTTTTTCTTTTTTTACTTCGGAGATCCTCATGAATACCCGGCCGTTGGGGACTGGCCGGGGTATGTGGGACAGGGTGCGTAGAAATGGTAATTTGCGCCCAAACCTACCCACTAAAACCGACGGTGATCCTCGACTGCCCAAACCAGGGCCACGGGATTCACTCCCATAGCGAGTGCATGCACCGTGACCACGTTCCTCCACTACCCCAACCAGAGCCACGGGTATCGCACACTAAAGAATATCTACGCGACCAAAATTTTGATATGCCATTTATCAATTTTGTTAATGTTAAAAGTCGACACAACACTTTCTAGACCTACTGAAGTCTTAGATGACCTGGCTAACCACCCTTTGTTTACTAGGCTTAATCCAACAGTGGGTGGGGACACTGCTTAGTCGGGCCTCCTCCAATCACATAGAGGCCAGGATGGCACTTCTTCTGTGCCCCGGCAGCTACGGGTTGGCACAGCTCGTAAGGAGCCTGAGGAGAGGAGGAGGGCCTCCTCGTCTGCGGCGGTCTGCATCAGATCCCACAATGCCGCAACAGGATGCGAGTTGGAGCACCCCGGGGAGGTTTAGTGGGTAGGCCCCCACTATGGGGGAGAGTCCCACACTCCCCTTGCTGGCCATCCCCGTGGCCGGCGAGGAAGTCCATAAAGGATTCTTCTTTTTTTAGGGTTTCGTATCAAGATTCCCTTCTCTTGCGGCTAGATTTTCGGCCTTGAAATTTCCTCAGGGTCGAAGTCTGGTACCTACTTCGTCGAGCTCCAGTCTCCTACGCATAAGGGGCACGTGACTAACGCGTGTTGCGCTGTTTACCACCTGTTGCGTTTACGCACCCTATAATATATACAGGTTGATCAAAGAATGATTTTTTAGTTTTTAGTTGCCGAGTGGTTGGTTGAATAAAACAAGTTGTGCAACTTACAGTTTATTGTTTCACAATCTCAGTGTCCAGTAGGCAAGCCGGGTCGTCAGTAAAGCACCAAAAGAAATAGGGTCCGAATCACAAGCAATCACAAAGTCCGTTATAGAAAAGCAAGCGTTGGTCGTGGGTACAAATTAGCGGAGTTATCAATACAGCGGACGGGCGTCGACAGCGGTAGCAAAATACGACTGACTGGCGGGTAGCGCGGCCGGCGCGTACGCTTAGTAACCGGCCGATCGCAGCCGAGACAAAGGCCGACGTCTCACGACCGTTGGGTGCTAGCGGTCAAGGGTGAGAGTTGTAGTGTGTGTGGTTCTGTATGATATTTGTGTTGAGTGGATGAGTGGATATGCGAATGTGTTAGTGTATTGAGTGAATGAATATAAATGTGTAAATAATTAAATAAATAATTGGCGCATCCACATGACTCCCCCCGGAGACCGTTACTACGGGCGATAAAAATCTGTGAAATGTACTCGTCTGCCAGAACGAGTAGTTATTGGCGCCGGCTTCGCAGGTGGTTGTTTCTCAGGGGCGGGTGAGGGGTCAACGGGTATATTTACCCTGTTGGCCAAGGTGTAAGCAGGCTTAAGACGGTCGATGGAAACCGTGACCTTTTTGTCCTTGACCAACAGTTTAAATGTTTTATGACCCCTCTCAAGAACTTGGTAAGGGCCTTTATAAGGAGGACTGAGGGCACCTCTCAGCGCGTCTTCTCGAAGGAATACGTGGCTGGTGGTGTTTAAGTCCCTGTGCACGAAAGTCTTTGTTGGTCCATGGCGAGACGCGGGAGCGGGTTGGAGACTTCCGGCGAATGCGCGTAAGCGGGTTACCAGGTTGGTAACATCCGCAGAAATGTCTGCCGTGTGCTCGAAAAATTCGCCTGGAAGTCTCAACGGCTCGCCATAGACCAGTTCGGCGGGACAGGCCTGCAGGTCTTCTTTCACCGCACTTCTTATGCCAAGCAGGACGAGTGGCAGTGATTCAGTCCATGTGCTGTCAGCGTGGCACATTATGGCGGCTTTGAGTTGCCGGTGGAACCTTTCCACCATGCCGTTACAGGCTGGGTGGTAGGCTGTGGTGGTTCGGTGCCTGAATCCTACCAGTTGGGATAGGCGCCGAAACAGGTGAGATTCGAACTGCCTGCCACGATCGGTGACAATGTCAGTGGGGCAGCCGAATCTCGAGATCCACCCGGACAGGAGTGCTTGGGCCACTGTTTCCGCCGTAATGTCGGTCATCGGTACTACTTCCGGCCACCGTGTAAAGCGGTCAATGGCCGTCAAGCAGTACCTGAACCCGTTTGACGTAGGCAGTGGTCCAATTATGTCCACGTGAATGGTTTGGAAACGAGCGCGAGGTATCTCGAAGGTGCCTAAGGGCGCCGAAACGTGCCGAGTTACCTTCGCTCGTTGACAAGATAGGCACGACCGTGCCCAGTTTCTGCAGTCTGTGCGGATGTTCGGCCAGACGTAACGCTGGGCCACAAGCTTGGCAGAAGTGTTCGCACCGGGGTGGCTCAGCGTGTGCAGGCTTTGGAAGACCTGCATGCGTAACGGCTTGGGGACGTAAGGCCTGGGAGTCGTTGTACTAACGTCGCAGTACAGAGCTGTACGACTCCCGTCGGGTTTCCTCTTCTCCAACCGAAGGCTTGTTGAGCCCTCCAACAGTTGGCGCAGCTCGGCATCGGCATCTTGGGCTTGGGCGAGCACTTCGGGGTCGACTGACATCTGCAGTTCTTCCACGCGTGACAGAGTGTCGGCCACGACGTTATCGTGGCCGGAAATGTGCTGGATGTCTGTCGTGAACTGCGAGATGTAGTCGAGGTGTCTATACTGACGTGGTGAGCATTCGCGTTTTCGTTCGCTGAATGCGAACACCAGCGGTTTATGGTCAGTATAGATTGTGAAGTGCCGCGCTTCCAACATGTGCCGAAAATGTTTTATTCCCTCGTAGATCGCGAGTAATTCGCGGTCATACGGGGAATATTTTTGCTGCGCGGGACTCAGCTTTCGGGAGAAGAATGCGAGGGGTTCCCAGTTGCCGTCAATGAGCTGTTGCAGTACTGCCCCCATGGCCACGTCTGAAGCGTCCGTGACCAGGCCAAGTTTGGCGTTGCAGTCCGGGTGGGCGAGCATTGTGGCCTCGCAAAGGCTTCGTTTGCTCGCTTCGAACGCAACAAGGGACTCACCAACCAGCTGGATGGGGTGAGAGGCCTTGGGAGACCCTGTCAACAGAGCGTTAAGGGATGCTTGGGTTTGGGCAGCTTGAGGTAGGAATCTTCGGTAAAAGTTGAGCATGCCCAAAAATCTCCTTAACTCTTTGACCGTTTTGGGTGGGGGAAAGTCTATAATGGCCTGAACTTTGGAGGCCATTGGCTTAGTTCCCTCGGCCGAGATATGGTATCCCAGGAACTCAACCTCTGATGCACCAAAAGTACACTTGGAGGTGTTGATTAGGATACCATACTCTTTCATCCTGTCGAAAAGCTGGTGGAGGTGTGCCTCGTGCTCCTCTTCATCCCGGGAGAAGACCAGGAAGTCATCCAGGTAACAGAAGCAGAACTCCAGGCCCCGAGTCATTTCATCCACGAACCTTTGGAAAGTTTGACCTGCATTTCGTAAACCAAAGGTCATGAATGGGAACTCGAAGAGGCCGAATGGAGTGGTGATGGCGGTCTTCTGGATGTCCTCCTGGGAAACCGGTATTTGATGGTAGGCCTTGACCAAATCTATGGTGGAGAACACCCTACATCCGGCGATGTTATGCGCAAAGTCGTGTATGTGCCTGATGGGGTATTTGTCAGGCACGGTTCGCGCGTTCAACAGGCGGTAATCGCCACAAGGTCGCCAAGAATTGTCCTTTTTAGCTGCTAGGTGCAGAGGAGATGCCCAAGGGCTCTCTGATGGACGTGCAGTTCCGCTCTGCAGCATGATGTCGAACTCTTTCTTGGCGATCTTGAGTTTGTCCGGTGCTAACCGGCGGGGAGAACATGAAATGGGTGGGCCAGGGTGTGTACGAATGTAGTGTACCGTACCGTGTTTGATGGTGTGTCGTATACCCGGTGGTCGTGTGACGTCGGGATATTTGTCCAGGATGCGGTGATACCTCGTGTCGCCAGTCGTAACCTTAACAGAAAATAAATCTTTAGATTGAGCTAGGCTAGCGACGGTTGTGAGCGATGTTAGATTATCTATTAGGCGTTGATTCCTACAATCTACTATAATACTATAAAAGCTTAGAAAATCAACGCCTATAATGGCTTTAGTAACATCGGCTACGACGAATTTCCACCTAAAGTCCCTTCGAAGATTGAAGTCTAGGTGCAACTCCACGTAGCCGTAGGTATTTATAGTTGAGCCATTAGCTGCGCACAACTCGTAGTTTGTCTTCTCACGCCGTTCACGAAGTGCTGATCGGGGGAAGACGCAGAGGTCACTACCAGTGTCGACAAGGAATTGGACCTTGGACTTCTGGTCAGTGACGAAGAGGCGGCCGCTGGACGTCAGGCAATCGTCGGTCGCCATTAGCGATCGCCTGTGGCGTTTCCCGACGAGAAGTTGCAGGGCTTGATGCAGCTTCGGGCGCTGGAACCAAACCTCATATGGTACCAGCAAGTAGGATTATTGCGGTAGCTGGATGGCGACCGGTGCCGAGATCGGGAAGCTGATCTTCGATTGCTCCTGTTGCGAGGTCGCGATCTGCTGTCCACTCTGGTGGAGAGGGCTGCCACCTGTCTGCTGAGCTCCATAATTTGCTGGGACATACAGAGTATGGTGGCCTCTAACGCAGGGTTGGCATTGCTGGTGGTGGCCACTGGTTTGCTGGTACTGGCTGTGGCTTCAGCGACGTGCAAGTTGCTGGCAGGAGTCATGTCGTGCACTCTGTCCGCTAGGTCGGCTAGTTTTTGTAATGGCAGAGTGTCCTGTGACGCTATCAACGACGCAATGTGGAACGGCAATCGGCTGCACCAGATCGTCTGTAGGAGATCGTCAGGTATGTCTGCTCCAGCGAGATCCTGCAGGTGGCGGAGGAACTGGGAGGGTTTTCTGTCACCAAGCTCCTCATGTTGCAACAGTTGCTTCACCCGGTTTTCCTTAGATACCGACAAGCGCTTTATGAGCTCTTCTTTAACACGCTCGTACTTGTTCGGGGTGTTAGGTGGTAACAAAAGAAGTTCCTTCACTACGGTGATGTACTGCGGTTCCAGATGCGAAATTATATAATTGAATTTCGTTTGGTCGCTGGAAATTCCCGCAATGCTAAACTGCGCTTCTACCTGCGCGAACCAAATGTCTGGGTTTTGCGGCCAAAATATAGGTAGACGGATCCCTACTCGGTTAATGCTGGGCAACTGATTTTCGTCGGATGACGTCGTGCCGGTCATCTGCTCCAACGGCATTTTGTATGAACTGGTGTTTCGTGTTCAGATCACGTCGGGGTCACCAATTTAGTTGCCGAGTGGTTGGTTGAATAAAACAAGTTGTGCAACTTACAGTTTATTGTTTCACAATCTCAGTGTCCAGTAGGCAAGCCGGGTCGTCAGTAAAGCACCAAAAGAAATAGGGTCCGAATCACAAGCAATCACAAAGTCCGTTATAGAAAAGCAAGCGTTGGTCGTGGGTACAAATTAGCGGAGTTATCAATACAGCGGACGGGCGTCGACAGCGGTAGCAAAATACGACTGACTGGCGGGTAGCGCGGCCGGCGCGTACGCTTAGTAACCGGCCGATCGCAGCCGAGACAAAGGCCGACGTCTCACGACCGTTGGGTGCTAGCGGTCAAGGGTGAGAGTTGTAGTGTGTGTGGTTCTGTATGATATTTGTGTTGAGTGGATGAGTGGATATGCGAATGTGTTAGTGTATTGAGTGAATGAATATAAATGTGTAAATAATTAAATAAATAATTGGCGCATCCACAAGTTCATTATTTCTCTTTGCAACGTACTAGAAATTAAAATGTAAAGTTTTTGACCGATAATGTGATCCATTTTCAAAATAGCCACCAACATGCGAAATATACCTAATCACAATTTTGTTATTGTTTTTTATTTCGGTGATACTAGCGCAAATAAATCTAACTATGCTTTGTAATGAAGTCGAATTTTGTAATTCTAACCCAAGTGTTGGAATACACAAATGTTACCTTCAAACAAATTTATGTTGTATGTTAAATGTTGCATAGCAAACTACTGAACTGATATTTTACTAATTTGGAACCAATAAATACCATTCCGGAGAGCGCGGTGCTGGTAGGCCTCCCACACGGTGGACCGAAGACCGCGATGGCTGCGGGTGGTTCAGGGCCGGCCTCCGCGGAAATCCTTGGGAGAGGCCTATGTCCAGCAGAGGACGTCTTTTGACTAAAAATTTGAAGATGAAATACCCTTCGAACAAAAAAACTAGTTACGCATCTTTTTAATAATGACGGAGTAATGCGATAACAAATATTAAAACAACAACTTAATTTTAACTTACTCCATTTAGAATTCGGTTAAAAATGGAATAGACTTTTTGGCCTGATACAAATATATGGTACTGATCAGTCACCAAGCCATTTGATATTAAGAAACTAAACCAAAAAAACGTTTGGACGCATGGAGGCAATCTTTATATGAGACCTGTGAGTCCTGCGCCGTCTGGCTAGCGTGGGACAGTAGGATAGTCCAAATCCGAGTTTATGATACTGTACAAATTATGACCAATCGAGTCTAAAGTGGCTTTATTTTTTTTTTAAGGTTTTTTATTTTTTGGTTACGTAAAATATGCAGAAAGAAATATATACACTAAATGTGACTATAGATTTTGTTCTCGCGTCTTTAAAATTGGATCCAAGCCAATTCCTTATTTTAATTCCACACACAAGAAGTAACGCATAGATTTCCCTTTCAACTATTTGCAAATTGCTATAAATGACAAGATGATTGTTTAATCAAGCCACATTCGAGATCATGACATTGTTAAGAAATTTAGCCCCGCCGCACATGCTCACACTCGCACTGCTAGGCGAAGTACCAAAGTCCGCATGTACGCGTGTGCGTCGACACGCAAATGCGGAGCTTCGTACCGCGCCGTAGGTTTTAAATACTGCCACTCGCACGCGGCTCGTGACAGCCAATGCGAGTCTGAGCATGTGCGGCGGGGCTTATAGTCAAGCGCTATTGAATGTCCCTTGCCTTATCAAAACAAAAGAATTTAAAGTACATATGCTATATTGTTACATCATAAATTTACACTCGTATTATTGGGATATTAATACAGTAAATCTACCGCCTCGAAGAGATTCAAGGGCCATAAGTAGCCATCACTCAACGTTGAAAATATTTGATGAGTCAACGGTGATTATCAGACAAGTACTCAAAGCTTTTCTCTGGGATCCCAATTTCTCATTACCAATAAAATATTCCATTCGTTGAACGTGGTTATTATTCTAAAAATAGACCCATCAAATCATCCATCTTTACTTGGGTGCTAAAAATAGGCTAAATGAATAGAAAAAGCATAGCTGAACCGGCTTCAAAATAGGCGTATAATGGCCGATGCGATGGCTTGTCGGAAATAGTTGCATCGAAATAGAACTTAAGAAACAGTGACACGAGTTTCAAGCTATTCTTGTAATCAAAGAGTTTTAACACAAACGTCGCGGTTAATTGACAGTGATTTTTTAAATGAGCTGTGAAAACTATTGCGGCATCTGTGAAATTTTACTGATGTTATTTATACGGGTATCTAAGTCGTGCTATTAAGATGAGAGTTAGATTAGGAGCGGTAGGATGGAGGTCGCTGGAGTTACTGCAGTATTCTTTAAAGGGGCCCCCTCTGCCAAGTTACATCCTTGAGTGGTGTTATGGTCACCAAAGCTCTATTACCCTAAGCGTTTAAAATCAAAACTCATTTAATCAAGTTCGGTCATTATAGCTCCTTTGACAAGTCAAACAATAAAATGACATTTAACATATCCATATATAATTGAAAATTGGAACTCTACCACCGGTTCGGAATGCAGCTGTACAGAGAAGATCCGGCAAGAAACTCTGTAGTTTCCTTTTTTAGACACAAAACCGGGATAAAACATATTTGTGAGAGCAAACTCGCGCAATGGTCGCAAAGGGCCAAACATCAGCCAGATCTAGTCAACAATAGTAACCTTCTATTGTCTGAGCCAGCCGACACCCAGCAACGGCAGCTGTTCACAAGCATGACGCATGTGTTGGCAATCAGTGGAAACCACGTTCCTCTCCCAGCGTCATGCTTTAATTTTAGGCGACGCTAACTGTTTACCATCTGGTGCGCTATAGGCTTTCCCACGAAATGGATTGTTATAATAAATGAATGAAAAGCAACAAAATCTATAATCAACAAAAAAGAAAATGTGAAGAAAGAAAATGAAGGAGAACGTAAAATATAAAAAGAACATAAAATAAACAGCCTGTATATACCACACCTGCCGTTTTCCTGCATTTCGGTTTTTTTATTCTGTTTCCCCGCCTTCCAACTTGTCTGGCTGAGTATAAGTGAGTATGTATTGTGGTAGGTCATTATAACAACACAAGAAATATTACTAACTAGCGACACGCCCCGGCTTGGCAATGGTAGAGATTTTTTTATCTATAGTTATTTATTGCGTTGAAATCGAATACCGTTCATCTTCACGGGACTTCCAGATTTTTTTTTAATTGCTCCTACTATTTTGAAGCCCATATTTCTATATACACAAAAAGCGATGGTATACCACGCCCCAAATTCACGGAGTAATGTAACCAATGTTTATGTAAAAGAGGAAGCATGAGTTTCCTGCCAGCTCTTCTCTATAGAACAGCATTCCGAGCCAGTGGTAAAAATTAAATGATCAATAATTTTTACTTTTTCTCTTTAATTTTTGTGTTATATAATTTACTAGCTGACCCGGCGAACTTTGTTCCGCATTATAAATATTTAAAACAAAAAGAAAGTTGGAAATAGGATACCTGAGATTTTTATCCCGTCCGTATAAAACCTACTTTAACAAAACGCAACTGACAGCGAAACGTTATGTTGTCTATAGTTTAATATAGCCGAAAATTTGACAATTAGAAATTTTGAATTCGACTTGTATAAATTGTTGTAATTCACATAATATCTTTATAACTTGTAGCCTATGTGTTATTCTGATGTATAAGCTATATTATTGTAAAGTTTCATTAAAATCCATTCAGTACTTTTTACGTGAAAGAGTAACAAACATCCATCCATTCATCCATCCATCTATCCATCCATCCATCCATCCATCCATCCATCCATACTTACAAACTTTCACGTTTATAATATTAGTAAGATGACTATTTGAAAGTATTCATTCCCTAAAAAAAACATTTTGATTTTAGTCGCCTGCTCGACACCCTCAGTGTGGAATAGGTTGGTGACACTGTGTATTCTAAGTGCGCCACCACACGGACAAATACGGTCGGATAAATGGGTATGAATTGTAAAGTAAATAAAGGAGTGTTCGAATGGTAATGGCCAACGCAGGTGGTAAGGCTAATAAGTGAACTTAGCAAACTTTGTTGCGATAATGGCCCGCGTACGGCAGAATGCTGCCTAGAATGTTCGACGGGGTATATTTACAAGGAAACTACTCATTTACTGGTTAAGTGACGTGTAAGTGAAAAGTAAATAATAAGTTGCGAGTTAGCGAGGTGTCGAATCATCATCATATTTTTTTAAAGAACCCCCTGCCCACAATTTTTGACTGCCTCGTTGGTCTAGTGGTTAGATGTGCCGCCTTTGGATCAACGGGTCCCGGGTTCGATTCCGGGGTCGGGCAAGTGTCTTTGTCTAAACCAGCGGCACTGGCTCGGAGTCTGGGTGTCATTTCTATCTATAATATGTATGTATTTACAAAAAAAATATGTATATAAGTAGTTTATCATCCATCTCGTTACCATAACACAAGCATTAAGTTGTTTAGCTTGGGACGAGATGGCGTTGTGTGAAATGTCCAAGGATATTTATATATAGAGATTATTTATTTATTAATTGACCCACTACTGCGTCGGCTCCCATCACAGGGAGGGTCATTAGCCTACTGTACCACACTGGCCAGACGGGTTGGCACAGGTTTTCGGCCTTCGCCGGGGCGTCACAGTAGAATGCGTTTACGCGAACTTGTGGCGCCCCAAGCGCGTCGTGTGAGGGTATGCCGCTGGGGTTTTAGTGGGTAAACGACTCTTGGGTAGACGACCCTTGTCGGAGTCCCACATAATCACCGACCTTTCCCCCGGGGTGCGGTGGTATGCATAAAGCATTTCCCCAGCGAAAACAAAAAAAAAAAAAAAAAGGTTTTCTGCCTTGTCATTTCCTTTTGTCGGTGTGTATAACTGTTTACAAACGTTCAATTCACGAACACAAATGACACCCAGACTCAGAGCAAGGATGTCTGATTTACTCAAAAACACTTGCCCGACCCTGCGTGGCGGCTCAAGATGTTTGTGAATAGTGGACTTGGCGCCAGAAAAAGTCACACTGACTGGTAGTCCCCTGCCCACCTGGAATGAATGAATAGATGAAAGGAATGAAAAAAAAATGCTGATAATCGACATGACGATGACGCTAAATTTCATTCCTTGGCGATATCTTAGTCGGTAAAAAAAATGCAATAATACCTAATTTTATTAGAGACTAGCTGTACCATGAGCGCGTTGCTACGCTACTAGCTAAAATAATTTTGAAGGAAAGACGTTACACAAATATTCTTTTTTTTTTTTGTTCAGAAACCTGTATGGGCTCAACACTTTGCTGAAGAACATCACATGATCAAATGAATAGATTACAATTCTATAAAGGACATTAGACAAACATCATTTTTTATATATACACATATAGAAAATTCCCTGTATAGGTATACTAATTTGCAAGACCTTTGAGTACACAATTGTGAAATTTTCTTTACGGAGATTTTCCCATAGGAATAAACACCATTAATTTTGAGAAACGTGCTTATGAAATGTTTTATTCGGACGATCATCAACGTGGTGCATTACACAAAGCATTAGTCTATCGGTATTTAGTCAGTCAAAATATACCTTATTTTAGGGTTCCTTAAATGCTATTGTATTTTAGGGTCCTTAGAAGAAAACTCTTAGATATTCCATTTTAACTGTTTACATTTTACCTACTAAAGACCACAACTCACTTTTCAGCTCAGAAATGACCCACTGCTGAGTCGGGCCACCTCCAGTTACATGGAGAATAATAAGCCACGCTGGCCAAAAGCTTCCTATCAAGTTCTCTTGCGGCGAGGTGCCTGTCCTTATCATTTCCTTTTGTCGGCTCTACACCCTCAGGATGGAATGAGGTGGCCACACTATGTATTCTAAATAATCCGTTACCAGACGGAATATGGAACATACCCATAACAATAAGCAGCAAATATGACCGAACGACATGAACTGAAGTGTAATGGGGAAAAGGGTATCGGATAGAGTAAGAACATTAATAATCTACTCATTCAAGCATGTCGCGGGTTCGATTCCCGCACGGAAGAAATATATGTACGACCTACAAGTATTTGTTCCGGGTCTGGGTGTTTTTCTATCTATAACATGTATGTATTTACAAAAAAAAATGTACATAAGTAGTTTATCATCCATCTCGTTACCATAACACAAGCATTAAGTTGCTTAGCTTGGCGTTGTGTGAAATGTCCAAGGATATTTATTTATTATTTATTTATTTATTTATTTATTTGCCATTTATCACCGGTTTGGATAGCTGATCTACAGAGAAGACCCGGAAGACGGATTAAGAATACATCATAACACCGAGACTGTCGTAAGGGGCAACTAAGAAAATGTAAGATACCGAGAAATAATACTTGATATTTGTATCACATGGTTTGCCATGTGACACAATTTTCCCACCATGAGACAGTAGACTAATTTCCCTCCATAAATCAAGAGGAAGCCAACCAATTGCCAACCCGTCTTACCACCAGGAAACAGTAGGCTATTTTCCCTCCATAAATCAAGAGGAGACCTGTCCCACCAGTAGGTAATGTTTAAGCTATTGCACGGGAGTCGTTGTAAGAATAAAGAAATAAATTGATACGGAACCCACTACCCCAACCAGCGTAGCGTTTTGCCGCGACTTTTTGTAACAAATAAGCCATCAACCTGTTTAATACATGAGATGCGAGCTAATAAATGATTTCACGTCCATTCAACGCCTCTCAATCACCAGACGTCAAAATTGTCAATACCGAAGCATCAAAGAGCCGACTCAAGTCAGATAGATATCGTTATGTGGGCAGAGCTGGACTTAACCTTACCGCGTAGGGTACAAAGACCTCCCAGTAGTGCAGCGCGCTGGTACAGGCTTTTTTGTATGAAACCTCTGCACTAGGTATACACTAGGTACCTGTATACACACATGAAAGTCACGAACACAAATGACACCCAGATCAGAGCAAGTGCATCTGGTTTAGACCAAGACCCCGGAATCGAACCCGGGACCCGTTTATACATAGGCGGAATATCTAAGCCCTAGACCAACGAGGCAGTCAGTCTGCGCTAAATATCTTGAGCAACGCGCAGAAGTCGATTTTTTAATTCAGTTGCGGTGATTGGCGGAGAAGGACCGCGTAACTCACGCGATTAGTTGATACATGTGCGAACCTTGAACACACAACTTGACCACAAAGTCAAAGTAGTTAAGACTTACTAGAGGTGGGACAATCACAGTAGCAACTTTTTTTTATTCATATATATTCTTTATTTATATTTATTAACACATTTTTTTTTATATTATATAAAAATCATGACTGCCATATGGGCGGAAAAAATGTTAGTGCTGCTTAGATAAGAACCGCTTAACAATGCGCGCCGTATCAAGTAAAACTGCCTTTTGCATCAGACGCTTAACCCAACCAGATATCGAGAGTTCATATTAAATGTCCACCTTTAGCCCCGTCGCATCGCATCGCAACCATGCTCAGACTCGCATTGGTTGTCACGAGCCGCGTGCGAGTGGCAGTATTTTAATCCTATGGCGCAGTACCAAGCTCCGCATTTGCTCTCACGTGTCGACGCACTCGCGTACATGCGGAGATTGGTACTGCGCCATAGGTTTTGAATACTGTCACTCGCACGCGGCTCATGACAGCCAATGCGAGTGTGAGCATGTGCGGCGGGGCTTACTTTGATATCGAATCACACCATGCACTGATACAACGATCGGAATAATACTGGCTGACTTAATATTCCACATGGCGGTCACCTGACGGGCGTCTATAATTATTTTAAAATAAAATAAAAAACTATTGCATTTAACAAATTAAATAAATGCTTGCTAGTCAACCCATAAATGCGACACTACTCAGTCGAGCTCCTCCAATAACATGCGCAAGGCAAGGTCTACTGTGCCAAGTTGGCGAGACGCGTTGACACAGGGTTTTGTATCAAGCTTTCCTTCTCTTGCGGTTAGGGTTAAGGCCTTTACGACATTGTTTTTTTGTTCAAACAAAAGTTTGAAATGCGGTGGTCACTATGTGTACCGTCACCACATGGAATAATATTAAACTTATACCAATTTAAACTTGAGTTTTTGTACTAAGATTTTAAAATTAAGTCCGCCCCTGACTATTTATATCACGCAGACTCCCACGATAGCAGATAGTCTTAGCAGGCTAGGAAGTTCGGGGACCTCTGCGATGACAAAAAGCGCGCGCGTTGTAAACACAGATAAATAAAAAACTAAAAACCGTCTTAACAAACTGATTGAGTAATTTTGGCTCTATGACTTGTGAGTATTGGGCAGAGTAACCATAGTGATTTGCTTTTTTTTTCTTAATACTTCGGGTCGTGGAGTTCGGATGTAAGCGTGCCATAGCCAATAATTGTTTGCTTCATGATTCATCGTTTCAGACCATTTCTGAGATGGAAATTGGTTAACTGTGCCACGCTAGCCAACATATTATTACTGCTAGATTTTTTCCTACTTCCGTTCAGGATGCAATATTCTAAATATATGCACAAACGCTATTTCTTTGCTTTTTTCCCAATTTTACTTGAACCTGATTCGGCTAAAACCACCTTTTTTTAAAAAAAAACTACTAGCTGATCCCGCAAACGTTGTTTTGCCAAATTATAAACCGACCCGCTGCAGCCCGACACAGTGTGCGATAATTCTTACAAATTGTATTGAAGCGATTTGAGCGGATTTTTGCGCTCCAAAATGCTCCAGCACGCTGCGGCCCGGCTTAATGTACTCGAACCTTAATACCGCTATCTTATTGACAGGACGAAGGCTAGTATTATATAAAAACACTATACTATGGCTGGCCTGCCCTGGCTTCGCACGGGTATATAAGAAAAAAATCTAAAAGCTGTTAGTCAGTCATATGGTATCATACATACTAATCGCCTTCTTCTTATATATGTCAACGGAAAACAACAAGAACCGGAAATTTATAAATTTCCTAGGAAATTTATAAACGTCCGTAGGATTCCAAACGAAAGATAAATTGTATTATTTTACGCCCACATTTTCGGAAATTTATAAACTTACTGAACTCACGGGTAAAATAATAAGTAGCAATAACCAAACGCCATGGGCGCTCCGATTGGTTGAATAAGTCACGTGTTCCTTCTCCGTCCTCTCCGCCGCCATTGTTCGATATTGTCTACTTGTGGTAACATAGACCTGATACTGCTGCATCATCAGATATACCTCTGCTGCATTATCAGGAATCTATAGGATACCTAACTCCTTACCAAATTACAGTAGATGATCGTGTTTGGACTCATTGTAAGGGTATCAATGAAACAGAAATTATAACGTTAGGTATCTGACATTTATGGCTGAGTAGACTCTCATTGTAGTGAACATTGTGTGTGTACTCAGCCATAATGCAGTCCGATGTCAGGGGTTTTTTAAGTTAAATCCTTATTTTATTATGTTTAATTTGTTACATGTTTTTAAGCATTTTTTTTTATTACTTAGCGTTTGGCAATTTGCCAATCGCGATCGCTCGCAATTCTCGTTTTTTTTTTAAATTAAACTTTATAATGTTTGTTTTTTTTTGGCAGAAGGCCGGCTTTATTGTTTTATGATGTTTTTCTTTTTAATAAAACTTTTTAACTTCGCATCACTCTATTTCTATTGTTTTATTTTGGTAGACTGAAGTAGGGATCATTAGCATATTATGTAAAACAGTAACCCTGTATTATAGGTACTTACCTAGTTTTAAAGTAAAAATACTGTTACGTACTGATAAATTTATAGTTTGGCAAGTCTAAATGTACCTATGTCTATGGACACAAGCATGCCACTATCAACATCGACCAATCAGAGAACAGTGTGTTATTTGCCGTATCTTGTAGAAGCGTAAAATTAAAAGCTCTACTGTGATTGGTCGAACCGTTTAGAATCTTACGAATGGATATCCGTTAGTTTATAAATTTACGACGAGACGTCGTAAGTTTATAAATTTCCGAAAATGTGGGCGTAAAATAATAAAATTTATCTCTCGTTTGGAATCCTACGGACGTTTATAAATTTCCTAGGAAATTTATAAATTTCCGGTTCTTGTTGTTTTCCGTTGACATATACAAAAATGAATGTTTGTCTCCATGTTCTTTAAAGAATCGTAAACTATGCATTTGATCATGTGATTATCTTCAGCAAAGTGTTGTGCATGAGCCCACGCAGGTTTTAAAGAAAAACAATTGAATATTTGTGCTATGTCTTTCCTTCGAATTTATGTTAGTTAGTGGCCCAGCAACGCGCGCAAGGTACAGCTAGTAAATAATAATTCACACTATATATTTATAAATTATATAACCTATGCGCTATTCTAGTCTGTAAGCTATATTATTGTAAAGTTTCATCAAAATACATTTAGTAGTTTTTGCGTGAAAGAGTAACAAACATACATATATCTGTCGCGTTTATAATATTAGTAGGATAAAATACTAACTAAAATAATATTAAATTTGCGCCAGTTTACTACCATCGTGTACGGTGCCAAGAAGGCCAGTAGCATTGCCACGTTGTATGGCAATGCTAATTCGCTGAGCGAAATAATAACCATTGCCCGCACTATTAAAAGGTATTTTTCTTTTATGATGAGTATATTCATAAACGTTTACTATGTATGTTTTCCGTACAAAAAATTGATTACTACTGAGTGTAGTACTCAGTAGTCAATTATGTATAAATATATAAAAGATAACATATCAAATCATCCTTCTCTTTAATACCCGTTGCCTAAAGACATTTTGGCGCGAATCTATAGTCTATACACTATCTATCTAGTCTTTATATTAGATATCATTATTTTTCTAAAACTTTTTATTGCCAACACTATAAAAAGGTTCGTCTGTACATCGCATCAATGATAGCCATTTAATGGCATCATAGCTGATAAAAAACTACCGCCAATAAAAACCAAAATGTAGATCGAGCTAAAATGAACATACGTGCGCTTAGTTTTTGCGCATTGTGAGTCCATGACGTTTTGTTTTGTTATTATGAATAGCTTGTAACATCGATTATGAACTGCATAGATAAAAAATGCACGCACTATATTCGATTGTCACTATTCCAAAGTTTAAACATTTAATTATAATGAACTACTAGGTGATACATGCCATAACAGATACGATTGTATTCCGCTAACCATTAAATTATGTTACAAAATACCTTTTTTTGTTTTGGTGTCGCTCGGGAAATAAATATCCTTGGACATTTCACACATCGCCATCGTCCCAAGCTAAGCAACTTAATGCTTGTGTTATGGTAACGAAATGGATGATAAACTACTTATATACATTTTTTTTTATAAATACATACATATTATAGATAGAAAACACCCAGACCCGGAACAAATACTTGTAGGTCGTACAAATATTTCTTCCGTGCGGGAATCGAACCCGCGACATGCTGCGCTGCAGTCGGTTGCTCAACCGCCGTCCAGTTATGTGGGACTCCGGAAACTACTCGTCTATCTACTATCACCCCAGCGGTATACCCTCACACGACACGCTTGGGGCGCCGCAGGTTCGCGTAAACACATTAAACTGTGCATGCCTGTTAAAAATGGAAGCAGTGACATCTATTAGCAAAAATACGAACTAAAGCAAGCTACTCAGATGAATTCGCGGGTAGTATAAAAACATTTAAAAAGTACCCAGTACAATAACCGCAAAAAGATATACCAAACACCTTTTTCATACAATTTGTACTGATGGCCGAATTTCAAATTGCAATATATTGTAGGTAATCCTAACTAAAGAAAACCTAATTAAATATTACCAAATCCAAAATATTCCTCAAATTTTCTTATGCATTTCTCTGTTTTTTTTGCAAATTTTAAGGCCTGGTCAAACAGCGGACGGGGCGCGACGGTGACGGGACGCTGGCGGGACGTAATGAGTTGTAATATATTAGTTAATGTTGAACATGTCACATAGAGCCGTCGCGCTCGGCGTTCGACTAGCGGTCGCGTCAACTCTTCACGTCCCGCCAGCGTCGTCGCGTCGCCGTCCCGCCCCGTACGCTGTTTGCCCAGACCTTAAACTAAGCCCATTGTCTTATTATATTTTGATATTTGCTCTGACCGTAGGTCCTGGAAGCGCTTGCATTACTTTTTTCGTTGTGGTAAACAAAATGTACACTAATCTAGAAAGTAGCATGATTTATTTTTTTAAGTGATTAGAAATTGTCTTGCATAATACTATACCGAAATGTTCTATCAACGGCCAAAATTAAAAACATATCCGCTTGATGGTCTGCGAATCGCCCACGTTATCGATTACGCAAAATTCCTGTCACGCGATTGATCGATTTTTAAACTCACAATTCGATTTGCCGAATCCATTATCACACCTATAAATGTTTAAAATTGAGAGCGTGTCCGAATATTTTCGTGCTTTTTCATTCAGTAAATTTGGATGCCATATGCAACCATTTAAAAACAAAAAATGAAAGTATTATGTATGTTGAATGAATAAGTTTTGAAGTTTTACATAGCAATACGAAGAAATTAGAGAATAGTATTACAAAATATATTGTCATATATTCAAATTGTTGATGATATTGACTAGAATGAAGAATAAAGTCATCAATTATAACAAACGAGGTTGAGAATCCTAATAAAATAAATGTGTTGTTTTATATGACTGGGCGCGTGACTGTATTAACATAATGTGGATATTAATATCGTAATATGAATATTACATAGTCAGTACATGGTTCGTGCGTAAATACTTTTTGTTAAGCTCTAGATAATGTGGCTATACCCGCGGCATATTTCATACTACCTAATTAGTTATACAAGAAAATTGTTTTGTGTTCTAAAAATAATTTCTTTTGGTTTCTATTTTGAAAATAATTTTTCAATCAGGACAGATATTACATAAAACCTTATAGGATAATGATTTCTCTTACAATTAAATACAAGTAAAATGTTTGTTTATCAATAAAAGTAATTTGGTCAATTGTTCCCACATTTATTCTAGCACACGAAACATTAAACTATATTATTATGTCCTAAACATATCTGAAGATGACACCGAACCATCTTTCGAATTCAAAGTCAAACAGCGGGCATATGGCCAAATTCCAATGGCAATGTCAGATTTTATCTCTGTATATTCCGTAAAAGGAATTTATTGTAGATATCATATAACTTTTTTCCAAAGTCTAATTTGTACCAGGTATTCATCGAAATTACTAGACCGGGTTTAACGTAACCTTAATAGGCGTAGCTATTGTCATAATTTCAACAATTTTATTGTAGAAATAATATTGGGTCATATTACGTCTTTATACAAGCGCATAGTCCACATTATTTCGCAATAAAAATATTAGTCTCAACCTAACGCCGTGACAAGGAAAATGCAAAAATAACACAAAACCCATAAACATTTGATAATCTACAAAAAGCGTTGCAAACGCAAAATAGACTAACTTTTTTTACACTCATTGAAAGTATCATAGACAAACGTGTGTAAGTTTTTTCTACGTCTAAACCCTATTGTTGCCAGTATCAACCTATTTTCAGCGGACTATAATGTAAATGCTTGACTGAAACCTATTATTATTCAACAATAGTAACAGACTCATTTCAAATAGGTTTTATGTTATCAAAATTATAATTACTTCTCGGTATCGGCTTTGTTAGATGAACGAATCGGCCATTGACTGGCTGTTAAGTGTAGCATTGAGTATTAGAAGACTAGACGTATTTTTGAGCATTTGTGTATAGGCTTCTAATGAGATTTCGACCTAGTTAAAGTCTTCATTCATGATACTATGATGATAAATAAAACGGAAGCGGTCGGGGTTGGAAAGAATACCCTACCCCAGGCAGGGGTCAAACTAGTACCCTAACAAAGCAGCAGTAGGGTTTTAGCGGGTAATTGAGGTAACAGAGGTTGGTTGGTATCACACTGCCAGGATCGTGGGTATATACGGTAATAAAATCATTGTTATATTAGCAAATTAATTATATCGTAAAATATTTTTAAACCGTTAAAGGAAAACCTGATGTTTTATCTGTGGTGCTTCTTTTTTAATCCAGGGCTTGCAAGCATCACGTGATCGTACAAAAACTTCTATATTTAAATGTTAGCACATATAAAAAAATCAGAGCAAAACATAAATCAAGTACGATGATTGTAAAGTTTGTTGACTTAGTGTTTTTACTACAAGATATTCATGGTGTATTTTATGTCTTCGTCAGTTTCGCAAATAAATGATTGCGGAAAGAATTTTAAGTGCTTGTATAGCCGTGTGTTCAAGCTTGTATAGCCGTGTGTTTACGTAAGCTTGTGTTAAGGTAAACTACATAAACGGTAATGTCCTTTTTTTGTTGGTAATCCTTATGGATAGCCGGCCGTTGCGGACAAGCCGGGTAGCCACACATCCGGGTCGTGGAAGGATGGCAATTAGCACCCCGACCTACTCACTAATACCAACGGCGTTCCTCGACTACCAGCTTGAGGGCCGCTGGTTTCTCTCCCCCATCCTCCAAGCCCATTATTAAGTTTTACAGACAGAACATAAAGGTGTTCTAAGGACGTTTTATCATTTAGCCATGGACGTATACGTCCATGCATTTAGCCTCTAAATGTACCAGAGACTCTAAATCCACATTTGAACAAAGAAATCAGTCAAGAAATTAGAATTACTAGTTTTACAATAGGAAGTCACCTAATGAACAATATTACGGCCAACCCTATTGCATTAAGCATTTTCCGTCCGGATTAAAAATACATGATTTCACCGCGCTATTCCATCATGAGGGTATCTTAAGAGCTCACAAAAGAAAATAATACGTGTGAAAACCTAGCCGCATAAGGCGGTCTCTAGACGATCAATTATATTGTGCAATATTACGTATTGTGCAATATTACGTATTGTGCAATAATATTGACTGTCTAAGGTTAATATTGAAGATTGCGCAATGATTGAACGAAAGTTTGAGCGAGTTTAATTTTTATTGCACAATATTTTTCCATGGCATCGTGAAGGGTCAATACTATTCTCCGACTGAACACGAAAACGTATTATTGTGCAATATAATTGATCGTTTTTATTCAGAGCGTCTTTCAATCTTATTGTACAATAAATGTATTGTACAATGTTATTGTAGGTCTAGGGACCGCCTAAGAAGGAACTTGATACGAAACCCTGTACCAAGTAGTGGGAGGAGGCTTGACTCAGCAGTGGGTCATGTGTGGGCTGTGTATTTGTAGTATGCATTGTCAGTATCAGTTTAAAAATTATATTGTTTTTTTTTTAAATTAGAAATTACTGAAATACTGTCGCAGTAATATAAAAACTAAACATGCACAAGTCTTAAAAAGCACATTCCTGGTAATTTAAAAAAAGAACATAGATATGATTCCATTCTAACGTTTAAATTTTGTGCGACTGTGTTGACGACGTCACATAGATCACATGACTTTAATCACATTATCAAAGTCAGCCGATTTTTAATTTGGTCAGGTATCGCTAAGCGACGGGCGCTGGCGTCGTCGCCACTCTAAGTCAAGGGCGGTCGTCGAGCAGCTGGCTTCCTACTGAATTTTAATTCAGCCCGATTGACTAACTGCGAAGTTATACTAGTTTTATGACCGTTTTCGAGGTCGCGTTACCCGGCCACAATATAAATAAATCTAGTAATACCATTCCATATGATTTAATCGATGAATAAATTATGCGCTCGTCACTGAAATATGTAGGTACCATAATATCATCGTCATCATCATTTCTGCCAAAAGGAGGCCACTGCTGAACATAGGCCACAAAAACCGGTCCTAAGCCGCCCACATCCACAGGATACCAGTGCCCTGGTCGTCGGTCCACCATGTGGGAGGTTCGGCCATCAGTCCTGCGAGCTATATGCCCTGCCCACTGCCACCTAAGTTTGGAAATCTTGTGAGCTATGTTTGTGACCCTGTTTCATCTGCGTATCTCCTCATTTCTAATTCGATCTCGCAGGGTAACTGAGCATAGCCCTTTCCATTGCCCTTTGGGTAACGCTGTGCCTTTTAATAGAGTCACCAATATTTTTGTTCATGGCAAATAGGAACGCTGTTTTTGTACTCTCTGTGTGATTTCTTTGTGTATCTAAATACTCTGAGTGATTTCTTTATCCTATTAGTAAAAAATACAGCTTTTAATGAAAAAGACAAAAAACTTCCTACAAATGTTATACATATTTACTACTGGTTCGTCAGTTATTAAAAAATGTTTTTTTTATTGGTAACGAGTAAAAATCTTTACCTTAGGGCACCAATATTTTATTTCGTCTTTCTACTGGTTTACCTCCATGACATCTATGCATTTTAATCCTTCTCCTGGCTCTCTTCACATCTTCAATTCACAGCAAATTGCCTTTCGTTATTCATCTGAAGTAGATCAAACTGAAGATACACAGATACACTGTCGCGTATTTTTATCTGTATTCGATTTAAAAACCCAACGAAACCTTAGAAAATTGCTACGCGAGAATTTATTATCACGTCAATAGCAGTTGGCCTGCTGTATTTTACGTACATTGTGACACACCACACTGTAACTATGCGCCGACACTAAGCAAAAAAAAGCCAGTAAGCAGGCACTTGCGATTGTAATTGTATGTGTACGTGTGAGTTTGTGCGCGAGACATCCGGACTCGTCCTGCATACGTTACTAGTCTTGTTACCCTGAGGACGCACCAAGTAACAGTTATAATAATTACTAGTGACCCGTCCCGGATTCCCACGTTTACTCTAGTTACCCTACACGTGCCCCCTGGGTAGTGCTAAATGAGCAGCCAATCCTGGTGGTAGGTTTCGGCCGCAGCTAGTCACCACCCTCCTGCCTAAGCCATACCGCCAAACGATTTTGGTCGTGTTCCGGTATGAAGACAGGAGAAGCTATTTGAGAGGACGGGTCTAAACAAATACGCCGAGTTGGGAACCGGTCTCAGTGCCATTGGTTTGCCACGCCGGGTGCCTGGTCGGGAGGGTAGCGGGATCCGAAGCACGGTGCTCCGCTGGCCGACCGCAGGTAGTTGGGGGCCCAAGTAATGGTCTCGCCAATCGTGAAAGGCTGCCCCGCCAACTCGCGAAAAATCCCGAAGATGCGCTATCGTGCCGGTTGGCGACCGGATGAGAGGACCCGATAGACATCTTTGGGGGGGTTCGGGCGTCCCCGCAGTCTCCAGCCCAGGCTCCCACACGTGTGGTTGACCTCTGTGCATTGCTGGGTGACCAACTCGGCGCTTGTTTAACTTCCGTCTTCTCCGCCTATTCACACTCACAAAATTTAATGGTTAGACAAAGGATAAAGAGCAAGTGTTTACAGCGGAAGCACGTCCTCTCACTTAAAGTGCACCTCTCAAACATCCGAGGTTTGCACTCAAATCTCGTAGCAGTCCATCACCACCTTGAGACTGAGAAGCCACACTTGCTCTGCCTCACTGAGACGCAAATCAGATGTCCATTAGACGCGTCATACTTGCAATACCCAGGGTATACCCTGGAGCACTCTTTTATACCACACGCTGGTGTTTGCTTGTATGTTCGCGATGACATCTGTTGTAAGCGTCTCCGTAACTTTGAGGATCCTAGTTTTTCTAACTTATGGTTACTGGTGGACACAGGCGTTGAACAGATTGTTTACGCCTTGGTCTACCGGTCGCACAGCGGTGATCAGGAGACAACGAGACTCTTCGAACGGCTCAGTGATATGACTGGTGAGGCTCAGCAGCGGTACCCGCGTGCGCAGTTGGTCTTTCTGGGGGACTTTAACGCTCATCATAAAGAGTGGTTGTGCCCATACCAGTTTACGGACCATGCTGGGAGGGAGGCGCGCAAGTTTGCACTATCGCTAGATCTCACTCAGCTGGTCGTCGAACCGACACGCATTCCGGATGTTGCTGGCCACACACCTAATTGCTTGGACCTTCTGCTGACAACCGACCCGGACAGGTATAATGTGTCAGTGTCAGCCCCTTTGGGAACCTCTGACCACTGTCTGGTGAAATCTGTATCGCACTACTCACCGCCCGATCCCAGCCCAAGAGGCTTACGGCGGGTGTGGCGATACAAGTCAGCAGATTGGGACGAGATGCGGCATTTCCTTGCGTCTTATCCCTGGCAACAAGCCTGCTTTTCCTGTGATGATCCGTCGAGCTGCGCGGAAGCCATTACCGATGTCTTGCGTCAGAGTATGGAATATTTTATTCCTTACTCTGATATCGCACTCGGTGGCAAAGCACGCCCTTGGTTTAATGCTGAGTGTGCCAGTGCTGAGGCACATAAACATTCGGCATACCTATCTTGGGCGGATGCTCGTAGCCGCAAAGCTCCGGATGTACACCTTAAAAAGCAGGCTTTTAACAAAATTGCCAAGTCCTGCAAGAAGGTTTTACGGAAAGCTCGTTTCCTCCATGTTGGTCGCATCGGGACTAAGCTTGCTTCGTACCCAGTTGGGAGTAAAGCATTCTGGTCCCTCGCCAAATCGGTGGAGACGAACTTCTGTCAGTCATCACTACCACCATTGCTGAAACCTGATGGGTCGCTAGCTCACACTGCGAAGGAGAAGGCAAATCTATTTGTCTCCCTCTTTGCTGAAAATTCGCGTCTAGATGCTGGTGACGCTGCACCTCCTTCAATGCCTCGCTGCGACACGTCGATGCCAGAGATACGCATCCGTCAGAAAGAGGTGCTTAAAACACTACGTTGTCTGGATGTGAATAAATCTGGCGGCCCCGATGGTATACCAGCAATTGTGTTAAAGACCTGTGCCCCGGAGTTGTCTCCTATTCTTACACGCCTGTTCCGCCTCTCCATGCAGACGGGGCATGTTCCCAAGTCCTGGAAGGTTGCCAACGTCCAACCAATCCCAAAAAAAGGCAATCGTGCCGACCCGTCTAATTTTAGACCCATTTCGATCACCTCCATACTTTGTAAAACTATGGAACGTGTATTGAACACCAAACTCCTTGCATACCTTGAAGGTAACGATCTCCTCAGCGACCGACAGTACGGTTTCCGCCGAAACCGGTCCACTGGGGACCTTCTTGTGTATGCAACACACTTTTGGGGTGAAGCCATCGAGAGACACGGTGAAGCTCTTGCTGTGTCTCTTGATATTACAAAGGCTTTCGACAGGGTCTGGCATGAAAGTCTTTTGGGCAAACTTCCAGCTTACGGAATCCCCGCTAGTCTGTGCTTCTGGATCTCTGACTTCCTGAGGAACCGTTACATCCGAGTAGTCATTGATGGCTACTCATCGGATCAAGTGGCAATTAATGCCGGTGTACCTCAAGGGTCCGTTCTCTCCGCGACTCTCTTTTTGCTGCATATTAACGACCTGCTTAAACCCGGTATTTTTGGGTATGCAGATGACAGCACGGTCACGGAGAGATACGTATCTGATGCCCGGACCACCAGTAATGAGATTCAGTCGCTTAGGGAGGCCATGGTGGAACGTCTGAACCTGACTTTAAAGTCAGTGTCCAACTGGGGCGATGACAATCTAGTCGGGTTCAATGCGACCAAAACACAGGCGTGTCTATTCACCGCAAAGCGGAGTCCGTTCAACTTGACTCCCACTTTCCGAAATGTGTCCGTGCCAATTGCGGGTCGACTCGAGCTTTTGGGCATGAGGTTATGTTCAGACCTTAACTTCGGGAGTTCCATAGAGTCCAAAGCGAAAACTGCAGCAAAGAAACTTGGTATCCTATTTAAGGTGCGTCGGTACTTCACACCTGGACAGCTTCTCACTCTTTACCAAGCTCAGGTCCGCTCAGGTATGGAGTACTGTTCCCACCTTTGGGATGGCTCAGCCAAGTATCAGTTAGCCGCCTTGGATTCTGTGGAGCGCCGGGCCTACAAGCTCATTGGTGATACGCGGTTGGTGCAGGCAAAATTGCAGAGCCTCGAGCACCGACGACGAGTTGCTTGCCTCTGCGTGTTTTATAGGATACATTTCGGTGAGTGTGCGCAGGAATTGCACGAATTAATTCCACCATCCCCTTTCCATCATCGGACATCCAGGCGTGGGGAGCGACTTCATCCTTATGTGGTTGAAATTCCACATATTCGCACTAAGCGTTTCGCTTCCTCTTTCTTGATGCGGACCGCTAAGGAGTGGAACTCGCTTCCTACGTCTGTATTTCCAAGTAAATATGACTTGGATGCCTTCAAGTCTGGAGTGAATAGGCTTTTACTGTCCCAGCGGGTTACACCGTCGGCCTCATCGTCACTTACCATCAGGTGAGATAGAGGTCAACCGCCGGACAGTTGTTAATAATAAAAAAAAGTTTAGTCATTTACTTTAAAAAATGTTGGTTGCGCACGCCCCTCTCTCGGCATTCTACAATAATTGGCATTTTATGGCATTTTTGACACCTTAGCTTAAATTAAAGGATCCCTATTTAGTCTAGGTATAAATATAAACCTAAAACTTTCGCATAAATTACTATATCTATCAGTGCAACTCGCATGTTAATCCTTTCACTAGATTTTTAGTTGAGAAAATGTTATATGAATAAGGAATATGTTTTACCTTAAAAATAGAATATCATAATTATTATCCCCACTGTGACATACAATTCGCATGACATTCTAAAACCGATACTGATATACTAAATCCGTCATACATAAGTCTAAACAAAATGAAGACTTCGACGCTCCGGCCAGATAAATGGGGCATGTTCCGCCGAGACGTTGTACTTTGTTGACAGTCAATATCTTTGCCATTTTGATATCGGCTACTATCGGAAATTAAATATACACGTACTTTAGGAAGCGGTTTTTTAACACTTGCTCTGCAAATACAAATTCCGTTAACCTTTGATTTATCAATGAGCGGGCGCCATTCATGAATTGGAAACCGTTGGGCACTCAAGCATACGTGCCGCGCCTCCTGGTATATGGTTACCAAGAAAAGGTGAAATAGAAGGAGGTTCTATGTTTAAGTAATTTAAGGACCTATTTCGATAACTATATTTTGTTTTGTTGCAAATGTGGTACGTATGGTTTCGGAACACATTCAGAACTAAAATAAATATAGTTTAGAATAAGAATTTTAGAAGACAATTTTATATATTTATTAGATTTTTTATCGAAATCAGTTCAGAAGTTTGGTTTTAAACTGAAAGTAGCGACGAAATGTTTGACCTAACTCTTCATTGGGCGACTGTTCTTTAGTGTCGATTCCTTTATACAAAACGTACATTATGTATCATTGAATATCAAACATAAAAACTTTAAAAAAGAAGGTACCAATTTAAAAAAAGTAACGTCAGTGTCAATTTAACTTAGCCCTGACTTCAAATGTTTATTTATACTGAACCCATTACGATTGCAATGCACGTAAGCACCAGTATTCAAATAAAAAAATATTTTTCAAAATTCGTTCACCTGGTCGAAATTAAAAACAGTCGAAATGAGAACCTCCTCTTTTTTCAAAGTCGGTTAATAAACTTATTGAAGTTGGTTATTATCAAATACCTGCTATATATTGAATCAATAAAAAAGCATTCTCAAATTATAAGTAAAACGAAACTCATGGCAGAACGTTATTAAAAACTAGTGGCCCACTCCGGCTTCGCCCGTGCAAAGCGGGGGTGGGTTATACTTAAAAACCTTCCCGTTGAATCACTCTATCTATTAAAAAAAAACCGCTTCAAAAGCCGTTGCGTAGTTTTAAAGATTTATGCATACATAGGGACGGACAGAAGAATGCGACTTTGTTTTATACTATGTAGTGATAGTGATGTAGTGAAGTAATTTGAAAATAGGAACGATCATTCCATAGATAACCGATGCATATAAACCACTAGCTAGCTTATAGCTGTCACCATAGATCTTTTGGGCAGATTAGCATTCAGTGCGTGTCTGCATTTGTAACTTCCATCCATATACTCTATTTCTCTATTTAAGCCAACAAAATTACACTTTCATTTTCTTCTGTCTAATAAACTTCGGATACAATCGAGTACTTAATAGGTCGCGCTTAAACATATTGAATGCACGAAGATTTAAAAACAACGACGATTTAATCGTTACATCTAATTTTGGGAGTCATCATCAGAGGCCTCGCCTAAAGAGTAAAGAGTGATATAGCGTCTTACACTACTGTTGCGTAATTTAACATAGGTTGAAACGTATACTTGGTCAAATCTTCTAGACATTGCTGCTAGTCCATTGTAATTCCAACGAATCTTTTTGGAAAACGAATTTCCTGTAAATCCTGCAAGCTGTTCAATCCGTGTGGTGACGGATTTAGAATACATAGTGTCACCACCCGCCCTGAGGGTATCATAAGGATAAGGGAAATTAGCTGAATGCCTAGCCGCAAGAGAAGGAAAACTTGAAAAGAACTCCGGTACCATCCCAGACCCAGCGTGGCACAGTAGGATAGTTCTCTCCACGAAATTGGAGGAGGCCTGATCAGTAGTGGGTCATTTATGAGCTGTATAGTAGTAGTATTACAAAACTAAATCCCTTTTCATGTGTCGATTGAATAACCCCATCGCACCCAAACAAAAGACTTGACTTAAAGGTCCTTGCAGCCGGGTCATAAAATCACGAAAAAAATAGGTGTAAAGTTGCAATATCTAAGTTGTGTAACATTATTACAAGTAGATTCACGGAGTTCTTGATTCATTCACACCGACACACATTCATTGTGAATAGAAAATGCTTTAGGAATACATTAACAAAATTCAGCGTAGCAGCAGACGTAGGTATTATTACATTTTGCACCGTAAAGTGGTTACACAGCAAAATTATTACACAGCAAAGTACTCGTAATTGTGTATTGGTGGCATTTAGATGTTTTATAAATGTTTTATTTAACCGTGTCGTGACGTATTTAGAATACATAGTCTCACCACCCCATTTCGTCCTGAGGGTAGCTTAAGAGCCGACAAAAGGAAATAACAAGGACGAACACCTTACCACAAGAGAAGGAAAACTTGATACGAAACCATACGCCATACTCAAAACTCAAACTCAAATCATTTATTTCAATTGAACCTATTTGTGTTTTATATTTGTGTTTGTAATAAGTCAAAAGTGAAGTTAGGAATCTAGTTGCATGTTCCAAATAGTAGATCCTATGGAGAAGAACAGGCAAGAAACTCCATGGACACTCTTTTTATCATATTTTCTGTTGAAGGCGAATTGCCGTCCATGTAGTTGGAGGAGGCCTGAATCAGCAGTGGGTTTTTCATGAGCTGAAAATTAAGTAGTATTGTTTTATACTATCCGTGTATAGAATACGTACAGCCACCATCCCATTTCATGCTGATGGTGTCGTAAGAGCCGACAAAAGGAAATAACAAGGACGAAAACCTGACCGCGAGAGAAGGAAAACTTAAATGATGTCTGTGCCAACCCGTCTGGCCAACGTGGCACATTAGGCTGATCATCCTCCTTGTGGAGGAGACCCAACTTAGCAGTGGGTCATGGGATGAGTGGTGGTAGTTCTATATAGGCTAAAGTATTTGTTTATGGACTGGAAGAAAATGATGGTTTAAAAGGCTAATATAAGCGAGTTACGATACTGGACTTAATTATACTGTATCGATTTATTAGTTTTTAGCCACGTGACTCGAAATATCGTGGAATTTTCTAGAAATACGCTAATTCTAATTATGTCAAACAGCGTTAGCTAATACCTGTCAATAGCGGAAATTCAGTATGGATATACTACTAGATAAACCTTTGACTGATAACGAATGTTAATTACAATTTAATTAAATAATTCAGGATTATACTAGAGTAAACAAGACCGATTATTTGAAAAAAAAAGCAGCTACAGAGTTTATTGACAGTTGTTCTCTGGAGAGCTGATGGACAGAGGGTTGTGGGAGATCAAAAGGATGGATGGATTGTAAGAATGAGGAATTGTGTATGAAAGGTGTGAATGTAGATATGACGACTGATAGGTGTGTAGGCCACAGCCTAGCGTGGGACAGGGGCTGTAAGATGATATCATCATTTCAGCCAAAAGACGTGGACATAGGCCTCCCCCAAGAATTTCCACAAGGGCCGGTCCTGGGCCGCCCGCATGCACTGCTTTCCGGCGACCTTAACCAGGTCGTCGTTCCACCGTGTGGGGAGGCCTACCAGCACTGCGCCTTCCGGAACGCGGTCGCCACTCGAGGACTTTTCTGCCCCATCGGGCGTCGGTCCTGCGAGCTATGTGCCCTGCCCACTGCCACTTAAGTTTGGCAATCCGGTGGGCTATGTCGGTGACCCTGGTTTTTTTTTTGTAAATACATACATATTATACATAGAAATGACACCCAGACTCCGAACAAGTGCCTCTGGTTTTAGTAAAAGACACTTGCCCGACCCCGGAATCGAACCCGGGACCCCTTGATCCAAAGGCGGCACATCTAACCACTAGACACACTACTCAGCCCATAGGTAACCCTCTGCCGAGTCGGGCCTCCTCCAAATACACGCAGGGTAATTAGCCTACTGTGCCCCACTGGGCAGACGGGTTGGCACAGGGTTTGGTATCAAGTTTTCCTTCTCTTATGGCTAGGTTTTCGGCCTTTTCTTTTCCTATCGTCGGGTCTGTGGCGTGTCGCCTTAGCATGGAATGGGGTACCATGGAATTGTGTCACCACAATATACTCTAAATCCGTCACCACATGGAATGAGGTGCTTTTTTTTTTAAACAAAACCCTTGCACTGTGTCGCGGTTTACAAACATGTAATTTACGAGCACAATGACACCCAGACTCCGAACAAGTAAATATAAATAAATAAATATCCTTGGACATTTCACACAACGCCATCTCGTCCCAAGTTAAGCAACTTAATGCTTGTATTATGGTAACGAGATTGATGATAAACCACTTATATAATTATTATTTTTTTATAAATACATACATATTATAGATAGAAATGGCACCCAGACTCCGAGCCAGTGCCTCTGGTTTAGACAAAGACACTTGCCCGACCCCGGAATCGAACCCGGGACCCGTTGATCCAAAGGCGGCACATCTAACCCCTAGACCAACGAGGCAGTCATGAATATGAGCTAGTTCCAATTAAAACGCAGCCAGGAAACTCGACAGTTGCTTAATTCATGTGATATAATTTGGTTTGAATGAAACGCAAATAAATTGCCACGAATTTCTGGGCACCGCCCAAGGTGAGACCGTACGTAGTGTTTGAACTTTAAAACCGCTCGTTTGCTATGAATTTATTTCAATATTTATGTCGATTTATAAGCCGGAACAGAGGAAAACTTCTGAGTAGCCAGTGAACGAATACACTATGGTAATCAAAATCAAAACTCATTTAATCAAGTTGGCTCATTAGAGCTCTTTTGAAAGGTCAAACAAAAAAATAAAATTTAAAATTTACCATTTAAAATTAATTATTTACCATCTACCACCGGTTCGGAATGCACCTCTACAGAGAAGAGCCGGCAAGAAACTCTGTAGTTGCTCTTTTTAGATCGCCATTTAAGTACAAGACTGGTTATAAGACAGATTAATGATGACGGATTTAGAAAGAAGAAAGAAAGAAAAGACAAAAGGAAATGACAAGGTCGTTAACCTAGCCGTAAAAGAAGGAAAACTTGACACCCTGTGGCAACCCGTCTGGCCAGCGTGGCACTGTAGGCTAATTACCCTCCATGTAACGGGAGGGGCCCGACCCAGCAGTGGGTTACATATGGGCTGAGTAGTAGTACCTAGTAGTTTTACACTGACGCTTCCATTGTTGCAATGGTCCATAGGCGTTACATACCCTCTATCTAACTGGGGGGGGGGGCGACTCAGCAGTGGGTATCGGCAGAGTAGTAGTGGTAGAAAACACTAAATAAATAAACTGCTGTGTCAGGCCACCTCCACCCCACCCTCAGGATGGAATGGGGTGGTGACACCATGTTTTCTTAATCCGTCACCACACGGAAACTGTCGAGATACTGTCATATTTGACATCAAGGGCTCTTTCTCAAATAAGTACGAATAGCAAACACAATGCCAGTTTATATGAGGTGCCAGTATGTACGATGCTTATATGTGTCTCATTATCTATGTAATACATACTACAACTACCTTCAAATATAGCCATGCCATTCGTTATATAAAAAAAGTAATAAAACTCTAAATGTCACTTTAGTTGACATTGACGTTAAAAAACGGTTAGCGTTTATTAATCGGGTGCTAGATAGGTTTGAGTGTGGAAAATATCAGGATTTGCAAGTTTTTCTGAATTGTGCAAAGAATGCGTTCCTTCCGTGCACAATTTAGAAAAACTTGCAAATTCTCGATGTTTCCAAGTAGTTTACTGGGCCATTCTTGACACTGCAGTTTCTGCAGCTTTGTGAGTTCAATGTGCGATCCTCATATTTTGTACAGTCTACACTACCTTCGGCGACTGCACGACTTATATGTCTTAATTATTTTAATTTTAGTTTTATAAAATTAGAGTCCAGAAAACGGTTTTCCTCCGAAAGAGATTTGTTGTTGTATTAACTTTTGCCGTTACTATATCACGGCTTATAGCATTCATACCAAACAAAAATAACACGCTTTACAAAGCTTTTTCACTTAGCACTTTCACTATGTTATGCGTTAATTAAAAACATTTTTGCCACCCAACTGTGTTTACATTTTTGCCACAACGTTCGGTTTCGTTTCATTTAAAAATATTTATGTTTTTTTTTCGCAATGACACTCGTATTCGAATAAAGGCACCTATTCATGCACCGAAAAAATTTAGAGTGCGACGTTAACTGCCAGTTTGCAGATAATAACCGTTTAATTTGTCGCGACTGAAATATAGATTCCAATTTTCAAAGCTCGTTTGGACGCATTAGTTGTCTATTTAATTACGTTGTTATATTTACAAGTATAATAAAATTCTGAATGTGTTCGTTATTTTTAGATATTTAAATAAGTTTGGTAATCTCTAACTTCGTATGGGTAACACTAGCCTACTCTCTTGGAAAATAAACTGTGATCGGGTTATGTTATCTAAATAAATTGCCTTATTCTAGACATTTTTTTACGCATTATTGTTCTCAATTTCCTTTTGTGTCACCTTTTAGGAATATGATCAAAATAGACTCAATATGCAGAAAATGTAAACACACGAAGTGAAAGAGATTTGTATGAATCCTTTTTTATATTTTAACTCGGATACCTGGCCTTTGGGGGCTAGCCGGTTTCTGTGGCACTCGGGGACGGGGAAAGTTGCAAATTAACACCCCGAACTATCCACTAAAACAAACAGGTCTCTTCGACTGCCCGCATAAGAGCTGCGAAATTAGTTCCCCAAAGGGTTCGCAACCTTGGGGGCCAAGTCCCCGCAGCTTGTTCAGTGGAGCCCCGAAGCACGCCGCTGCGCTTGTGTAAAAGCGGCCAATACTTGTCATGTGTGTCACACTAAGTGTCATTTCTGGCATGTGTGGCACAATAAGTGCCATATCCTGGCCTATGTGGCACAGTATGCTATGTTTTCTCCATTTCATTTCATAACCTAACAGTGGGTGATTGATAATACTAAAAATATCATACTCGTTCTTGAGATTCGAATACGCTTAATGCTTAGGCGTACGAGTATCGGCGATTTGTCAGTGTGCTAGTATTTTGTATTCTTAACTCGTCGCAGATTACAATCTTACGCAATAAAAATCTTACCGTGAATGGCAGGTTTAGGAGGCTAAGTCTCGGGGCGTTCCAAAATTTGAAAACGGCTAACCTTGAACGTGATGCTAGTGCACGCGGGTTGAACGGTCGCGCTCCTCGGATTTTTTTCTTAATTATTCTATTTGTATGCGATGAGCAACATAGGTGCAGTTCAGTGCACTCGCGAATTTTAAACTTGGAATTACAAGCTGGATTCCACTATTGCTTTAGACGTGTGTATTGCTAAGCCTTCTTCGACGTGTGTATTCACGATGGGCTGTACGATGACGAATTTGGAATTTGGTTATATCTTGCACTAAAGACACTGAAAGAGACTGAGATGAATTTCAAGATGAATATTACTAATCATCATCATCATCATTTCAGCCAAAAGACTTCCACTGCTGGACATAGGCCTCCCCCAGGGATCTCCACAAAGGCCGGTCCTGGGCCGCCCGCATCCACTGCTTTCCGGCGTGGACGACTATTGGCTGAAATGATATGCATATGTCCGTGGTGTACCATTATAGGTGTTTTCACCTGGGCCCCAAACATGGTAATTCAGTAGAGTCAAAATTGCTTATCACCGCGCCTTCAATTGTCGGTTTTGATGGTTTTCGTAACTGCGACTGGCAGTACTGTGAAAATATGTATCCTTCGACGACGTGAACGCCAGAATTATTTTATACAATAACTAGCGACCCGCCCCGGCTTCGCACGGGTGCAATGATGATATAGATAAAAACCTTCCTCTTGAATCACTCTTATCTATTAAAGAAAACCGCTTCAAAATCCGATGCGTAGTATTAAAGATTTTAGCATACATAGGGACGGACAGATGACAGCGACTTTGTTTTATATATGTAGTGATAGTGATAGTGAAGTGAAGTGAAGTGAAGTGATAGTGATGATGCGTAATTCTATTATATTCATCCAAGGAGTGACGGAATTAGAATAAATGTCAAGGCCGAAATCCTAGCGGCAAGAGAAGGAAAACTTGGTCCGAACCCGATGCCAACTCGTCGGGCCAGCGTGGCACAGTAGGGTAATTACGCTCCATGTAATGACCGACCCGAATTAGTGTCCCGACTCAGCAGTGGGTCATTTATGGGCTGAGTAGTGGTAGTTGCAATAGTGTTGGCTCTCACTCTGACACAAGTACTTAGCCAGAACTTTTAAATTTAGCAGATAATATTTTGACAAACCAACAATAACACCGTTTTGGATCGGCACCTCAGTAGAACATCACTCTTCACTACATAGTATAAAACAAAGTCGCATTCTTCTGTCCGTCCCTATGTATGCATAAATCTTTGAAACTACGCAACGGATTTTGAAGCGGTTTTTTTTAATAGATAGAGGGGAAGGGGAAGGTTTTTGAGTATAACCCACCCCCGCTTTGCACGGGCGAAGCCGGGGCGGGCCACTAGTATAGTATAAAACAAAGTCGCTGTCGTCCGTCCGTCCCTATGTATGCTTAAATTTTTAAAACGTCGCGACGGATTTTGAAGCGGTTTTTTTAATAGATAGTGATTCAAGAGGAAAGTTTATATGTATAATACATAATACACATAATATTGTAGAGAAACACTGATAAATTTAGCAGTGGTTGAGCGATCGACTGCTGCGCAGCATGTCGCGGGTTCGATCCCCGCATGGAAGAAATATTTGTACGACCTACAAGTATTTGTTCCGGTTCTGGGTGTTTTCTATCTATAATATGTATGTATTTACAAAAAAAATGTATATAAGTAGTTTATCATCCATCTCGTTACCATAACACAAGCATTAAGTTGCTTAGCTTGGGACGAGATGGCGTTGTGTGTAATGTCCGAGGATTATCATTGCACCCATGCGAAGCCGGGGCGGGTTGCTAGTAATTTATAAAAGACTATCACATACTTTTATTATAGAGAACTGTCAACAAGTTTGAGTCTTATCATTCTCTGTATTTCTTAAAAAAAAACCTTTATCATTATGTCTATGTAAACGCAATTAGGAGGACATTCAAACGACTAACTACTTCCTATCAATAAATACACCTTTATTGCTTGTTAATGGCATTTATTCACGGTTTAAGTTAAAATACCAGTTTAACGCGTAGATAACTGTGGCCGTGAAAATTAAACAAGTTTCCGATAATAGACAATATTTGAGAACTCTAGACTCTTTTAAATGTTATCGTTAATGGTACTCTAAGAGTGGTATATCGAATGCCTACCCACCCAAAATAGACTTACTCAGTGGAGAAGGAAACCTTATAGAAAACCGCAGTCAATTACCATATCACAAAGGCCTCCTGGTATATTCTATTGAAGTGATCCGGATGATCCGACACGATGCTAGCTTGTCAAAATTCGTAATCTTCTAAATTCATAAGTTCTTGCCAAGTATGATGTCCAAATTCATAATATTCCAAATTCATAAGTTCTTGCCAAGTAATGTGTCAAAATTTGTAATCTTCCAGATTCAAAAGTTCTTGCCAAGTCGTAGTCGTTTCAGCCCATAAATGACCCACTACTGAGTCAGGCCTCCTCCAAATTCCTTGCCTAGTATTGTGTCAAAATTCGTAATCTTCCAAATCCAAAAATTCTTGCCAAGTATTGTGTCAAAATTCGTAATATTCCAAATACAAAAGTTCTTGCCAAGTATTGTGTCAAAACTCCTAATCTTCTAAATTCAAAAGTTCTTGCTTAGTATTGTACTAAAGCGTATGTTCCTTAGTCCATTGTTGACTCACTGAGTCGGGAGAGTGAGCCATCTATGGGCTTAGCAGTAGATCCATAGGCGATTGTAACCACATGCCATCGGGATGGTCCGCTGCTTGAGCGCCAATCTACTATTTATCAGCCCATAAATGACCCACTGCTGAGGCTGGCCTCCTCCAACTATAAGGAGGGTAATTTGCCTACAGTGCCACGCTGGTCAGACGGGTTGGCATAGGGTTTCGTATCAGGTTTGCCTTCTCTTCTTCTCTATCCGTTTTGTCGTCTCCTTTTGTCGGCTCTTCGGGAAATGGTGACACTATGTATTCTAAATCCGTCACCACACGGAATAGCGCCAATCTAGTAGTATAAAAAGGCTATCTGCACGACCAACCGATCTAGCCTTGCAGCCTGAACCGTGTGAACTATGCCACAGTTCATAACAATGGCAGACGTAACCGCGTGTCGTGATTCACCATTGTGCAGTGTCATATATGATGTCACTCACTAAGATTACAGAATTTTCTGATATTGTCATTGTTGTTTTGACATTTCTGGGTTATTATTTCTTTTGGGAAAGGAAACAGGTCTTTGCGTATTTTTGCTACAAATACTGAATATAGCACACAAATTTTGAATTTAAAATGTGTTTTATATATCGTACTATGCGCCCCGCGGTTTTACATGCGGCCGCGTTGGGATAGATTTTATATTTTCGTCATATTTTTTTTCTACTTACTGTTATATTTTGGGCAATTCACACAGTATCTTTATAAATTGTAGCCTACGTGTTATTCTGATGCATAAGCTATATTATTGTACAGTTTCAATCCATTCAGTAGTTTTTACGTGAAAGAGTAACAAACATCCGTCAATATTTACGCGTTAATAATATTAGTAAGACATCGAAAACCTTTCTGCATAGTCTTCCTAAATTTTAACAAATATGTCAATTTAATTAAATGTCAAGTAAATTACGTGTTTACCCGAAGCGACCTGAAAAAATCCACACTGAAAATTTAACAGAGTTAATTTTAGAAGTATTTCAGCTTTGCAGTGTTCGCGCGACAAGAAATGACTCGGCCATCTTCGATTTTTTAATTTGACTTTGATGCCAACTGACAAGTAAAATTTAAATTTCCCAAGAGAATATTTCACTTTTTTAATCGACTTAAAAAAAGAGGAGGGGTGTGCTACGTTCAAGACCCTATTTGGAAAATTATTTTTTATTCTCCTTTGACTGGTCCAGCAATTCAGCAGTTGGCTATAAAATTTGAAATAAGTTACCCACAGAGATTATTTGAAAGGCAAAATTAAATGAAAGATATTTTAATGAAAGACAGCGAATTAACAATCGTTCATCAGATTGTTTTTCCGAACGGAGCGCCTAGAAAGTAAAATGAGCCCTGTTTAGACGCCATATAATTGTAAATCACACGTCATAAAACTAAACAGGCTTTGCAGTCATGTGATTCGCAATTAGGACTGCAGGTCATGAAGGACCGGTCACGACGTATCATACTCCACGCGCGTAGCCTTGTTAATGATAAGTGTAGACTCCAAGAGGTAGAGGTTACATACGATAAACGCGAGCGTTTTCAGGTTGGTTCTGGTGAATACCGAATTTAATTGACACAATGAAACTGACATAATTATTAAAATCTTGTCTAAGTGGTGACGAATTAAAAGTACATAGTGTCTTGTACATTTCATCTTGAGGATGTCGTAAAATACAAAGGAAATGATAAGATTGCCGTATAGCTGTCCTCCTCGAATTACATGGGGGGTAATAAGCCTACTGTTCCACGCTGGGCAGATATGTATTTTATCAAGTTTTCCTTCTCTTGCTACTATGTGATCGACCTAGTCTACTCTTACGACACTCTCAGGGTGAAATGGGGTGGTGACACTAAATATTTAAAATCCGCATCATTTTTACTAATGTTTGTCGTATGTGTTGTTAAGTATTGTTAAGTTGTAAGAGTTTATTTTAGGGATTTGCGTAGCGCTCGCAGAAGATGTTTGTTCAACTTTGTTGTAGGCTCGTTGCACGTCCACACTTGACACTGCGAGCGAGCGGCTCGGCTTGCGCTCCGCTCGTGCTCGGCTCGTCTAGCGTATACGCAGCTTTAGAGTTTTAAAATTATCCGCGCCTCTCTTAACCTATGTTCATAGCCTTATACCAATGACGATAAATTATGCACTTATCAATGTGCAGATCTATTGAATATTTTCATGCCGCATCGTGTGTGACTAGGTGCCTATAATCACGGGACCCGGGGTCGATTCCTATGTGGTACTATTTACCGGTAGCTGGTGTGGTTGGTATTAATGCTAAACATTATTTACACTCAAATAATAGGAGAACGATAAATTATTTATTGGCACACGAATTTAAGAAATTAACACAATCTGAAAATGGCCTGGTGTTATATGTACATATTATGAATTGATTGACAGTTACAGATATGTCACCAACCCACGCTATCCTGAGGGTGTATTACACTTTTTTTTTGTTGATATATCCTCGTGGATTTACTGCCGTGGGAAGTAGCCGTCGCCCCGAACTACCCACTAAAATTCTTACGGCGATCCTCCGCAGCCTTTTTTTTTGTTGTTGCTGGGGAAATGCTTTATGCGTACCACCGCGCCCCGGGGGAGAGGTCGGTGATTATGTGGGACTCCGACAAGGGTCGTCTACCCAAGAGTCGTCTACCCACTAAAACTCCAGCGGTATACCCTCACACGGCGCGGTTGGGGCGCCACAAGTTCGCGTAAACGCAGTCTACTGTGACGCCCCGGCGTGGTGCCCGCAACGGGCGGCAAGCGACTGTCAGAGAGGGCATCCCGGCAACTGGGACGCTCTCTCAGTCAACGAGGCTTTTGTCGGTGGCGGTTCCCCCGACCCACCACTCTTAGGCGGCCTCTTAGGCGCGGGCAGAAGGAGTTTGTATCGTCACGCCACCGCCCTCCACCCCGCCTCCGTCCGCGGCGCGGGTCAGCCGGAGCTCCCTCCTTTGCGACCCGCCCCGCAGCCCCCTTCTGCGACATAGCGGCCTCGCAAAAGGAGGCCTGTCAGCCCTCGTGTCAACCCGAGGACGTCGGTGCACCACAGTGGTCCAGGACTCGCAGGGCAACTCTGACGACAGAGGAGTCCCTGGAGCCACAATCCACTGCGGCGCTGGGTGCCGCTCTTCGTCTCACCTCTCCCCGTGGGCCCGCCCTGGCCCTGGCCGGTATGGCCCCACGGATCATTGAGGCACTCAAGCCCCGTCGCCAAGACAAGGTGTCATTTCCTTTTGTTGACTCTTACGACACCCTCAGGATGGAATGGGATGGTGACACTATGTATTCTGAATCCGTCACCACACCGTTACTAAATTAGCCTAGTACACTAAACTAGCCTAACTTAACATCACGTCCTACCTTGGCCCATTTTTAACCCACTGCACGACAGCCGGGTAAGAACCGCATTTACTGCCAAGGAATAAGAATAACCTATTAATTTTTATTTTATTGAAACACCGATGTTTGATGACATTATGTATTTTAAGTCAGAACACGGCCCAGCAGCTAAAAGAATAACGACGAAAAAAAATTTTATTTTTATTTCTTAAATCGTCCTTTCCTACATATTATGACATAATTTTACAGCCATGCATTCTTAACACTATTCCTAGTTCATTTCTCTCCAAGAATATACTCCCCTCGTCGGAATGGAAAGACACAACGCCCCAGAATCCTGCGCGTGAGTGTATTTATAAACCGCTTATTCACTAACAACTGAAATAAAGAAATGGGGAAGTGCGAATGGGCGTCTTGGTTAGAGGGTTCCGTGGTTATCGAGAAAGAAATATTTTCGTCGTAATCGTATTTTTTTTATCGAAACCCATGCTCTATGTATAAGCTGTAGCGCGGGGGCTGTTCACAAATGTGTAATGTACGTACACAACCGAACCCAGTCATAACAAATGCTGCTGGTAGACATAGACACTTACCCGGCCCTGGAATCGAAGCAGGGAGCCGTGATCCAAAGGCGGATTCTGTCAAGTTTTAACCAGGACGTCGGTTCTCCGTGTGGCAGGCCTACCTGCACCTGTGCATAACGGTACCCGGTAATCTTCAAACGAAACCCGCCTGGCCACACGGAGAACCGACGTCCTGGTAGGCAAATTTTTCCTTCTGTAATCGGTCAAGGCCCGCTTGTCCCAAGGTTTCCTTATCTTGCACCTAGGATTTTGGCCTTGTCGTTCCCATTTATCGGCTCTTACGACACCCTCATGGAATAGGATGGTGACACTATGTCTTCGATTCGATCGAGACGTGGGCAGTATTGTAGGCTCTCCTGAGGTGCCAAGTCGACTATTGACTATTGTATGAAAACACCACAATGTCAGTCCGACTCCAGGAGCAACGAAACCGATCGAAACCACTCCAGTTGCAGCGAGGTGTTAGACAGGGAGACATGTCGAAACTGTTCACCGCTGCACTGGAAGATGTTTTCATGGTTTTGGACTGGAAAGGGCTGGGCATTAACGTAAACGGAGAGTACTCACTCACCTTCGATTTTCTGACGACATTGTCGTAATGGCTGAGACCATGGAGGGTCTCTCTAGGAAGCTTGATGGCATCTGTCGAGCCTCCGAACGAGTAGGCCTTAAGACGAACATGAAGAAGACAAAGATCATGTCAGATGTCAGGCTCTATATCCTTGCTGTTGTTGACCATTATAATTACCTGGGACACATTGTCCAGTTAAGTCCAACTTTGAGAGAGACGTTAATCGTCGGATCCAACTTGGCTGGGTAGCGTTCAAGAAGCTGCGACAGATCTTTGCATCCACAATACCGCAGTGTCTGAAGACAAAGGTGCTGAAATGATGACTATGTGTCCTAAATCAGTCACCGCTCGGACTTCTAAAGCTACATAAGGAACCCTAAAGAACTGGACATAAATCATCGTTAATACAGAATTCGACGATAGTTTGTCGTGTTCTGTCAGTCAAAGAGTCAAACTCTTTTGGCGCTCACAACCAAAATGAGCGAAATGGCACGATTGTTGTACCACAGGATGTTGGCTTGTCTGTCAAACTTGTACTATTGTTGTCAAGTGGTACGTGGGTGGATACCGCGAATCGGCAAGCGTAGTGTGGGACGGCCGTTTGCTACATGGAGTGACGATGTGCGAAAGGTTGCGGGCAGATGCGTCAAGCTGAAGACAGGACGTTATGACGCTCTTTAGGGGAGGCTTATGTCCAGCAGTGGGCTAATGTGGGCTGATGATGATGATGATGGTACGTGGGTGTTTGTATTGCTTGACTAGACGACCGCTCTCTCTGTATTTGAGAACAATTAATACGCAACCGCATTTTATTATGAAACTTCATTCTTCTGCGCCTTATTTTTTTATTAGGTTGACACCACAACCCGCCGTGCGCCGACACCCGCCCTCACGGCGGACCACGGGTACCGCGTACGTTTCTACCGTGGTCCGCAGGCGGCAGCCCCATCGGGCACCCTCTCCCGTGCGACGCCCCGCGCACTTGGGCGTCACACCTTCGCGGTAGGCTATACCGGCGGACGGTGGGCGATATTAGGTTGACACCAGCCTGACCTGATTTGGCTAAATCCTCCGCGACTCATCCAGTGGGCCTTTCGGTAATCAGTTGTTTAAACCAGCTATCAGTTTTCTATTGACTACTATCTACTGCCATAGATGCTAAAGTGACAGCCGGGACCGACGGGGTCAGGAGCGAAGAGGTCTGATGAATGATGTATTTATCATTCAGCAGAGAGAGTCGTTGCTTAACCTACTGATCGAGTGCTTTCCTTACTGTATGCTAGTTTATGACCTTCAGTGACATCCTCTTCATATTTTACTTTAAAACTGCTGAAGCCTCAGTTGTGGCTCATAATCATCATAATTTCAACCAAAACCAAATTCAACCAAATGGCCATAGGCTTCCGGACGGACTCTTACGACACCCTAAAGATGAAATAGGGTGGTGAACCTATGCATTCTAAATCCGTCACCTGCTC